>OY804258.1:148167099-148679131 GCA_963680825.1 Meiosimyza decipiens
CAAAAGAAGATCCCTTTAGTGCCGCAGGCAAATTCTTCCAAGATAAGGCTAAAAATGTTTATTCACATTTTCCCAACAATAAGGAATAAGGAAAGCGCGCGAAAGAGAAAAGAAAACGACAAGAAAAGCCAAAATTTCTGCAGGCGCTTGACTTCGCTATCAGTGGCCGTGGCAGCTTTAAGACGCTCGACTGGGGTGGCTCGAGTGGCGCTGAACACTGAGCACGCAGTGGAAAGCGTCGCACGTAGGCGTCATTCTAGTCACAGTGAGCGTAGCAAATGGCGTCATAAATTATTCATATCTGGAGGTGTTTGAGGTAACAAAGTTCGTTTTTCTTCGTCGATTTCGCAGTTGCCGCAGCTTTGGCTAAATGTGGCTGAAATTAATGACGCATCTTGCCACCGCTGTTGTTGTTGCTGCTGCTGCAACTGCTGCTGTTGATGATAATGTTGCTTAGTGGAGTACACTGACAACAAATGAAATTCCTCTTCATTCAATAGATGAAAACACTTAAATTGTACTGAATACTAACGCTGCCATCCTTGATAAACTGACAAGGAAGAAAAATCAAAATGAGTCTGAGTCCTTGTTGGCAGTGCAAAAAGACTAACAAAGTCCAACAACAATTAATTTATGTTGGTTGCTGAAATTTTCGAAGCATTTTTGAAATTTGAAAGGGCCTGAAATTGAATGAATTATAAATCAACAGGAAAGCTGAAAGGACATGCAATTTGTTATTTGGACTTGGAGCTGTAATTAAAAATGTTGATAATAATTCATGTTCACGCGAAAAAAGGAAACTTCTGGCAAATAAAAAGGAAGTTAATGTAAATAGTTAAATTGAGTTGCGCGCGCTAAGAAGTTAAGTTTATGAAAATACGGCCGATGGATCCGTACATAGCATTTCTACATAAGGTCAAAAAGTTCAAAGATTAAATCAAGTATTCATGTTGTCATTGCATTTGCAGCTCTTAATGCATATTTTATTGAATAACATTAGGCTCTGATTTTATTATCTCTAACGAAAACTATTTTGCAAATTACTTCCACAAAAATTAATTTCTTCAGTTATCCTTTAACCGCTTTTTTCAATGTATCGTTGTGTATGCATAAATAGTTCTTATCTCTTGCGTACATTCATACGCTGTGTCCCTCCACGTTTTTCAAGGCACTCATAATTTTTTCGGTGGACAATATCTGGAGTAGCGCTTGGCCACAAATGTATAAAAAACAAAACATTGGCAAGAAGAAAAAATCAGCAAAATAAAAAAGCAGTTCGTAAACCTGAGCACAAATCAGACAAAACATCAAAGAAAAATTCGTAATATGCAAAGTTGGAGAATATAGAATACCAACTGAGTTGCTTAACTTTCAAAATGACTCTAGAGACAGCAAAAAAAAAAATGCTGAGAAAATGAAAATGTAAATTAAATACTTTTCACAACTTTGTGCTTTAACTGAAACAAATATTTCAAGTAAAAAAAAATATACTCATATTATACTTCACACACCCTTAAAAACTAAGGACAAAACAATCTACTTACCCTCAAAGTCACCCTGCCTGAAAAGAAATTAAATTCCATTCAGCGCGTTTTAATGGAAATTAATTGAAGCTCTTGAGCAAAGAAGTCAACCCATCTTCCAACCCATGGTATTTCACGATGCGTTGGTTGCAATGTTGAAGTATCAACAGGCAGATGGCGCTCGCGATTGAGGACCGAACGATTATATGCCAGCAAGAATGAGATGGGATGATTGCTGGGCTGTTGTAGTTGAATTCAACTGCAACTTGTGTACTGCGTGGGTCTTGACTTTGAGAAGCATGAAATGTGAGAAGTGCCCCAAAAGTCAAAAACTTTCTGGGCATCAGCCAGCGGCGCATTTTAATTTTTGGTACCCTAGGTTTTTATATTGATTCTTTATTTGAAGTAAAATATTTGCAATTTTTAAGGTACACACTAGTGGCCGAAATATTGATTCCTTGACTCTTTAATAGCGAAATCCTTGATAATATCGTCAAAATCGATTTCACAAAGTTGATCGCTTTCAATGCATCCAATCTTTCCTGCTTCAGCATAGTACGACAAAGATTTTTTAATCTCCTTATTCGTGATAATGATCTTTCTGCCACACAATTTGTAACCATTAAACTCAAGAACATACGTAGTGCAATATCTGCGTTTGGAAAAGCTGAACGATCTTCCCACATTATCTTATATAAATTAGGTTGATTATGAAATATATAATTATTTCATTGCTGGAATTCATCAGCCAGTTCGGAATTAAGATCTTCTGGATATTTTGATATCAAATATTGCGCCCCTCCGCGAGATGCCCTAGGCCTGCGCCTAGTTTGCCCTACTATAAATCTATCACTGGCGGCAGCTTCAGCGGCTGTGATTAAGAAATATTTTGCGAACTTAATTTTATTTCATTGTATTTGTTTTTGGTTATTTTGTTCTTATGCGCTGGTTCGTTTATTTTCAAAAATCGATTTTATTACATCCACTAATGGCGTATTAAAGTATTCATTTGGGGTGTGCCGGGGATGTACAATCTGGTGTTTATTGGAGGTTTTTGTTTAACGATTTGAATTTTAAAATTGCGCGCTTTGATCATTGCATGCCACTCTCCGCATCTGTCCGGTCGATGCGCAGAGCGGGGGCTTTGGGGTTCTAACCTCCTCCATTATAATTTTTCGCACATAAACTTTAATTGACAATATGTTCTCACTTAAATGAAATAGCAAAAAGAATTGCGCCTCTTTCAAAAAAAAAAATAACTTTTTATGAGAAGAAAAATTAGGAATTCTATAAAAGGTATAACAAATGATGCACTTTAAATTTTACCTATCTATTACAATACACAAATCCCGTCACATATCAAGAAACTGAGCGATTCGTGCAGATGCTAACCAGTGTTTCACAAGGTAACATAGACAAAAAAAAGCGAAGAGGTTATGGCAGTTACTGTAGAGAGTCGTTTGAAAACACCCCGAATGAACAGCAAAAGAGACTGAAAAACTCGCACTTTAGCTGAAAATTAGTTTTAAGTCACTGTGTATTGGCTTCTTTTAAAAACAAATTTGGAAAAATATTAAAACTTTCACTCAAGAAAGCCTGTTGTTTATTTTTTTTATACTCTTCATAATTTGATAGATTTTATGAAAAAGTGACGCTTAGTGCGAAATAAATTGCTTTGAGACACTTGCTTCAAATCAAAAAATTGGAAAAATTATTATGCACTAATCGTTACCTTTTCATAAAACCCATGAAATAATCAAGAATTTGGGTAAAACTTATGAAGACCCATAATTTATTGACTTTTTGAAAAAAGTAATTTCAAAATTTTTTTCAAATATATAGTTTTCATATACAAAGTTCAAACGACAATAACTTTGATAAATGTGGTTTTTCAGCAAAATTTAAAAAATATGGGTCTACAACAATTTACAACAATACAATTTTTGAGCAAATCGATGGCAGTGATGGACCCTGCCTTAGAAAATGGTTTTGCATTGATGTAAATAAAATGCTCTCGTTTCAAACACTTTGACCTTTCCACAGACATCTGTATACTTAAAATTTTAACATTAAAATTCGCTATGAGATTGGGGGGCTAACTTTTTCTCACCCATAAGAATTTTTTAAACTAAATATTTTCGATCATAACCGCCATATCACTAATACTATTGGCACGTTTCATATCTTAAAATTTTTGTCAGACTCTACGCTACAGTATAAAAATTTGAATTGATTTTTTGACGCTTAATGTTTTTACAAGCATTTGTGTAAAGGATGAGCTCTTAACAGTGCATTGTTTTGAATTTCGTATATTCGAATTCTACGGAAAACTTTGCTATAGAAAATGTTATCGCCGTTTGTTGGGGAGAATCTGGTTGAGTAGTGTAATACACATACAAAGGAGCTTGATATTGATTTTAGACCTGTGGTTTTCTGGTCAAAATTTCTTAGAATTTACAGTAGATTACGTTTCCGCTAAACGCTTGGTCATGTTTCTTCTACCCGAAAAATTTGACTCAGCCTAATGTACATTAATTTCATACGATACCCATTTTGTTGAGATCAGTTAAAAGGTTCGCAGCTTATAGTAATTCTTAGGAAATTCATTCGCAACTTCCGATACATCACAAACCAGATCCAAGCGAAAATTGTCGTTAAATATTTTTTTATTTTTTCATTAAAAATCCTTATTTTGGGAAAAGCATAAAAAATCGAAGTGCTAAGGTTAACTTGCTTCAAAATGGTCCCCAACAAATGCTTAGACCAACAATGTCTGAAGATCAGCTAAACAGTTCCGACACAATTAATATGCATCGCGAAGTCGAAGTCAATGTACAAAGAGTTTTGGACGAGATTATTTAAAGTAACTTGCAAAATTAGCTTCTTACATAACGATATCTAATTATCGAGTCAGAACATATGAACATAAAATCGATTGCTTTAAATATCAACGTATCTTAGCCTGAAAGGGTTCCATCACACGTTAAGTAAACTTCTGTAAAATTTTAGACATTTCCATTAACAACTCGCGAGTTACATCAGAAGTGTTTTTAAAATGGTTCATTGTCCCTTGATGCTTGTAAAGTCAAACGAAATATAGGTTAACTTTCAAAATACCCTCGGACTTATGTCTTTCATACATGTACATATATTGAGTCGCTGTACAAGATACAGGCACTACTTTGACCAAAAATTTTTCATTTATTTGTTATTCACCATTTTTAATGGAAAGAAAATTGAAAAAAAGAAATTTGGTTTCTCGACCTGCAAACTAGTACAAAATTCTTTTGTGGCCTTTAAAAGTATCTTTGACTACAGAGCCCCCAAAAAAAACTAAAACAAAATTTTACCTTTGTTATGTTACTAGAAAAAAATTAAAATTAATTTTCACTAGCTTTTAGGCCCGAAATAATATTTTTTAATAATATAATAACAATTGTTTTTCTTTTCTGTCGGCTCTGTAGTCAAAAATACTTTTTTTACGAACTTCATAGCCTGACACGAATTATCCGAGTAAAACCCCCCTTGGATGATTTCTACGCACGGACCTGGCATATGTGCCATTGATGGTTATCGACCATCGTAAGACTTTGACTTTGCTTGGCACTTGGTGCTATAATGAGATGCCTAACAGCAGATACAAGTCGCTTTCTTTTATATGCGTAGTTGAAGCTGCGTTTCTTGTTGGACTTTAATTAAATTCCTTACGATGGGCATCAATTCAATTCATCAGTTTTTATATTGAGTTAGATGTCATTTATTTATATCCGCAGGAAATTAAAAGGAAAGTGATGATAAAGACATCCTTACGTAACGATTCTCATTGTCTTATGCGAATTTTTTAATTCAAAAAACTAAAAATGGCATGCAGACAAAAAATTGAATCGACGTTTTCAAAAAGAGGAAGATCCTTTCAGTTTTAAATCTTAAAGGAATCAGTAAAATCTTTATTTCAAGTAATCAGTTGTATAAAATTTTACGCTTATATTAAGCATACTAGCTATCAATAATTTTTATGGACAATATTTACATACATATTCATAAATAAAAGCATTTGGCAGACAGGTCGCGATCAGGACACAACCACCTACATCATGTGCTAATTGCCCCAAAGTCACGTTTTTGAAAATTCACCGCACTTCTGAAGATCCCCGAGCATCAAGATAAAGACCCTTCGCTCGGCTTGTGTATCAGTTAGCTGTTGAAAAGGGGTGACTTTTTTTGTTGATTACTTTGTACAGGTTGGTGCATAAAGTGGAGCAAAATGCGCTTTGTGAATTATTTGGTTGTTTAATAATAAGACAAGTGTTCGCAAAATAATCTTATTAAAGTGTAGAAAAAACAACAACATTTCTTCACCCTTTCACAGAACGCTTACATGCGGCCGACTCTTCTAGCAATACATATAAGAAGAGAATGCGCTGGTGGAATATAACAACCGGAATTGATGTTGGATTGGTCAGATTTGACTTACATAAAAGTCTGCGATGTTAAACCATTTGGGGTTGTGCCCATTTCAAAATTGACAATTTTACTTCAGTCAGAAATTTTGTAGAAAGTAGAGAAGCTTCCTCAAGAGATCACTAAAAGACTCATGTCAAGAAGTAATTGTTGAATATGTAACGCTTTCAATCACTGTAAACAATGTAACTGATTACTAACTCTGAATTAGCAACACTGAATTGTTTGTCATTATCTTTTATAGTTCATCCCCATTATTCTTTTCTAAGTTTCTTACTATTTTTAATTAAAGTGAATTGCTCTCTCCATTTTGAATTTCCATAGAGCAAACACGCTGGTTTTATTTCAGAAGGTTAAATTCAAATTTCTATAGTAATGATATTGATTATTGTCTCACATATATGAATTGACGATGTGAGTTATCGATCAAAGAGAAGCTGTCCAATTTTTAGTTTTTTACAGGAAAAGCTCAGCAGAATCAATTTTGAGAAACTTGATTACTGGTATTTTGTTTTGATTTCAAACCATAAAATTGCTCTTTTCACGATACAATTCATATAGCATGACTGGTGCGCCTTCAACACAAAAGCCAATTTTCCAAAGTTATGTCGGCAATTTCGATTTGAAAACAGGTGTATTCTTAGGATTAACTGAGCAATATCATGTAAAAAACAAATGCGAAACATTTTGATAAATAGGAAAATTAATGTTCAAGCAATTCATTTAAAGTTTTTTATTTTTTCTTTACAAAACTTAGACATTCTTAGGCAGAAATATCGATGCTTCCTATTCCCCATAGTTATTGAGATATTTAATTTCAAAAAATGTTCCAAAAAGTAAAAAAAGCAAAGTGTGCAGATATGTAAAGAATGACCGATTTAAATATAATTTTACGAAAATACCGGAAACTTCTAAACGTTTCTTTTATACTTTTAAAAACTCGATTTCTATACCATAAAATGAAATAATATACACGAAATCAAAGAATAAAAAAAAATTGAAAACGATTACTTAATACTAGTACGAAAAGATTGACCTTAATTGATGAACACGTCATGAATGTATTTATGATGGAAAAGGGGTGTGTGCATCGATGAAGTTTAATCGAGAATTTTATTTGAAACGTTAAACTCAAGAAATAGAACCAGTAAACAAGCAAACAACTTGAACAATCGTAAACAATAAATGAAGCATTAACAAGAACTTGTGAACTAGTTAAGGCAATACAAAAAAAGATATTTTTAATTGCACTACCATCCAGATACCGACCTTGTAATAAATTGAAGTCATTAGCTCAAATATAAAAAAAAATCAACATCTTCCTCGCAAAAAAATGACAGCTATAAAGCTTCTACTTAGTCCATCTCATAAAAAGCAGCTCACGCAGTTCCACATCGTAGAACCGAATTTTTTTATTCAATAATAGATCATCAAATTTTTTGAATTCAAGAAAATTCACTCAATTTGCTGAAAACTAACTTCTTTGAAGAAAATCTAGTGACCTGCCACGAAGCCTCAATTCCAATTTTCTTGAGTGAAAAAATATCACCCCTTCCTGCTGCAACCACAATAACTGTCGAGTACACCACTGCAATTCATAAACCATAATCTGTAGCTTCCTCTCAGTGTTCAGTTATTGGTGCACTTGTTTCAATAGTTCAAATACCCTTTTGCTCACTGGTAGCCCATGCAGCCTTAGCTGATTGCAATCTAGGCCATAAAGAGAGCGCACAAGAGTCAATGTCTTTTTGTCGTTGTCGTCAACGGACGCATCTTGCTTAGAAAAAACAACAACAACGGTGTTCGACTACAGCAGCAGTCGAGCATTAACCACACATTTCACAAAACTTTTGCTTGACAATTACAGCGTCCTTTTGCCGTTCACTGAGTGCATTCGAGCAGCAGAACGCACACTTTGTCGTCTTGAAAGGCACGCAGATTTGCCCCTTGAATGCTCCATTGGCAACTCTTAAGCGCATTCATTTATCGCCCATGCACTAGGACTGCGCCGCAAGCAAACACAGACAAATAGATGTGCATCGAAACAATCCAGCAAACGAATTCATCGAAAGCGCATTTTAGCCGCACCGCAGATTCGCCGCATTGAATTCGGAAAAAAGTCGTAAATTTATGACCGAACTCATTTAACTGCCATCATGATTTGGTGGTTTTGAAGGCTTCTCTGCCGCAATTGCTAGACACTTTGTTAGATTTGTCAGCGCGGAGACCACTGATAAAATATTTTGGCAAGACCAATTTTGAACTTACGTCGCTTAATCCTTTTTTTAAATTCGTGGTTGTGAGTGTGTGCATTTTCGGAAAAAAAGAATTTAAAAGGCTTTATGGATGAGAGGGCGATTCCGTTCAATGAGTTGCATGCATTATAATAAACACCAATGCTTCGCAAATAATTAACACTAAGGCCGAGCGTTTTCAAAATCATTTTAAGTTTGCAACATACCCACACCCTACATACGTATAAGCATTCATAAAGGGTGTTTTTTTTAGAGGTATAGAGCTTCGAATTGAAATAAAACACAAGAAAATCGTTTTAGTGTCCATCAATTTGGCTTTATTAGAAGGATAATTTTATGCCATTAATGTTTAAATATGATTTCGGGCATGTGGCGCCGCACACCAAACAGTCAGTTTTTGTGGATGTAATGGCGTCTCAAGGGTCTCATGTGGATTCTCTTCACTCCAAATGCGGAAATTTTGCTTGTTGACGTAGCCATTAAACCAAAAATGAGCCTCATCGCTGAACAAAATTTTGCGATGAAAATCAGCATCGAGATCAATCTCATTTTCGGCCCATACACCAAAATCACGACGCATTGCATGGTCTCGCGGCTTTAATTCTTGCACAAGCTGGATCTTGTAAGGTCGCAAGCCAAGATCTTTGCGCAAAATCTTCCATAAAGTTGATGGACAAAGCTCCAATTGCTGTGCACGGTGGCGAATCGATTCATTCGGGTCCTCTTCAACATTTTGCTCTACAGCGGCAATTGTTTCTTCGGTGCGCACTGTTCGACGTCTCTGCGGATGCGTATTATCACATAGAGTAAACGTAGTGCGAAAACGATCCATGGTTAACCGAATTAATTGCTCTGATGGACGATTATGTCGACCATAAAATGGACGGAGCTTGCGGTAAACTTCGCGAACCGATCCATTATTTTCGAAATAAATTTGCACGATTTGCAAGCGTTGTTCTTTTGTCAACCTGTTCATGATGAAATGGCAAACCAAACTGAACATAAATGACATTAGAGTTGCCAGATTTGACCATAAAATGCCAGTTTTATCTCTATTCGAAAAACAAACCTCTAAAAAAAACACCCTTTATATAATAAACAATTTCATACTCTTCTATGCAATAGCGTTATCGCTTAGCTTACGCAATTGCACAGTAGACAGCTTCAAATTCAAATGCAGAATGTGCTTAAACTGCACATTTTACATTGAAGGCCAACTGAATTCGAAGCAGAAATATAGCATAAAATAAAATAAGAAAATAGTGTAAGTCAGTCTTAAGACTCACCCAAATAAACCATATACGTAAAACTGAAGTTCCGTGTGGTTTTATTTTAATATAAGTCGCGTGAAAAGCTAGGCATGATACAGCGTGATCGCATTTTCAGCACATTTGAATCTTTTTCAGAACATTCACGTGGTGAAAAATACGCAAGTACATTGGACTCATTTTTTTATATTCGGGGCCTTATTTTCATCTCACAACAAATATAAAATTTCAGTACATTCAGAGGATTTGCAGTACATTTTCAATACATTCAGACTATCGTATTTATAATACATACCTTTTTTTCATATATTTTTTTAGTACATTTTTATAAAACACGGCTAAAAAGCTCCGAGTGACTTTTAAAACTTTTTCTTTCAGAAAATTTTAAATTTCTGAACTTGTCTATGTATATGACCAAAAGTGCATTCCGAAATACCTAAATGCTATCACTGGCATTAATGGTCTTAAATAGAGATGAATTTAAATAATTCGATACTTGTTTTCATATTTTAAGTTGAAGCAAAACGTTAATTTATTGAACAACATGCGGTGTAAGTGTTTTAAGTGAACTTTCTCAAAAAGCTTTTTCATTAAGTAATGAGATGAGAAACTTTCGTCCAATATGCGGCAATTTCTTTAAGATGACGATCTATCACAAACTGCGGGACTTACGGGGAGTCAAGCAAAAGCTTACATACTCTGGTTTATTATTGATTCTGGTACTTTCAAAAATGCAATGTGGCTGAGCAATTATGGTGGCGAAGGAAGACTACCTGCAAGGTAAAAGTCTTTTAAAGTAAACAATGTGTTTTTTTTATTCAAGTGTTGTCGTGTCAAGCAAATCCTCCGAATAAAAACGTGGTCTGTCGTTTTCTTCGATTTGTCAAGATAAGAGGGGAGCCCATCAGAAGATTAAGGGAATTACTCAAGCGCAGCAGATTAACATATGGGTTAAACTGTTGAGTACCTCTACCAAATCTTAGCCCTCTATATAGCGCCGCTCGCGTAGGGCAGCTGATCAGAATAGTAAAAAAAATCGATTGCTAGAAATACTGTAGCGCGTCAGATTAAGGTATGGTGGGTTAATTACATGCTGAAAAGTGTGCATTTCAATAATCTGATGATTTGAGCGTGACGTAAAAATTTAAAAATTATTTTTTAAGTAACATAATCGACTTTGACGGTAGAGTTCATTGAAAATTCTTCCTTTTATTTCTCAAAAACATCATTTTTCGGCATGTTCGCTTAACGTTAAGTTACTTTCCAATATTTTACATAGATATCTATTTCTTACTATCAGCTCTTTCAGGTTCACGTATTGGGTATGTGTTTAGGTAACGACATATGGCTTTCAAATTCCGTATATACGCAAGATTTTCTACACATCGATATAACAACTCAACGTTCTCCTCACCGGAGCGAAGCACAGTTTCCTCTACTTTTGATTAAAATGTTCGCCAACACAAAGGGCAGAACTTTTTAATTACTGTGCGAAAACCATGTGCCATAATTACACATTTTCCTGTATACAATGGAAACCGACTGCATCCAACAGCAGCAACAACAATGACAATACTCGCAGCTTTTGTGCGTTTGCTGGCCGCATGCAAATGGGCTGGAGCCATTAAGTGCTGATTTGAAATAATCGAACACATCATCATCACCAACAATAGCAGCAACAGCGACAGGAGCATAAAAATTTTGAATGCAGATCCTCGTCGTTGCGGCACATCGTACTTTGCGGTTGCAAAAATTACTGTTTCGCATTGTATGGCGGACAGTAAACGGAGCTTTACTCCATGGTGATTTTGATTGTGCTAAATTTCGTATACCACATGAGTCCAAAATGCAGCCTCTGTTGAAGGGTGAAGCGAACTTGAATGGCAATTATTGGCAGAGACTGAAATCGCTGACGCCTTTGTTTCGACAAATTTTTGGTGTGATACAAACTGCATCGATAGATGTTCGGCGAAGACCAATCATGTGATTAACCCATAATTTACATCGAATTAACGTATGGGCTCACATTGGCTCAAGTATTCAAAGTAGGTTAAGGTAAATAAATTTGGTGCTGCACGAATTTAAAGATCCTTAGAGACAGGATTTTCGACATAGTTGGAATTATGGTATATATATACTCTAAAAAGTGAGTCTGGCGTTGAAGAGAGTGATATCTAAGGAACCTTTGTAGAATTACGTTCAGGTACATACTTGCGAAACCATATAACTTTATTTAAATAAAAAGGGCCAAGCGGTTTGAGAAATCCGACAACCGGTATAAATATAAGCGTTTTAATTTGTATATAATGAAGTTGAAGCTTGTGGACAATTTTGTTAAGGCTTTTGAGCATTAAATAAAAAAAGAAGTTATTTATGAAAAATAAAGCACTTCGTTTTCAACTACTCGTCCAACATACTCCCAACAGACTTGTGGGAGCCTAATTTTTTTTTTCTTCTCTCACAAATCATTGGCAATCCGTCCAGAGAATAGATTGTTATATAAACACGAATCTTAAGTCTCCACAATTCCTTAGAAATAAAATAAACTTAACGAGATATTTAAAAAATTTTTCAAAACTTTAAAAGCTATCATTACGTTTTTTTTCTTTTGTATGTTTTTTAGACTAAAAACTTTTTCCTTTCAGATTAAATTAGGTAAAAGTATTCAAAGTAGCACATCTTCTTCTCTGTTTACAGTTATGTTACAGTTATGTAAATCATTCGACGTAGAAGACGGACCCTGTCGCAGCTTTCACGTAAGCTTATACAGATCTCGTCTAAGGATAATGTACGTATATCGAAAATATAATACACATATTTTTATACAGACAAATTACTACAATGCAATTTCTTTGCAAAAAAGAGACATTTGCAGCAACAGTGCAATGTCTGTGCAAGATATTTGTTACAAGGTACTACTTGAGACATCTTTCCTGATAGTAAGGCATTCCATGAAACTCCACTCGAATCTAACACTATTCAGCAACTTTCATTAAGCGCTTTATATTAAAGCTCAAATTTCGATTTCTATTGCACCATTTTAATTTGATCCCAAGGTCAATGCGTACATATTATGCGAGTATTGTGGAATTAAATCAAATGAACTTTGTTTTGTTCCAAATATTTATATTCAAACTGAAAAAGTTTCTAAATGCCGTTAGGTGCTCGCTGAAATTTAATTTTATTGCGGAATTCATTCATCATTTGGCGCAGAAATATCAATTCAAAATTGTTGCGACCAACAACCGTCGCATGCTGAATCCTGCATAGCGTGAGATAAGCTCAAAGTTTGTGGCAAGTTCCGCTAAGGCATAAAATTGTAAATTGCTGAAATTTATAACCATGTGCCAAGCGTCCACCCAGCACCACATCAATGACTCCATTTGAATTTCTAGCTCAGTGTTGCTATTTAGAAACGTATACACTTGGACACGAGAAGTAACGTAGACGTCATGGCACATGCGAGCTGTTTGTGGGTGTATTCGGAGTTGGTGGTTTTTATACACTCTGCAGTCGTATGAATGCATGGAAACATTTTCCATCAGTATGCAATGCGATCGATATACTATATGTTGTCTGTCAACCGAATCTATAGATACACGCAATGTGTAGCTGATGGGCCCTGGCCCACGTTGTATTCACGTCGCTTTTTATGATAGGTGCTGCTGTAGTGATCGTATAAAGTCTATACTGAAGTTTAGGATATTTTGGGAAGCAGCTATATACAGGTAAGCAGAGAGGAAAATTGTTCAGTCATCAGAAGTGAAGACTCCAAGGATATGGAGAGAATGAATTAAGAAATACATAAGAGAAAAAGAAAAGTGACTTTCTCAACCAAGTCATCAGAGGTGAAGTCCCCGAAGATATAAAGGGAAGCCTTAAGAACTACGGAATAGTCCTCAACGACGTCACCAGAGGTGAAACCCGAAAAAATTACGGGAGATTTTGTATGACGCAATTTATGAATGAATGATGCACTTGGTCGATGCTGGATGTGGAGCTTGGAACGGGTTGTATGTTGTAACTAACAATTCATACAATTCACAGCTTGTATACGAATTCTTATCTTAAATACCACTGAATAAGATAATAAAAAATAAATAAAAACGTTACAATAAAGTGTGCATGGCTTACTTCGTAAAGTGGGGGATGGGAAGAACAATTTTTTAACCAATCGCATATTTTCCCTTACATATGGAACTTTTTGAATTCTATGCTAACATTGATCATTCAAAAATTTTCGATTTTAATTTTTAAATTGCAAAATTATTGCATTATAACTTAAAGAAGAAAATTTTCAAAACAATAATTAGAAAATAGACGTAAAATGCTAACTCTTATGCTTTGACAGTTTTTCGACCTGACGTGTACATTTTGAAATACAAGCATCCGAAAACTCATATATTTTTATATTTTGTGATTTTCAAAAAATTGTATTTTTGATAATAGGTAGGGAAAAACTTTTTCCAAAAACACGTGTAGAACATTTTTAGACAAAGTATTGAAAAAAAATTGATTTTGAGAAATCTAAATTTTGAATCTTCTGGTACGTGTATTGACCATTTTTTTGCTCGACTTTAACAGTCGAGTTCTGATCATTGTTTAACCTGTTTAAACTTCAAAAATATTGTGGAAAAAGAATCAGAGGCCAATCAGTCAGTAGCACATTATAATTTGATATATTTTTCAGATTTGATCAGCAGCTTAGTAATAGAGTTTAGCTACTACAGCTATTAGCCTTCTTAGCAATTTAGCTTGAAGCTTTTAACAAAGGTTAAAGCTTATTAATAAATTATGGAAATGAAAAAATTATACATGCAATTAATTTGTTATATTTTTATAATTTTGTCTTAGCTTTGAATGCACTTGTATAGATTTATTAATATGGTCTAAGGAATAAATGTTAGAAAAAAATTTACCCATCATGCTGTGGGGCTCGGACAACACAAACATAAAGACCAACAACCACCATGCTACAAAATTAACTATAGTTATTTTTCAATCTTAGCTTGAGTTGACCTTTTGACAAGCTAATATTATATACATCGCAATTATTAATGAGAGAAGTCATGCGATTAAAAGGAGCTGTAGCCATATAATTAGTTCTACTGACTGGTTGATAAAATATCTGATATGAGTTACGATTACTCCTACGATTGGTGTTAAAATGAATATAACTAAGAAGCTCTGGTGCAGCAAGCGACCCAGTCACAAGCTGATGCAAATAAAGTATACCCGCAATATTTCTACGAGTGCTCAAAGACTGCATACGTAATAACTTTAAACGATCCTCATAAGGAGGAAGGTTTAAGGCGTCATTCCAATTTAAGCCTTTGAGAGCGAGCGCACAAAATTTTTTTGAATTCGTTCTACTCTATCTATATGTATATTGTAATATGGAGACCAAACTTGGCTAGCATACTCTAAGTGAGGACGCACAATTGTATTATATAAAGTTACTGTTACTAAAGGGCTATCAAATTCTTTTGCCCATCGCTTTATAAAACCAAGTAATGACGAGGCCTTCTTACAGATTGTATTAATGTGTTCATTAAACGCTTCAGGTTTGAATTCCGAAAAATATCTTAACTGAGCCAGAGCCATCGAAAGCTCATGTGTTCATTGAAATTTTATTGCAGCACAAAGGTTATAAAGAAAAAAGCGTCTAGGCTAAAATCTTGGATGACGATAGAGTTGCAAGAAAAAGTTAATTAAAAAAACAGGTTTCATATTACAACTAAGTTCTCGCTGTTTGTCAATAGATGGCGCTAGCGGTAAGAGCTGGTCGTTTTGGTTCATATCGAAACATTATGAATCCAACCTAAGGTTATGGTAAACAAACCGATTTGACACTTTTAAGATTTTGTCATTTCGTAGTCTGTTTGTGCTCCGAAAAGTTTACGGAGATGGTGTTCTGAGCGAAACAACGTGCCGAGATTGGTTTCGTCGCTTTAAAGACCATGATTTCGACATCGACGATCGCCCACGTGAAGGAAGGCCAAAACCTCCGATTTGGTGGGACCAGGTCGGTGTAATCTATTATGAACTTCTGAAACCGAATGAAACCATCACTAGGGAACGGTACCGCACTCAACTGATGCGATTGAGCAGAGCACTGCGTGAAAAACGGCCCCAATACGAACAGAGGCACGATAAAGTAATCCTATTGCATGACAACGCTAGGCCTCACGTTGCTAAACCAGTGAAAATATACTTGGAAACTCTCAAATGGGAAGTCCCAACCCACCCGCCGTATTCCCCAGATATTGCCCCGTCAGACTACTACTTGTTCCGATCAATGGCACATGGTCTGGCTGATCAGCAGTTCAACCCCTATGAAGACCTCAAAAAAAGGGTTGATTCGTGGATAGCCTCAAGAGACGAACACTTCTACCGTGATGGCATTCGAGCTCTACCAGAAAGACGGGGAAAAGTGATATCTAGCAATGGGCAATGTTTTGATTGATTTATCTGTAACTATTTCTTGACAATAAAGTTGCAATTCCTAACAAAAAACAGCGAGAACTTAGTTGCGCATCTAATAAAAAAATTGCAAAGCATCCACATAAAATGAGCCTCAAAGTTCAATACAAAAGACTTTGTAAAGAAATCTTATCTGAAACTATAGCTTGCAGAAATAGCTATTACATAAATGAATTTAATAAAATTATAAGTGATATCAAAAAATAATGAAATTTGGCAAATAAACTACTTAATAAAAACAATAAAGACGAAATAATTTCAAGCTTTGAATTTAAATGTTGAGCTTATTTCAGTTCCAGAGGAAAAAGGTAATGCTTTGAATTGTTTCTTCGCAGAAGCTGGAAAAACCATTGCAGCAAATGCTTCTAATGCAACATGCAATTGCTTACTCGATGAAGAACCTTCTAGCTCAAGCTTTTACTGTGATCCAGTTTCATCTCTAGAGATTTACAAAATTGTAACGTCTCTTTAAAATTCGCATACTAAAACTGAAGACAACTTTTCCAACGTTTTTGTACAAAAATTATACATATAGTAATATTTCAGATGTTTTGTGTAATCTTGTAAATAAAAGTATTGAAAACGGAACTTTTCCTGAGCAGTAAAAAAATGAGGAGTTTTTAAAAATTGAGATAAAAGCCTCTATAGCTATAAACAAATATTACTTATATCTATCTTCTCTAAAATTTATGAAAAATTTATGAAAAGTCGCCTTATAAGTTTTTTTAATGAGACCAAACATTTAACTGATTGCCAGTTTGGTTTCAGGGACGGACTGTGTATTGATATAGACATAACGAAAGCATTTGACACTGTCAATCATAAAATACTTTTGGAAAAGTTATACAAATTTGGAATAAGAGGCTCTATCCATAAATGGCTTACCTCATGTTTGTAAAAATAGCAAACAACTTTAGTTCTTACAAAGAAATAAGCATTGGTGTTCCACAAGGCTCAGTACTATTTTAGTTTTGGATTTTATAAGCTCAATTTGTTTGCAAATATTTGCAAGCAAAGTTGTTGCTTTTGCAGATGATATGGCTCGCTCATATTCGGTGCCTGATCTTGTAGCAAATATTAATACGAAGTATTTTGAGACATCGTTTTGCATCTCATAAGTGGGTTTTGAGCAATAAGACTAATTAAAGCTATTCAATGTAGCGGGCAATGACTTTCAAATCAGTAATTTTACTTTTCACCATGCCCTCTGTGATAGATTTTTGATTGGAAGTGATAGTTAATAAATGAACGTATGTTTTGAGACCGAAAACAAATGTTCTGACGAATGTTTTTCCATTGATTGCGTCAAGTCTTTAAATACCTTGGCCTAATGCTCAATTGAAAGTTGATTTGGATTGAACATAATACTGCATTTAAATTTTATGCCTTGGCTGTCACTAGACACCTCTTAAAATTAATTCCACTCAAAACTGATCCTAATCCTTTGCTGATTATGCAGAAATTTGCATTATATGTAATAGAAGCCGATCTTCAAGCAGTTACCATTTGTTTAAAAACCTTAAATTATGTATTAAATGCATTCGAAACATTAATTTATTCCTTGTTAAAGTTAAATCGTGGCTTTTAAATCAGAGTACAACGAGCTGTTGTTCGTTGATATTTTTGTATTTATATGATTTGCTTTTCTGCACTGGTTAATAAATAGAACATTTAAATAAAAAATAAAAAAACAATTATTTTAAAATCCATTTTTTTATATTTATTTTGTGATTTGACCCCACAATTCTAGCTTTACACATTACTTTGTTTATTTTTACTATAGAATCAATACTGAATGTAGATATTAAATATAATAGAATTAATTATTTCACATTAAAAATTGAATTGAAATAAAAAGAGGAGTAGAATTTTTCGGGATTGCTGAGGATGTACGTGCAAAGTTTCTCAATTTCACCAGCAAACTTTATAAAGTTTCTTGATGTGCCGCAGCTACTAAAGACTTGGAGCTGTGTGAAAGCTTTATTACACGTAAAAAGCGGTGTTTATGTAAAAGTAAGAAGAAAGGCAAAAAATCTCAAAGCCTCTTAGCCTACTCAGCAAAGAATTGGGGAATTGCGATTACCGCAGAGGATTATACAAATCAATCGAACCTAAAATAATGAACGAACATAAATCAAAATAAACTCAAATACTGAAGAGAAAAATTCTTTAATAATTTAATCAGAGAACCATATTATGTAATAATATCTGTGCTTCAATAAAACATTGTTCGCTTACAAGAAGTAAATGCGCGACATGTTGGCGTACTGTGAAATTACTTCATCCCGAATTCATTGCCAATAAACGGCAACTATAAGAATTGTGCTTTGAATATATTACAGATATTGAAACACTTATCTATTTGTGACCTTAACATCACAAGGTCAAATGCTGAAATAAAAAATCGATGACTCAAATTTTTAAAAGCATTCATCAATTTTATCTCAATTTTGAGTTCTTATCTTTTCATTATTGTCTGAAAAAAAACTTGTTCGTTTATAAAGTTGCAATATATCTTTGAAGCAAAGTTTTCAGTGTTTATGTGTGAATATTTTTATCTGTAACATTTTCGATTTCCGTCTAAGGTAAACAAATCAACGTTGCGGTAAACTTTAACATTAGTTCCCGCTCCATCTCCAGGCAAATGAGTCTTATTTATCTTTTAGCACAAAGTCGGTATCTGAAAATAGCAATGCAAACTCAGTAGTCAAATTATCAACTAATTACCCACTAATGTTCTATGGTCGTATCAGTGAAACGTATTTTGGCTGCGTTAATTTATAAATAACAGTTCTTAATTTTGATCATTGAGCACTTCGAATCGAGCAGTAGTCGTTTTAAGATCGTTTTAGTACGTGTTCTAATGTCTCCATTCGGGATTTTGCTTGCGATCATAGCAGGGATTTCATACACTGGAATACCTGCATCGGCTGCCTTCACTTCCGCGATCTCATCTCCCAGCTCTCGAATTGTTGGTGGCTTACCAGCCAATAATGTCGATATTCCGTTTGTTGTTTCACTAGTCACTTATGGTTTCCATAGTTGCGGTGGTGCCATCTTAAATGAGCGCACCGTTATAACTGCCGCTCACTGCTTAGCTTTTACAACTCCACGTCTGCTAAAAGTGCATGTCGGCACAAGAACACGCTCACTTAATGAAGGCGAGCTAGTTTCGGTCAAGGCCTTACATTCCCACGAGCTTTGGGAAATGGATACAATGGACTACGACATTGGCTTAGTGCGTTTGGCCAGAGCTTTAATATACAGCGCTACAGTGCAACCTATTCAGCTTGCTCAGCCTACGGATGTCTTGCGCTCAGGGAACTATGCAACCGTAGCAGGCTGGGGATACACAAGCAAAAATGGACCTGGATCGGAGGAACTTCGATATGCGCGTGTGCCAATTATCAATCAACGAGTTTGCAATACTTTATTAGGAAACCTAGTAACTGATCGAATGTTGTGTGCGGGTTACTTGAAAGGTGGCATTGATGCCTGTCAAATGGACTCCGGTGGTCCTTTGATCATGCAAAAGAAACTCATTGGCATCGTATCGTGGGGAATCGGTTGTGCGCTGCCAAACAAACCGGGTGTATATACGCGCATTTCTGCACTCATACCTTGGGTTGCGGAACAAATGGCCAAGGAGTACAATGAATCTTTGTAAGCGAGTATATATTGTTGAATTAAAAATTGGATTTGCTGCTAAATAAACAAATAAACTGCAAGTTTGGTCTTGGTATTGGTCTGGTCATGAAGACGTTTGTGTATTTATTGCAGCTCAGCTTATGGTACTGCCGCTACCTTCTTGAGGTTGTTTATGTATGCCCGTGTTAGTTGGGCAATTATAATGAACATTCGTGTGCCAAATGCAACCAAAGTTGGCTTGAAGTCACTTGATATCTTCATACTATTATGTTGTGAGTGGCGAGAGTGTAGGTTCCAAATGTAGAATTTTTTTTTTTTTGGTGTTTCCAATGCAAAGATGGTGGTGACAAAGTCTTTTCCGCAAGCACCACTCGTTTGTTCTATTCGAGAAAGGAGTCTTAGGTTTGTTTAATGTTATGTTTGTATGCCTTTTTAAGTTTCTAAAAAAGATCAGCTCTAATGCGTTATTCAGTTAACTGTCCCTCTGGCAGTCAGTTAGCCATCCAGCAGTCGGGGAGGGACAGATGCTACACGTATTTATTACATACTTTACACAGGCAATGTTCATTTAGTCATTCCGCTTTTACGTAGCGCATAGAAAGAGGAGTGACAGGAGCAGAGAAATATATTTTTCCCTGGTCAGAGTTAAGTTTGGTGAACAGGCTGCCATGAGTAAAACTTTTAAAACGCTATACTGAGAGCTTTATTTAGGGTCTTAGATTGCAAAAGATTTTTAGATGAACTAATTATTTTGGGCTTTAAATTGAAACTGTCTCAGCAAATGTAGTGAAGTCATTATGTTCTCTCTTAAGTGTATACGTCTCAATGTTAATGTTGATAATGCAAGATCAGTCTTAAGTAGATTGAAATTACTGAACTAAAATCAATCATTGTATACTATATGTGTGCTCTGAAGTTTCTGAGTCGCCTTCGAATCAAAAGGCACTTTAAGTCATTTTCGGCTACTGGTCAATTTTTCGACCACCAAATTTTAGTCAAGTAATTTTTTTTTTTAACTAATGGAACTATTTTCCCTAAACCATTTTTATTAAAAGAAACTTTGATACTTATGGTTTTGTGAAAATTTTATTTTGTGATTTCTGTGTAACTTTTATACACTAAAAAAATATGTTTAAAAAGTATTTTCTAGACACTTTAGGAAATTTTTTTTAAATTTATATCGCTACAAAATAATTGAATGATTGGAAATAGGAAAAATGAGTTCTCAGACACGTCTACCGCCTATACAAGTATATATTCTAAGTTCCATATTGAGAGAGTTATTTGATGTTGTGCAAACAAATTTTACAAAAATACTAGGAAAACTTAGACTAGTCCTAAGGGAAAAATTGTCGAATTTCGACGAGAGGACCTTCCATGGAAGCGGAAACTGAAATCGCTTTATTAAGATAATTATTTCAGGTAGTAAAGAGAAATTCACACAAATGCAAGAAACAGTTCGGTTTAGTGTCAGACAATTAGACCAATTTCGAGAAGAGGCCGTGGCATCTCCCATACAAGCAAATCTTCGAAACGCTATACGAAGAGAATTTCGTAATTGATTATAGATTTGACAAGGGAAATGAAGATACTCTAGTAAGATGGTCGGTCAACACAGATATTATCATAACTGAAAATGAAACCGATACGACCGCAAGACAAAACTCACATACCATTAACTCAACCGCATTAAACTAACACATTAATAATAAATACATATGTAGATGTGTGGCGATAATGCTGCCACTAACTACAGAATTTCTACACGCGGTAAAAAATGGTGGTAAATGCCTAGAAAATTACCATATTTCCTTGAAGCTTAATACAAATCTTTAAAAGCTATGTTTAACTTGTGATCTACTTGCTGACTCAAGAAGAAGTTACTTCGGATAACGACTCTGCATACGGCAATGTTTCAGAGAGGCAACAGGGAAGGCGTATTCTGTCCATAAAAAACTTAAACTACTTTTGAGGGTGTAATCCCGTTTTAAAAATTAATAAAAAAGTTATTTGTTTGATTAAAAAATTAATTTCAACTTTTTTATTTTTTGTTATCGGTAACTGCAATTGGTCGATTTTTCGACCACCACCTACACGATAAAGGGCGGAAGATAATTATATTTTTTTTGCTTTTAGAGGCTGTATTGGATCCAACGAGCTGAACCATACATTCGATAAAAAATAATTTCGCGGTCGCAAATGAGTTACTGTGTCTTTATACATAGGTATCTTGAATACAAATAATGACTGCATTTTTTAAGCGTTGAATACGACGCCCACTACGCCGCTAATTCAAAATGAAACATAAGTCAAATAAATGTCTTTCGGGGTGCGCCTCGTTATGATTAAGCAACTTGCGAGCATTACAACGTGACCTCATCTTAACAATTGCAAGATGCAAAGTAAATATATTGATACGAAGTCTTACATTTACCATCGACGCCTTTTGGACCACCAATAGCGACAGCTGTTAGCTGCTACCTGTTGTGCTTGTGGTAAAGTGATATTTGTAATAATGATAAGTTTTCCACATTATGTTTAATTGTGACTGCCGCATCACGTGGGACACTGGTTTTGCTGCAGTAACCGCTGCATATCGATAACATCGCTATCCGAATAGCTCAGTGGCAACTATTCCTGTCCAAATTCAAGTGTTTTTGTAAGTTTTGGGCTGTGGAGCTAACTGCTACATTGCTGTACTGACTGTAGCAAAAAACATTTGCGATTTTTGAGAGAGATATGAACTTTGCAGACATAATGTTTTGTCAAAATGATATCAGCTTACCCAAATGGAAAATAAAACTATGGTGAACAAGCTATCAGTAAGAACACAAGTTTCAGCTATGACAAAAAATTAAATGTATCATACTTAAAGTTAAGTGTTTATTCAAAAACTTAAAGAGTTAAGCAATAAAACTAGACGGTGCATCTCGGCTATTATTCTGAAAAATTTTCACAGAAAAAATATTGGTAGTCCGGATTTCCTGGAAGTGATATTTTTGTTAACAAAACTACTAGCAGCGATCCGGATTCTCCTTTGCAATGTCTCGGTAACGTTAAGTTTGATTTTGAAATATCTTTCCTTCGTATGTAGGTCTAGTAAAGTAGATAAGATGCTTTTCGTACCGCTACCAAACAAAGTGATATTTAGATAAATACTTGCCCAGTATAAATTTTTCAGAGAAATAATCATGATGCACCCTGAAGTATTTATACTTCATTACAAATAATTACTTTTGAGCCATAGTTGCCAACTCTAGATAATTTATAAAATCATTTACAGCAGTTTTTTTATTTCACTAAGCCTATTTAACAAAGAAAGTTATCGAAATCGTGGTTCAGGTTATCGAGAAATTGCAATATATTCATCCAGATCGAGTCATTAAGTCCGAAGATATTGGCAAAAGAGTATTTATCTGCTCACAGCGCCTACTACTGTCAAACGCTCAACAAAAAAACTTAGTCATATTAATTTTCATTCTACCAGAAATACGAATTTAACGACGATTTGAAAAGAACTTCCATGTTTAGGTCTTAGGAAGATTAGATTAGTGGTTTTTTTGGGACGTACTTATCCTCGCTGCACATTTGTAAATAGTGATAGCCCAAGGAACAAGGAGTCCCCCTATATAACTCTTTTTCATAGATATTACATATAATTTTAAATTTTATTCAAGTGAAAAACTCAAACATTTCTGTAAGCGTTTGATAGTTTGCAACATACCGCACTAAGCTTCTGAGAAACTAGATTTCAAATTTATATCTCTTAACTTATTATATCCACTCGAATTCTAATGTTGGCCAAATAATCCAATTAATTGTACAGCGTGGATAATAATTTCCATGCATCGTTTCTTGGTGTTCTTAACAAAACCTTCACACACTGGTCACAAAAACATTTCCTGCTGCCCTATTTGAGTTTTATTTCTTTAAAACCGTTGACATTAAAGTACCAAAGGGCATTGTCGCAGTCTTCTATAGCTTCTCTTATGTATTCCAGTGTATGGGAGAGCAGAAAACAAAATTGTGTCAAGAGCTGCTGCACTTTTCTGAAAGACATTGTAGTAGCAGCAGCGATATCTATTGCAAAGAATCGTTATCACACTATCTCTCTAAGATAAGCATCATAGCTATGACGACGATGACAAAAGTGCACCGAGTGAGGGCTGAGGATAAAGAATAAGGAAATCTTTGCGCCATAAGTGGAAATGTTTATAAATTCCGCAGCGCATGTGAAAAGCTTTTTGGGGCATCGACGCAAGGTAAAAGTGGTGCCATGGAAACAGCGCATTGGCACTAGCTCACTTTTAGTCGGGGTAGTGTAGATAACAGTACGAGTGTTGGGCAATATTTATAATCGCATATGAACTACCAGGTCGGATGCTGCATAGCCCAAGCCATGCATGAGTAGAGTTGAGTAAAACAATGCCTACGCTTATTCAGCCAGCAGCCATGGTACACATTCGGCGAATATGAACAGACCAAACTATTATACATTCGGTTAATGTTTGCTGCAGTATCGTGAAGCTTCTTGCGACTGCAATTGTGACCACTTTACAGAAACTAGTAAGATTCAGCTGCACTGATAACAGCAATACGACCATATGTTCTGTTGTAATTGATGCTGCAGTTTCTATTGGAAATGGCAGAATTGTTGGCTTTCTGCAGTTAGAGTTGCAGTCCAAGAAAATCGTGTGTGAATCTTGCAAGTTCAGGATTCTTGGCATTGCAAGTTATGACTCAGGCTGAACTCAGAAAACAGATAGACAGACAATTGAACAGTCGGTCATTTCTGTTTTACGGCCTAACAAAGTGTGCGATTCAAAGTATTTGAATTATTTGCCTAAATTAACGCAAGTTGTTCCACAGTGCAACCACCTGTAAGTAAACAAAGAAACAACGCTGATTACTGCTCCAAAGAAACACAAACATGGAAGGTGCCATCTGCCATGTACCAATGGAAATCGATTGGCAGCAGACAAAAAAAAAAGTGAATTTCGAAGCCGTAGCTGGTGCTGCTGCAACACGAACCGAGCAAAGCGTCCGTTGACACTCCATTATCAGGGATAAAGCCAGTGCCAGCGTGTAAGTGGCAACTGATGCAATTACATTTTACACCTAATGAGACAAAGGCAACTGACGATTGTTACACTCATTTCGCACCATATCTCCGGATGTAAGTTCAGTCCCGCAATAATTTGTAAAGAACAAAAAATTAATTGGAAGTTTCTTGGCTCAAAGAAACATTTTTGTTGTTTTATATGGAATGATGAAAGCACTGCAGTGATGAGAAATTGTACACAATTAGTTGCATCGTCACCAAACATGGCGGTGCAATAATCGCAAAATTACATCTCAATTATGCCTAGAAGTAAAATATAGGAAACTTTTAAAGCTTGATGTAATACTGTCATGGAGACAGATGTCTCTTGAGTTTAAAATAAACCGCTGACAATAAGGATTAATTGCACAGTGTTCAAACACACTAGGAATTGCATGTGATGTCGATCAGTACACTAATTATACAGAATCCACAGGCTCAAAATAATTAATGTGTGAGGGATACAACTTCCCATTAGTGAGGGACTGATGCCTACGTATAATCTCAGCCATGCATAGGGTGCATCAGTTATCAATGCCTCTCACCATTAAGTTCGCGCTCTACCTGCGATTTTAGATTTAAGACCACAAAGACCACAATGCTCAACATATGCAATGTGGAGTTGACCAAACAGTCCCTGGTCAGACCCAACTGTTCTGTAATCAAACCATGCTCATCAAAATATTCCAGCTTTATTTACTGTTCAAAATAGTTTACAAGTTTGCATAAAACTGCACATGCAACTTATCACTTAAGATACGATTTTAAAAAATCACCTAAATGCTAATTGTATCCTTTTTATCTCAGTTCGGCGCTGTTCAAGTGTAACATGAGAAATTTGGGAGATGGGGCTGTTAAATTTTACTTCAGTTTCTTTGATGAAAGGGTGTGGTAAAAAATTATCATAAATATTAATTATTTGTAGAATAAATTAAACTCAGCACATGAACTACCAAAAAGGTATTCCTTACGTAAATGACTGTTTTGCTATAAGTTCCAAGACTCGACCTGAAGATGTTGATGCTCTAGGGCAGGGGTGCCCAAGTCCTATGTACTCGGCGTACAATTGTTTTTGTAAATGCCCTAAGGCATAGGCTGTGCATTCTTATGCATAAACACACATAGCAATACGAAATACACAAACAATTTTGTCTTTTTCGATTCTTATGTTTCTTCCTTGCATGCAAAGCAAAAACACTTTGGTGTGCTTTGTTGGTACACATTGGCGACAGTGATCTTCAACATGAATTTTGTTGTTGTCTAACGATTGATTTCATCGAAAAAAGTTTGCAGCTGTGGATTGAGAGCACTTGGAATAATTTGCTTTTGACTCAAGTTTCAAAATAAAACTATTCTAACTTTGAAAAATGAATTACAAATCGTCAGAAGAGCAGTGGGAAAGTGTTTTTTTTTCACTAATAATCTTAAGGCTGTTATTTCATTGGATTGATCATGGAAGAATGAAGGGAAATTTAGTTTAATAACTTTGTTTTTCCATTGTAGATAAATTTGCAGAAAATATAATTGGTTTTTTTTTCTACTGTGAACATATTGAATTCTGCATTTGTTTTTAATAAAGTTTATATGTATTGGTGTTTGCACTTCCATAAGGAACTTTTGGGCACCCCTGCTCTAGAGTCTAGACCAAAGTTTGTCACCATTAGTCAGTAAACACAGTGCGTCAACTACTTAAATGTCAATGAAAAATAGTTCATGCTGCTCAGATTTTATTATTTAAAGGCGTGAACTTTTGTCAGAAAATACTTATT
Organism: Meiosimyza decipiens; assembly: GCA_963680825.1. Lineage (NCBI taxonomy): Eukaryota > Metazoa > Arthropoda > Insecta > Diptera > Lauxaniidae > Meiosimyza > Meiosimyza decipiens. Next base: position 148,193,608 of record OY804258.1, read on the forward strand.
ACTATTAGCTTATCCTGAAAAGGTTAAGCAAGAATAAGTATTTCCATTTGGTCTAAAATTAACAGTAGAAAAAGATAACCCTTTTTTACAGCTACATGTGTATTTCCATTGTCACCTTTCACTTTTAGCATTGTGCAATCTGCAACATTTGTCACAACATAAATAAACCTTGTAGGAAGGAACACATAGCATTTGGGCGAACAGCAGTGAGTTGGCATTTTTGCGTATGGTGTTTTATCTGTTCCTGTACAACCTCGACATTCAACAACAATTGTTGTTTTACTTATAAAAAATTTGCATTTTCGCTTGTGTTTGGATGAGGATTTTTGTTTTGATGTTTTGTCACCATTTTACATGTTCTACATAAGGGAAAATTTCTACCCCCAAACTCTTAGTGAAAAATTGGATGAATAAAACCGTAATTTCGGATTCACTGAGTTTGTATACTCTCGTTCTCTCGTCAGAAGTTATGTTGTTAGCTGTCACCTCGAGGCCATTGCATTTTGCTTTGCGCTTGTTATTGTGCGGAATACACAGCGTTACTGACTCAAGAGAAATACGCCACGGAATTAGCAACCAAAACAGCCAAGTCGCACAATAATACGTCCACCCTACCTCACAAACGTGTCCCTAAAACATTTTGAAACTATTCTTGTCATCATTACCATTGGTATCGCATGGAAACCGTTCAGGCCTTAATTTATTCAGATTTGCAGTTTTCTTGCCACCTACTAGTACACATCTACCTAAAAATAATATAAAATCTAATTTGAATTGTGTTGGTTTGTTTATATTCATCAATGAATTTTTTCGTTTTACTTTCGAGCTTTTTTGAACACAATTTAAAACTTTTTTTTTAAGCAATAACAGTGGTCAAAAAAATTTTATCGAATTTTTTTATATCTACAACATGATAGACCAATCACTGAGAAAAGTTTCAGCCTATTTAAAAAACATGAGGGTAATGATAGGCCCATTATAGATGGAATGACAGATGTGTTAAGTCGATTTCTTTTCAAGTCTTGAGGCTCTAATGGACATCACATTCATTTCAATAAGCCTCGCAGATGTACGTAATAGGAAAACATGATATTATTTCATCCAGACCAATATAAAAAATTAGAAAGCTAATGTAAATGAATATACATACCTTGGTAGAGTTATTTTTAAATACCCATGAAAGGCAGAAATTTAAAATTTAAAAATTCTTCGCATATATTGTATGTATTTCATCAATGAATAAAGTTGAATATGATTCCAAGCATATTATCAGCTTCTTTATCAGCAAACTAATCGTCGTCATCACAGTCATCATCATAATCTTCTTCATTATTATCTATATAATCATCATCATTCTTATCATCAAAACTATCACCATTCTCCGTTTTTCACATATCTCTTGCTTCTTTCTGCATTCGGTGCACTCTTTTAGGGGGCAATTTTCTCATGCTTGATATAACAGGGTCAGAAGTTATCAGAATTCTATTAAATGTGCCTTCCTTTTTATTTTTACACCACTTTCCGGAAAAATGTTCTCTGTAGCTCTTAAAATCATCGTTATGAGCCTCCTGAGCTTTTTTTGCATTTGAATATATGCCAATAAAGCGAATGAAATACTTGTGAAGTGCAGGTGGCTTGTTGTACCACGGAAAGCACTTGACAATATATTAGGCAGTATTTAAGGCAAACTGGCAAAACTTTACCAACTCAATTTGACGGCCACTTGAATTATGTGCATATTTTGTATCGAATTAACATCAATATTTATGATTGCATTTTGAAAAAAGTCAACAATAAAATCCATAATAGATCGCATGCATTATGAAAAACACTCAAACAGAGTCTTCACAGCTAACAGTCTACTGGTAAACAGAAAGCACCAGCGCAAACAGATCTGACCAAAACATTCGATCCTTAGATACACATCTCTTTCGTTTCGTGCAGATAAACGAATGTCAGTCATATACCATTAGTTTTCAATGCCCTGCCGTTATGAACACGTAACGTGATATCAGTACTAATCGTAATTCCTGTCAACAAATTACAACTCGTCTTTCACATATTGCAGAAAAACTCAATTTATTAAGAAATAAAAGTAAATTTTAAAAATATTAGCGGGTATATAGTTCTATTGTACATGGCATCAGACTGCACTTTTTACTTCATGGAGAATTGATGAAGTCAACTTTGTCGAAATGTTTCTGGCAAACACGGCACCAACTCCTCAAGTCCTGGTCACAGCTTTCGATCCACCGTCGACGCCTTCCTTCATGCAAAGGGAAAGCAAATAAGGAAATATTTTTCTTCGACGCAACCACGAGGCATAATTCGCAGATATTCGGCATAGTATTTTAACTAAATAAATTCTATTTGAGAAAAATTAACACTTTTTAAGAAAAATTTACTCTTCAAATTCAAATTCATTTCTTGTTTGTCGTAAGCCATAGCTTTGTTAAACTGTCTGTTCATGATGAGCTTTTTCGTATATTTGTGGCTTTTCACCACTCTGCGAGAGTGTACAATTCGATCAAATTATGTTCAATTAATAAATGGGATCATCCATAAGAATCATCCTTTTTCAAATAAAGTGGCGAAAGAGCCAGAAGTATACGAAAAGCTCATCTTAGCAAGTTGCGCTTTAAACGTGAACCAGTTGGTACAAAAATGTTGGTTGATGCAAGCGTTCACTGGATTAAACCAGTACAGCATAACATCTTTAGGCGCGGCACCAATAAAATTGTGAACGTTTGTTTTTGTGATATATTGCTACAATTAATTTTAAATTCGGCTTCATTTCAGTTAAAAAATTCACTGGACCAGAAGTTTGTGATAACATGGTATATGGAGCCGTCCGTTATTATGTGAGTTGCTTTTTTCAAAACTCCGACCTCCTCCTTCCCATTGGTGAGATATGGTGAGATCTGAGGGAACCCCCATCCTTCTCATGAGATTTGTTTATATCAATAAATTTTGCTTCATTTTGCTAATTAACTAAGTATAAACACTGATGTGCTCTATGTACTACATTTTGTTTAGTAAATTACTTTAAGAGAAATTAAATTTAAATTTAGTTGACGTAAGAAGAGAAAAAACTGCAACAATACCTTTCCTTTAGTGAAAACTCACTCACTCCTCTATTGTGATGTTTTATATAGAAAGTGCATTCAAAGTGTATTTGGAGAGTATTTATGTTTATATTCGCTGGACAGGCAAATCGAGACAGACAACCAAAAGCACTCCGCGAAAATAATAATTTTGATCGAGAAAATATACTTTTCACTGATATAATGTCATTAAAACTTTACTTTCTGTCCAGATTAAAGACAACACTGTGTGTGCCTTCCTCTGAACCGTTTCATTCCGTAGCTTTTCAACCTCTTGATATATATGGTCATTTAAGGCATTTTTGTTGGGAAACTTCAACTTTGCCACCTTCCACGTTTGTCTCACCTTGTCGGGATGACGATTCACATAAGTATTGTAAAAGATATGATACAAATATATATTAACCGTAATAAAACCGCAGATATCACCACTGACACGCAGGCATATTAAAAATCATATATTTTCTTTGGCCGGGACTCCCCGATTTGAAATAAGCGCCGTACAAGTATCAAATATCATTCGGGAAGTTTCCTTGCGCGTTCAGTCATCAGTGAAATCTGGAACCAGTGTTACCATATACACAGTTTTAACTGCAAATTCAATTTTGCAGTTTTTTTTATAAATTACAGTTTTTTTTATAAAATAAGGGCCAACTTTATCCTAAATTATGAATTAATTTTTTTGTTTTTCAAAAAAATATAAAAAAAAGTTCATAACTTTTTCTACCAACTGAAAATGTCTTTGCTTTGGAAGAATGCAGTTTTTTACAGTTTTTTGTTTGCGAATTTGCAGTTTTTTGGATAAAAAACCGGCGGGTTGCACTCTGGGAGTGCCGACAGAAGTGAAAACTTGAAATAATATTTTGGAATTTTTTTTTTTTCATGATGTTTATGGAATAATTTTCCACGAATTGTTTGATTTATCAATATAAAGTACTATCATGTTTTTGGTAAATTACAATATTTATTTATTGCGCTATCTTACACAATTATTTTTTTAATAATTTTACTTAAAATAAAAAAATTACATTTCAGTATTATTACAATTACTTTACAAAAAAAAGTTAAGTACATTCGGAAAAATCAAATTGTCATCCATAATTTCAACAACTCTTGCACCATTATCACCGCCAGCGTTATTGCCAATTTCTAAAACTGTTACGATTGGTTTATGGTAGCTAAAGTAGGATACGAACAGTTTTGATTCGAATTTATTTAAATATCTTGTAAAGACCGCATCAATAGTAGTTTTGTATTTTGTTGTGCTAAGGTTGCGATCATTTGACATGTTTAAACCAAATTCATTTCTGAAAAAGTCAATTAATGGAATATTTTTATCATTTGCAAAGTTTATATTGAAATCCCCACTCAAAATCATTGGTAAATCATCGAATCTTTTCCCAATTTTTTCTTGAAGCAATGCAGATGCGCCATGAGAATAAATAAACTCTGCTCTGCTCTGCAACGCTGCTGGATGAGCACTTCAATTTTATATAGCATTTGTTGCTGTAGCTGTTCTAGATCGCGTCAACTAAGCCTTACCTTCGAGGAATAAATATATAGATAGATAGATTCTTATGCAGTGACGGCCGGTGACGGTAGCGCGAGTTTATACATTTTTCCTCAGCCGCGAATGCTTTCTTATGGAGGTGCACAACGTGGCATATGAAGTTTTCAGTTCAAAAATTCTGGCAACACTGCATGCAACGCCTAAGCCGATGATATTGTGTTCAACACGAATTTTCGGCATGCCAAACATAACGAATTGATATGATACAAAATGCAATCTGCTATAATAAAACTCTCTGCATTACAAAGTTCGCGTAAGATATTCATTGAACCCCACCCCCCGATACTAATCAAAATAATGTTTTCCTGAAAATGCTGTTTTATAGGTATAAGTTATCGAATAGAGTTTATCCTATGGAAATCTGTTAGTTCCGAATTTAATAACTTTATTGGTTCCAGGTTTCTGAAACTTAATTTGAGGAAAGCTCCAAAACTCTGTGAGTAACAATCTGAACAAATTGAACATTTTAGTTCATTAATGGTGCGTACAAATGTCAGGAAATTGTTGAATACTACAAAATTTGCTGGCCAACAGCTGCAGCAACGGGACGTGTGCGACAACTGAACACTATACCGCTTTGAAGTACTCGCTAGATGGACGCTGACCATTTGAACAAGAACAACAAATACGAATGGGTGGTACTTGTACAAACAAAGAGTCATCCATGTTGATATTCCTTTGGCAAAATAGAGAAAATAAAACTCTTACATGAGGCAGAAGCGATGAAAACAAAAGCTGCGCCACCATTGCCGCTGCTCTGCCGCATAGCTGGAATCAGGTGGATTTGTTTAAGTGCACATGAATGTGTTGCATGATGTATTCGAAGTTGCAATGCCCTCCTTGTTGCCTGCTGCCATTCCCTCACAATTGGGGCTCCAATGGGTCGCTCTGCTGAAAGTTACTCAACTGTGCGCTTACCTGGCCATTTGGTCACTTTCGTATTGTATTTACTTGTTTGAGGTTTCTGCAAATGTGAGTGTGTTTGCGTATGGTTATGTACCTTAACGTGCATTTGTAGTTGGAAATGCAGGATGCAAATAGAATAGCCACTGGTGCACCCTTCATAACACATTTTGTTTGGCGCTCTGAGTTTATGTTTTCAATTTTTCAAACTAGGGTAAACCTTAGTCTCGTAACGTCTCGAATTGCCTAAAGCTTTTACAGCAGAATTCACAATTTTACTCTTATCTGACACCATGTTGGTGAAAAATTCTTTTAAGAATATTTTTTTTCCTTTTTTTATTCAAACCATGTTTTTTTTTGTTTTTCTTAATTTAAAAATGACTCTTAAGTCAAAATCCCTTGGGCAGTAGCCATCTGAACTTGACATTTAAAATTATTCAAGGACTTTCATTCTATCCTTGCCTTTCACTATTTTTCTACTAAAATTGCGAGTCATTTTAATACATTGGAAAAAAATATTAGGAGGATCCGATTTGCTCCAGAGGTTTTCCATGTCCCAAACGTCCATTGAAGATTCTTTGAAACATGCTAAATTTGTAAATGTCTTACGAACTCAGTTTTCACCACAAAAACGACTGAGAGTTTTGAGCGAAAATAAAACTGTTGTTTTCAAATATTTTGAAACACATAGAAATATGTCCAAGTCAAAATATCAATTTATGTATATCAATAAAGCAATATTTGGAGCATTTATATAACTTGTTCAGATAATATGTAACTCAGTAAAATCTATGAAATGAGATGCATTTCAGTGGCTATGGAAATAAATGTACATAAATGACTCCTGGTAAATTTTCGAGTTATTTAAATTTTAAAAAAGCATGCCACTTTGACAAATTTTGATATGTATAGCCTGTGCATCACAACTAACAACGTCAGTCTCTTTATAACCACTAAAATATTAAAAATTCTGTTCCAACGAGATGCAAACATCATATTCAATATAAAGAAATAATTGATCCCTAAATCGGGTGTTGGCCTCTTAAAACATATCATTTTTTGTTAAGTAGGGCGTTAGTTTGGTTCAGTATAAGCCTGTTAACTTCATCATTTTCACAGTAGTTATGGTTATATAAACTACCTTGTGCGGTATATAATAATATTATACCTGTTTTTTTATATACTTGAAAACAACAGTTCTAATAATATTTAATTTTACATTTTTAGCTTGATTCAAGGGAATTTCATTGGAGATTTGTCCAAAAAAGTATGGAACTAAAGCAGAGACATTTATGGTATGCATTAAGGAAAATGTTAAAGATGATATTTGGAGAATTTACTCCACTAGAATAGCTTCGTTTAATGACTTTATTGATCGCTCATAAGTATGCTCAGAGCATATTTACTTTAGCTCCAATTTGCCATTTTTATTCTCAGGGCATATAATGTCTTTAAATTTAAAAAAAAATATGTCGGCTGGATCTAGTTTCGGAGGTATAGACATGGAAAGCTGCGAATTTATATTTTTTAATGGCCATCATAAGCTGATAAAATGTTAACTGCTTTTTTTAGAAAGCCGTTATTTTTTCAAAAAATGCGTTATTGACCTATAGCTTTATTAACATACTAAGGAAACTCAATTCATTCCCTTTAAAAAATACTTGAAGTTTTGAATCGAACTATTTTTGAAAAAGATATTCATGACCATGGCTAAACGCTTAGACGAATTATACCATAGTTTTTTTCTACGGCCAAAGCCCAAAACAATTACGTAGCTTACAGTCTAACACTTTTCTATCATGAACTATGACCTGAAAACTATACATTTATGTCTATGTTATACTTATGTGCACTTATTGTCTTGAGTGCACTTTCTGCTGTACTGATTTTTTATTTGAAAACGTGTGTGAAGTAAAAGCCATACAATTGGTTCGAGACATACCCATGGTTCTATCACCAAGCTTTGGACAAGTTTGTTAGCTTTGAGCTTTGAGCTTAGAATGGCTTATCGGGCTGGACTTAAAGTCATGGCAGTGAATAGAAAATTTTTGAAGTGAAGCAAAATTTATTTGTCATTGGGCCCCCAGAAACCATAAGAGCTCTGCAAAAAACTACAGAGTCGGAAAAACTCCCGCTTGTTTCGCTTCTCGTCGCCCTAGACTGTTGTAACAACGAAACGCCAATGAAGCTTAAGTCATCCGTAACTAATAACAGAACGATGTCAGCGTAACAACTTCATATGCTTTTTTGCATCCAAAAAGAGTGGGCACACATCCACCTATTTCCGTTTCTACATGAGAGTGTAACTCAAATAGTTCTTGGCATGCAAATTACATTGCAGGCTCGCAGAGCCTTAGAATGTTATACAAACTTGCGGAAGCACCTAAGACTTGCCTTATAACGTTATTTTAATATCAGATATTATTATCGCTAATTTCAAGCACGTCAGCTGCAGTGCAGGAAAAAACTCCATTTTAATAACTTTATTAGCAACGAATCAGTCAAATTGCCACTAAGGTTTTATGAAGCTTTGGATACACTGAAAACGTATGGTCTATCGAACGGTGTCGTAGCATGTTTGCAGGTAGTTGCTATGGATTTTTAAGTAGGACGCAATTAAGCCCAAAGAATTCAGTGCAGTGCTGTTAGAAAGTTGTTGAAGTTTTAGTTAAAAATTAAGACATTAACATCAAAAAATCAAAATAACTGACGGAACCCGTGCTAATGATAATTAATTTTGAGAACATTTGCATAATTGCTACACAAGCTCTCTACAAACGTCACCCAAGAGCTTTAATTACTTCAAATATATATATTGTTTTACACCTAACTCCGCTGTACATATGTATGGATGGTATGCGTGTATCGTGATGTGTGGAATATAACAGTAGGAAAAGTAAGAACGTACGCGTTGAATACACGTGCTACTGAAATAAAGCATTAAGCATTTTTATACGTTGGCAGCTGCTCCTGAAACCGTCAGCGAGATGGTCCAGAAAAGCCAATGTTAGCCAAAAACACATACACAATGAAGCAAGCAAGGCATATACGAGTAGTGTGGTGGCATGGTATGGCATATGCAAACCGAAAACATGCGCTTGGGCAATCGCCAAAAGGTAAATTTACATTCAAGCCTTTCCAACGCGTACTTTTTGTTGTAGCAGAAAAAAAACATTTAGTCGCAACCGTTAATATGAGATATATACTTTGTGATTGTATAATATATAAATAATGATTTTGTCGTTCATTTTTTTAAATAGCTCTCAGCGCAGTGATTTGAGATGATTTTTGTATGTGCGTCAAAATCGGATAGATAGTACTTATATTTTCTGAATAACGTTATCGGGAAAAAAAATTACTACTTTCTAGTGTCCTAATAGCTTCAAATTACTTGCGCAACTAACGGGTGATTTTATTGCTATTTGTGTTTTTAGTGTAAATTTTTTGACATCTCACTTGGGAGCCGTCGCATGTGTTACTGCCAAGAATGCTTAATAAGGTTTGCCATTTTTCTACTATTAGACTAGCAAACAAACAGCGCTTGTAAATCATTGAATTTTAGTATAAAAATTTGTGCTCCATGGGAAATGTGTTTTTATCGAAAAATTTTCTTCAGCGACGAAGCTCATTTTTGGCTCAATGGGTACGTCAAGAAACAGAATTGCCGAATTTGGTCTGAAGAGCGGCCAGAGGCATTTGAAGAGCTGAAAAATTCACTGTTTGGTGCGGTTTGTGGGCCGGCGGTATCATTGGACCGTACTTTTTCAAAAATAATAAAAATCGCAACGTTGCAGTCAACGGAGCAAGGTACCGTGCGATTATTAGCGACTTTTTTTTGGCCAAAACTGGAATGACTATAGCTCTGCAAGGAAACATTACATATCACCATCAAAGACGGTACTTAATGGTGCTTTTGTTAAAAATAAGCAGAATAGCTTTTGTTGTTGTTTTGGTACCTTTTTAATAAAATATAGTTTTTCCATACAATTTACAGGCTTCGACGCTAACTTGTAAAATTGAGGTGCAGAGCTGAATTTTCGTGAAATTTTTTTCATATCATAAACTAACTTTTTAAGCAACAAAAAGGAATAAATTTAATCACCCTAATGTACATACATACATACTTAAAATATACGAAAAAAAACTCTCGAAATGTTTATAGAACGTAGGCTAAGGGTTCGTGGTTCATTGTTTTTAAAGTTCAAAATTAACACGCTTAGTGCCAAAAGGTGCCACGAAAGTCAGAGTAACAAAATTTTTTTTTGAAACTGCCAGTTTGGCACGATTGTGCCAGTTTCGGCAGCGCTGGTGCTCAGAGACGTACAAAAGAAGATTGGCTGTGTGCGCTCTTTGCTTATGAAAAGTATATGTACTCGTTAGAGCTTCAGCTCGGTAAATTTATAACGTAAAATAAACGTTTTGTGTTTGCACAGTACAATACTGAATTGTGTGCACAAATTAAATTCGGCACAAATCACGATTGCATTGTACCATAATATACATTTTTGTACACTGCTTAAAAGTGATTCAAGCGAGTGGCACATGTTCTTAACCGGTACAGCAACCTTTGAGCACCAATTTAAGTTTTGGAAACAGAAAGAAAGCACACAGCTCTAAGTCAGGAAACACGGTGGATTGCCAAGCACGCAGATACGATTATTCGCTAGAAATTGGCGTATCAAAATGGCGTTGTCATCCAAGGTAGATACCATCAAAACAGCGGCGACGCGATAACACAAGGTTGAGCACATGAGCCTTTCATGTACATAGCTTTAGTGATAGATGGAGGTGATATGAGATTGTAGTCATTACATAAATCAGTGATGGTGTTCTGTAATGCGATGCGAAAGCAATGCAATACGGAATTGAATAAATTATACTCTAAAATGCATTGATTTGCATTGAATTTCGTATTGCATTTACAGAGTAAATACAGACAAATAACAGATCCCCAGATACTGGATTCAGTCTGAGAAATTAGCAGTTTGTCATGTGGAGTTCATCGATACATTACTCTTCCAAATCAAAATAGTTTTAGGAAGACAACATTTCTGATCGTGTACCAGACCGCTCTATAAAAAATGTTTCTTAACACAATTTGTGGTCGCGAGCTAAATAATTTTTTCAGTGAAATTTCTGATGCTGGATTTGGTGACATGCATGTACCTACATACACAAAATATCAGATGTATATTGCTCATACGTTGTATAGAACAATCGAAACTATGCACTCATAACAATTTGATACTAAAGCATAAGTTGAATTCATGTGCTCAAAAGTTCATTCCTCGTTGTGTGGCATGCTGTGTATGGTAAACACAAACATACAGGAACATGAACGAAGCATTGTTTGAGCCTCTGGTTTGTTTGCTAAGGTTCAAAAATTTCAGTTTGCTCGATGTGGGTCAATATTTAACTTTTTTGTTATGCCATACCCTGTGCTCTGGCTGGCTGATTGGCGATTGTGAAGGAGATAGGTAACCATGCACGAGCTGCTGGCAAAAATCGAACACAATTGTTTGAAAATTCTTTAAAAAATTTTCACACTTCAACTTCTCCACATTCATTTAATTTTACTCAAGCATAGAAATCGCGATTTTTGACTAGGGCTATTGAAATTGGAGTACTCTTGGGGCAGAACCGCAAAAATCAATCAAAATGCAATAAAACTGTCAGTTACGCAAGCGGCATTTTCAATTTTTAAGTGCCGTATCGATGCGGGCTTAGCATTCATTTTTATAACACGACAACAACAATTGCACTTGGCGCCTGCTCCGACCCACTTAACCCTGCAACACTTTTCATGAATCCAATTACACTCAACGCTCCATTGTTAGACATTTTATGAAATTAAAAGAAATTTTTGATTTTGAATTGTTCAGACCATTTTTATCGCCATTTTATCACAATACAGAAATGCACAGAAAAAATTTTCAAAATGAAATAATTTTGCATTTGGATTGAAAAAAATCAAAAATCCTAGAATTGCATTTTTCTATCTTGAAATAAGCGTGAAGTGGTAATGTTAATGACATTGATTTGAGCAGTACCAATGTATTCGTGCTAAAGTACTCGATATATATTGTCAAATAAGTCTTGTTAAGTTAAGTCTGCTTAAAATATTAATAAAGACCAAAACATTTTTAGTTTTTTTTTATATGTATTTCGCGCCATGATGAATTCATGCGTTGACTGACTTCTGCGTTGGAATTTCGATGGCGCTGGTGCTCAATCATCATTTTCACACAACATAAACACCTCATGCGGCAAAAGTAATTCAGAAACGACATCGTATCGATGTGAAACTAACGCTGATGCATGGATGGAAGGCTGAATGACAATGACGAAAACGGATCCACCAATTTATGCATGAAATGACGCAGCAACACAACGACAATTGTCGTCATTGACAGCTAGTAACGCTTTATGGAATAATTAGCCAAAAATAGTTATATTGGTATTATATTCAGGTGCTGATGATTGTCCCTAACTTGAAGACGCTTTACACAATCAGGAATTGCAAGAGTAAAAACAATGCTTTATCTCTTTGAACCTTAAAAAAATTATTTTAATGCATTCCAGTTGACAACCATAGTTCTTCAAGATATTAACTTAGAAAATATAAGTAGTATTAGAAGTAACTATAGACAGACCCTCTACCAACTGCCTTGTAGCCTGCGTGCAAAACTTTTTTAACCCGAAAAAGGTAGTTAAAATATCTGAATGATGTTTGTTATCGAACAAACAGAAGAAAAAAATCATCAAGTCTTCCTACATAGAAATTTAAGTTTTTACCATTGTATCAATTCGCTTTATTTTAATATTGCTGAGCAAAAAAAAAATAAATCAGAAAAGGGTAATCAACTTAACCAAATTTAACTTTTTACCTAGGACATGCTAAGCTATATAGCTCATTTTGTACTGTTGCAAAGTATTAAAAATATATATTGAATGTATCAACAGTTGCTTCAATTAATTATGAAAACAGAAACAACATGATTTACAAGACACTTTAACTCATTTTTCAATATACTTGAGGACAGAAATTCTCAACAGCAACACACTAAGTTCACTTTACTTAACTATATATAAATGTTTCAAGGAAGTTCAATAGCACGATTTTGGCTGTTTTCACCAGCATCACGACTTCTTGAAAAACCGCTTGTGTGTGCAATTTCATTCAACAAGGCCCACATCTTTTCCACCCCGCCGAATCAACACACTCTAATATACATCACTCAATTTTTTGAAGGCTTATGAGTTCAAAAATGGCATTGTCGGCTCATATGGTTAGCCAATTTGTTTGGTCACAGAAGTCCATTATACTCTTTTGTGTGCAAAGCTTTGCTAGACGACTATTGTGAAATGAATTTTAATACATTTAAAGTCTAAATTTGGAAATAAAATTTTAATAAGTTTTATTATTAAATTTTGACGTTTTTTTCTGAACTGGTACATGAATAAAAAGTATATGAAATGTGCCCAGCATTATTTTCAATTCTTCTTACTTACCCTTAGACTACCTCAAAAACGATTGAAACCAACATTCTTTCTCGTCAATTTCTGTAAATAAAGATAGCGATGATTTGGAAAATATTTAGTTTGAAGCAGTGGCGTCACACCAATTGTGAAAATATTTAGAAATTCCGAAAACCCGCAAAAAGCAAAGCAAATTACTTGCATTACATGCGTGAATTTAATTGCTTAAATAAATTTTTGTACAAGAATTATGTCCTTACTATAGAAAACCGTATTTAACATGACTCGAAATCTTTTTGCTGCTATGTTCAATCCAAAAAAGGCTGCTCTAACATTCCAACTTTCACTTTCTATAATGATGAAACTTCGTTCACTATAGTCGAAACAGTAACACCATTCGCAAATTATTTTAGCTCTTATTTTGAAAGTAAGGAATCGTTATTGATTCTGTGGCTGCTAACGTTCAATTCGTTTTAGCTTTTGGTGATCTTTGCCTTTGCTTGCCTTAAGAACTCCAATAAATGTGCCTTAGACGGTCTCTGTTCTTTTTTCCTTAAGAAATGTGTTCATGCAATTTCGGTGCCTTTATGCTAAATTTTCAATAAGTTGCTTAGTTCTGGTAACTTTATTGGTAAATGGAGAATATCCCTTGTAGCACTTACTTTTAAATCTGGCAATACACACGATGTTCTCAAATCATCTCGAAAATTTTTGAAAAAACGATCAAAGACAAAATTTTTTTTTTATAAAAATCATAATCTGTTCTTACTAGCATGGTTTTGCTACAGGTAGGTCTACCACAACGAATCTTGCTGTGTTCCTTAATTACTGTACATCAGAGCTTGAAAAGCGATATCAGGTTGTTGTCGTTTACTCTGATATATCAAAGGCGTTTGATACACTTCCCCATCACATACTGCCATTAAAGCTTGCTAAAATTGGTTTTCAGCCAACTTTCTCTCTTGGTTAGAATCTTATCTTTCAAATAGGGTATCATTTGTTGTCATTGAAAATTTTGAATTTTATCCTTTTGTAGCGACTTCGGGTGTAACCCAAGGTAGTATCCTTGGCCCCCACTGTTTATTATTTTCAAAAAAGATATTTCAAAATGTTTTAAAGCTGCTAACTTTTTACTTTATGTGGACGACTTAAAAGTTTTCTATAAAATAAACTGCAGTCTGATTTAAACAATGTGTATTCATGGTTCAAATGTAATAACCTATCTTTAAATCTTGATAAATGTTTCCTTGTTACTTGCTCTATTTTTTTATTTTTATTTTTTATTTTTTGATAACTTTAACATAGTAAGGGTTGTTGAGATTCGTAATCTGAGTATAATATTTGTTCCTGAATTCAAATTTAATGTGCACCTGAATTGCATTATCCCAAAGGCTTCTTCCCTTTCAGCTTTTGTGAAACGAAACAGTTGTAGATTTTCTGCTCCTTATACTCTGATTCGGTTATACACATCATTTGTTGGATCAAATTTAAAATATGCATCTTTCATCTGGAATCCCATTTTCTCCAGTGCTATAACTCGTTCAGAACTGGCAAAAAAGATTCCTCAAATTTGCTTTGCGTTCGTTAAGCTTTGTAGAACCTGTGCCGTCTTACAAATCGCGTTGTATGCTTGTTAATATCTCCACTCTCGAAAACAGGAGATTGCTTCATAGTATTATGTTCATACTCGTATATGATCTTATTAATGGGATTATGATTTGCGACCCGCTTCTTGAATTATCATCTTTCGAAATTCCGACAAGATCGCCTCGAAATTTTGATTACTTTTACATAAATTTTCATAGAACAAACTACTATTAATGAGCAGTTGAATAGAGGTCTCATAGCCTTAAATAAGACTTATAGTAGCAGCAAATTTGATTTTTGCATGCCAAAAGATAATTCTAGGAATATGTACCATAACTTTGTTACTGAATAGTACTTAATTAAGTGTCTGCACTTAAGTGAATTTCTTGGTATTTATTTTGAATAGATATATTTGTACTACTTTCTTACTCATACGCTAAGTCTGTAAGGTAAATTTGTAGCATAGATGTAAATAAATAAATTTTGACTTTCTTGTGGAATTTTTTTCTTTGTATCTCCTTATAGAAGCCAGTTTCTTACTATACAGCGATAAATAAATTATAAAATAAGTCCCGCGGTGTCTCCAATTAGGAAAATGTGTGTCACCAGCATACGCACGAAATAAAGGATGCCACGGAAGCCCCCATAAAAGTAAGAAATTCGTCTTGCCACAAAAATATACTCGTAATGAGGCGAGGCGAAAATCGCGACTACGCAACAGCCGTTCGCATCCGTAATCGAATCCTTATGAAATATTCCGCCGCAAAACACTCACACACTACATTTCATATGCAAATGACATACGAGTGCGACTAGGAGAGTGAGCGTTGAAGTGTGTGTGTATGACTTCAGCAATATTTTTGATAATTTTGTCGGTTGATTATGATGATGAGTTTATTGGCACCCGCTGCTTTTGTTACCGACACAGATGCATCCACAGAGTGTGCCAATGTTTGCGTCTGTGTTCGTTGTGCGCTGGCACTCAATTGTGGCAGCTGTAATTACGGCAGCAGCACTCGTGGCGCTTATTACACCTGTGGGTGCTGATTTTAATCACAGACGTTTTCATTTTCATTTAAGTCAATTTCGGAGAGCTTTAAGTGCGTTTGAAGTGCGTCTTTTGTGCTTCGCGGCAGGCCCCTTTACCTTTCGGGCGTGCGTATGTTGTGTCGCTTCTGCTGGTAGCTGGAATTTAATTAACGTAATTATTTTACTGCCGTAGTCAACGAGAGATATGAATGTGGGCGTATCACCTAGGCGCCTCTTATCAGGCACTTAAAACGTTCTCATGTTATTATATGATAAATATTCAAGGACATTTCCTGTATGCAGATCTATGATTTAGCTCTTCTATAAAAATGTTTATCCTAAAAAATCGATTTAATCGTTCTCTCTTTGTTTAACAGAGCTAAGATAACGCGGGTGTGTCTGGAATCTATGCACATAAAAACAAAGTTGCGATATTTCTACCATTTAGAAGTCAATAACGGTTGGACCGATTTTAACGATCTCTGATTAATTGAATTCGTCTCTGCCCCAAATAGCGTATAGGCTATACAACTTTTATTTAGGTGCATATTTAGGGTGGCTCTCATATTTTTAAAATAGCATTTTCACAAAGACCACTCAATCGATTCTCATGGACTTTACAAGAGGCTTAGCTTAGGCTACAAAACTTTTATTTAGGGTGGTCCTCATGCAAAAATGTTGTTTATATATCATTTTTCGAAGACCGCTTTATCGATTCTCATGGAATTTACATCACGTAGGTTTCAAATTAAGAGGCACAGCTGAGGCTGTAAAAAATTTGTATAGGGTGCAAACTTAGGGTGGCCCTCGCACAAGAGTATTTTTTAAATAGAATTATCACGAACATTTCATAATATTTTTTTAATGGTTCTTATGGTCTGTGTGAGGTTTTTGCGAAGTTTGGTTTTGAAAAACGTGCGATCAAATCAAAATCAAACTCATCACATCTCATCAGCTGCACGCGGATGAATGGGACTTAATACATATGTACTTAGCAGTTACGGGCAAAAGTAAATTTTAAAGGAATAAATGGGCGGTACCACGTCTCCCATACGCGAGTAATTATGCAGATGAATGAAACTTGGTAGACCATAACAAATTAAACTCATCGCCCCACCTACCAGTTACTGTAATTTTGGAATAGCAACCCAGAGCAGGAGCTAGCAGGGCTTCAAGAAGGCCTTCCTTGGTAAGTATAAGACCTTGCTACCTCCTTTCAAACGTACTTTCTTTATTATATGAAATGTTCCGATAAAACAGGCCTTCCTAAGAAGGCCTTCTAAGGCCGCTTGCCATTGCAGGGCTCACAGAAGTATTTCACGTTACGTCGTGACGTATGAAAATTTAATTTTTTCCAAGACTTAATATTTTTCAAAAAAAAAAATTCCCCATACTTTGTCAAAAAATACTCGATACGTGTTTTTGGAAAAAGATTTTCCGGCCTTATTTTCGAAATTACAATTTTTTAAAATTACAAGGCTTAAAAATACATGGATTTTTGGACGCTTTTCCGAGTCTTTTCTATGATTTTGTTGGTTATTTTGTGATTAATTTTTGCGCGTCGCGACACAGAAAAGTTTATATTTAGAGAACCATGTCTCGACACACGTTGAAATATATTGCAAAATGATTGGTAGGATTCTATTTTCTCTCTAAAACAATCTAAAAAATTAAACATACCTAAAAAAGAAAATTTTCGAGTTTAAGTTTTAAATTGCAAAATTATTGTTTTTAACTTAAGAGAAGAAAATTTTAAATACGCCTCAACGGTTTTTGTACCTAATGCGTACATTTTGAAATACAAGCGTCCGAAAATCCATGCAATTTTAAAGCTTGTATTTTCGAAAATAACCACGGAAAAACTTTTTCCAAAAACACGTATTTAATATTAATAGGAAAAAAATAGTTTTTGAGAAATCTTAATATTTAATGTAAAATCGAAGAAATATGACCCATACATATTTTGATTTGCATGAAAATTTAGTTTTGAGAAGGCCTCATACAATCGCTGCAGTGCTTTCTCTACGAGCGTTTTCCTGACCGTTGTGATATCGGTAGTTTCAAAAAAAATATGCAGCGACACTTCTTCTCTACATCTTCCCACGAGCTTTTCTTACAAATCAGAACGATGCATTGCATTTACAGGAGTTATCCACTGAGCGTTAGTTTAAGTAATGTATAAACAAAAAATCAAAAACGTTTGACAGTTGCCAAATAGCAGGGCTGTACTTTTCGAAATACGAAGTGGATAATCCGCTAAATATTAATTGAATTTATAATATTGCAAAATTTCTGCTTGGAACGCAGCAGTTTTCAAATATTTAGCAACATGTGCAAAAACTGCCACCATAATCTACAGAATTTTAACTAAATTAAATTCATTCGTCTTCATTTAATAATCCAGCCAGATATTTTCTTCATAAAACACCATTCGAACTTTCCCACCCATTTCCCTTTCCATTCCATTTGTGGCGTTGGTCGAATCAGCATTAATCAGCTTAATGCATTCGCTGCATCATTTTACATACAAATTTACTCAAAGGGGAGAGATGGTTGAGAAAGTCATTTAATAGAACTCCGCATCAATGTTTTGCAATATGGTGCAGTTCACCCTTATCTGTAATCTGTAGCTTGAAAATGGAAAATTACGAAAGGAACAACAGTGAAACTTCTGCAAAGACACATTGAAGTTTTTGCAACAGAGTGCGTGGTAAAATGGACATTAACGCGAAAAAAAAAAATTAAATCTAAATACGTGTTCAGAATTTTATATTACAGCATTGCCATGCAGTACATAAATGCGACGCGATTAGTGCTTTAAGCTATCCCTAGTAAATTAACCAACCCTCTCTTAGTAATGTGGTGAAAAAAGAGATAAGCTTTAAGAAAATCCTAAAAATTAACAAACAGAAAAAAGAATAAAAAATTTAGAAACGCAGCGAATATAAAATTAGAATTTCCAAAAAAACATTGTGATTACCAAAATAAATTGTAAGAAAATAAAACTTCTTAATGTCAGTCCATAATATGAAAAAATTATAACAAAAAAATTTAAAAAAGAGGGTATAATGACATCAAAAGATTTTGCAAGATCTTTTGATGAAAACATCAACTCAGCAATACACAGTAAAAAAAATAACCTTTCATTGCACAGAAAGTAAGTAACACGACCAGTGTAGTGGCTTAGCTTGTGTGGTGAAAACTAAATTGAAAAGTTTAGGAGATGTTGCAAATTTTTTACAGAAACATCTATGGTATAAGGACGGCATTCCAGAATTCGATTGATTCGTAAAATTCTTAATGAATATTCCTGCATCCTTTTGCACTAATGAGAGTAGTTTTTCGACTCTTAAGATGCTGAAATCGTATGTGCGCTCAACGATGCGTCAAAAACGTAGTTTTTGGCGAAATAATTTTTTTTTATTTACACAATTATCACTGAGAACTTTACTGTAGATATTCTTCATTACTTCTTCATAATCATGATTTTGTAAGATTATCAATAGTCAATTTAAAAACTTCATCATTCTCGAAGACCACCCACCCCGCTACTAAACCAATTCCACGCCCGCTTTTAGAACGCTATGGCGCCCCTGACTAGCACACACGTAAAACCTTGGGTTAGCAGGCGGATTTCAGCCGTAGCTGAGAGATTACATCCTCCATTATGTCCCGCACCTTAATTTTTCACCTTCAGAGCTCTCTAGCGGTTACATAGATTCTGTCTCTTTATGGGACAAACAGTATTTAAGAATAAAAGTTTGAAGCTTGTAAAGAAAGCAAAGAAGAAGTCTCAAAATCTCTTTGTTTCCTAAATATTTTTTTTTATATTTAAAACCTCTAAGAAAAGGTTAACCCTAACTTAAAAAATTTTAAAATTTCCTTATCGTGCTCTACGGAAAAAATGCCACAGTTCTACTATTTTGCGAATTTTTATCATTACCATTTGTTTGCCCACAAAATTTATAAAATTGAGCTCAAAACAATTTTTCAATTTTTTGACCGTCCGTGGCACCAGTGCAATGCGACTTGAGCTCTAAAACTTTAGGGACCAAATTCTCACATCATGAGCTACTTATGTATGTATATGTTACCGGCCAAACTAGTTTTTAAGATAAACTAGTTTTTCATAGGCCAAGTTCAACCGAAGCGTGTAAGGATGAACCAATTTAAGTCTGTTACGGAAGCCTTGAAAAATGGCTTACATCGTCCAATATGCCCAGCATCGACTTCGTGGCGGCATGCGGCCGTGGTTCACTGTAATATATCCCACGCTGGTGTGTAGGCGAAGCCTGTGTTGAACATAGTAAAGTGAATCGCGGCCGAAGTTCACCGCGAAACCGACATTGGACATATTTGAGGATGAAACTCTGGGCCAAAGTAGTATATCCTAAAAACTGGTTTTACCGGTAACATATATACAAAGTTTCCGGAAAATAAATTTTTTTTTCCTTACATCAAAAATACGAGTACATCAAATACAAAGCTTTACAAAAAAATTCATATCGATATTTCGTCAATAAAACCTGTCCGTGATATGGGCAATATGAAAGGCACACCGCCAAACGTTAAAAATCACTATTCTATGGCATTGGCAATGGGTAAGTGCAAAGTTTGGTTACAATAACAATGCACTATTTGAAAACATGTCAAATTGTACCCTGACATTTGAATCACGTCACAATGCTAACCAAGACCAACGATATCTTAACACTTCAAAAGATCTATATACCGATTTGTATTGATATCGATGAAACTGACCCGAATGACCAGATCGATTTGTAAAATTAGGTCTATCCAATCAAGTTGCGCGAATATGCAACTGGTGCAATGAACTTTTTCTGTATTACCCTCAATCTTAACAGTATAGTCTATATAAAATCATTTGAATATGTTGTAACTACAAGTTTGACAAGCAAATTCAGATACAATTTCTCACGAACACAAGACATCTAACATCGCACCTGCTACTTTACCCATTATTTCGTCGCTCTCTTGTCAAACTTAATTATTCACGTTGAGTGACCGCATTACAATGTCACTCCATACCTTCGAAAGGGTACTTCTGGTTCAGAATCGCTCTGCTTCTATCCAACATCCAACAAGTTGATTGGGATTGCAAAGTTGATGGATTGTATGTTTTTTTATTAACGTTTTCTTTGAATATTGAATGTGACATTTGTAAGTGTCTGTTGGCTGTCAACAGTTTCATTATTACAGTCACTTTTTGTATAGCTTACATGAAAGCACTCATATCGCACACGTTCTACTAAAGAGGCACAACTCTAAATTTTTGAATTTTCAGAAAATGCAAGAACTGTTTTGGAACTTGTGAACTCTTTTTCAGATATAAAGTGTGGATTATTTAGAAGAAGGTACTTTACTTTTAAGATCCGACACAACCAAAGAATTAGCTTATCTCATTTGTGTTGGTAGATATGTTCATTATGAACAGTTTTAACGGGTAAACTCGAAAATAACAAATGTTGAGTTGTGCCTCTTTAGCAGAATGTGTGCGATATGTACGTGATAAGATTGTAGGATCCCTTATTATTATACATACAATAATGGCTCTAAAAATTAAATTTTTTCAAATGAGAGCCAAAACTCGCCTTCCAATCCTAAAATAAAAGATACAGAATCTGGTTTCTTTTCTGCCATTGTTCTGGCACAATTTCTTAAACGGTATTTCTTGAGAATTTCAACGAGTCCAGTTTTCACTTCGAGCATACCCATTTGCTTACCTAAAACGTTTAAGATTAACACACGTACATATGTACATATATAATATTCGACCACAGGTTAAGTAAGTACTATGTTTACCTATGCAAATTCTAGGGCCATCACCGAATGGCATCAGCATTCCCTGCTTAGTCATATTAATGTGATTGCCGTTCTTGAAACGATCCGGATTGTATTCGTAGGGATTCGGGAAAAAGTCTGGATCGTGATGAAATGAAAATACTGGTATTATGAGAACTGTGCCCTTTTGAATCGGAATACTCCTGCCGCTTTCCACACCTAGTGTAGAAGTATCGGTACAAATTCTACTAAAAGTCGATACAGGTGTTACCAGGCGTAAAGTTTCTAGAAATCTCAAATTTATGGATCGGAAAGATAAGGTTTAAAAAATACATTTACCATAAATACACTGATCAAGGTAAGGCAGATTGTTCAGCTGGTCGAACGTCAAAAAAGTTTGCACCCCTAAACTTTTCAAAACCTCAGCCCGCAGTTTGTCCTGCGCTTCAGGATGATTTGCCAACTTCGTTTAGAAAAATTAAGTAATTTTTTTTCATTAAAACGTTGTCGTACTATCTAAATACTTACGTAAAACAAAGTATGGTAAAGCACATTTGCAGATGTTTCAAATCCATCTAGCCATGCGGTCATACTGTGGCCCATAATGTCATCATGACTCAGACCCTTTTTCTCTTGCAATTGCATGAGGTAGTCAAGATTATCTGAGCGGCTTAATACAGAATTTTGTCGGCGCATCTCTATAGCATCTTTCATAAGTTTTGAGAAGAATGTGTCCGTTTCCTGTGGAAACACACGGCATTTGTAGAAAGGCCTCAGAAATGGTGTCAAACTCATTGAAAAATAAAAGTTGATAGCTGTCATAGCTTGAGCCAACATTTTCTGGCCCATGATTATGATGGTATTCAGACTCGAAGCATTAGAAAATGTACCAGCATCGATACCCCACAAAAAATCAGCCATAACATGTGCCATAAATCGGTGGGCAAGCTGTAAGAAAAATTATGCTATGATGATAATTTAAGTGATCGGCGTAGCTTACTTCTTTCACATTCAGTTCTATAATTCCTTTTTCTATGAATTCTTCTACATGATTTCCCAACTTCTGCGCACTACTCATCCAAATCGGGTAGGCCAAGCTAAGCTGTATGTGGGCAAAAGTTAGCAAACGGAACTGGATTCCTATTGAATTGCTTTACCTTATTCAATGTAAGCCCTGCCACGACATCAGATCGTTTAGATTTCCAATCATCACCTGTTGCAAAAAATGGACTCCGTGCTGCAATTTTGTCCAACTCTTTATTTGTGACCTACGAGTAAGTTAGGTTTTACAAAATCATCAACGTAGTATACATTTTAAGCCACGCTTACGTATCTGCTCGACATATTGTCGCGATACTTTCGAAAGTTTGTCACCATAACTTCTTGTGCCAACTTAGGATTCAGTATCATTATCTGCGGGATCCTTGTCATAAACACACCTACAGCATTTTGTTTGTATTTGTATTGACTGTTATATCGGAAATAAATTGGTATCGAACAAATATTTATTTTACAACAATACTTCAAGGTCTATACCTATAAATCTCATCCATTTCGTAAATAGAACTGCCCTTTCCCGTGACAACGCTTGGAAAATTTCCATAAATTACTCGTGGTTTTGGTCCTGCAAGGCCACAACAGCGCCAGTAATTAAAGTTCCATGTCAGATATATATACACTAGTATAAAGACTAGGCTAAGGAGAATAAAGACAAGGACTAGCATCTCAAATGTTGCATTCAAATTCAGTTAAAATTTTGAAATAAGCAGCACGCTTTGAGACTTAAACGGTGACTGAAGACTTATTGTCGGAACCGAGTTGCAGTTCTGCGAATAGGATGTTTTTTGTATTAAATATAATGGGTCTACCAATCAATGCCCTGATATATTTCTGTATTTAATTATTATTATTTATATATTATTTCATTATTTATATATTTGAAAAGCGACAACATTAATATCTGTACTCTACACAATTATTGCTTTTTTTGTGTGTTAGGGTACTATCTGAAACATCTGCACTGATTCTAAAAATTGTTTTACTTTAAGAAAGATACACTATCCCTAAGTAACATAGGTTATATTATATTTTAGTAAAAATAAGAGGCGTTGCACTATTTTCCATGTAACTAGATGATTAAAACGCTATATTTTGAAATCGTGTTAGGATGTACATAGAAAAATTTGGTACTATGGTGTATATCATATATGCTAAGCACCTCAATATGGACAGGATTAGACAACGGGCCGTGGCACCTCTCATGAAAAATGCAGTTAAAATGCTATATAACAGCACTTTTGCTAGCTAAGCTCCTCACAAAATGTGGATGGGAATAGGCAACGGGACGGGTCACCTTCATTCAGTAAAAACAATTAAGACCCTCGTGATTGCAGGAGTACATTTAAATTGGCGTGGAGCCTTTCTTACAACAAAAACCCTTTACGTTATATCTTGACATCTATGACAGCCACAGTAGTGAAACTTGATTCATACTTTGTGTATGCCAAACTTCTCGCACAATGTGAACGGTATTGGACAATGGGGCTTAGCTCCCTTACAACAAATAGACTTAAATTTGTATTCTTGTATTTATATCAAGTTGTGAAATTTGGTGCCTAGACCCAATTGCCTGCAGTAAGGAGTTCTAAAAATGTAAGTGTAAGGCTATACAACGGGGAGTGAGCGACCAAAGCCGGAGTGCATCTAGTTTCATTATAAAGTACAAATGTTGCGATTAAGTGCTGTCAGATTCTTACCCAAAAACTCTTCCAGTAACTTAACACAAATTCTCAATTTTTATGGTGAATTCTAACAACGGCAACGCATTGATCTCTCATTGATCGCTCACACATTGTAAATAATGCAACATTAATAGATACCATACATTAAATTTTTAAAGCTGCCAAGCTTATAGAAAAAATGCCAAGGAATTCAAATTCAGTGTTCATATTGGTACACCTTATATGTATGTCTGAAAGACGATAACGCTGCACTGCGCAATTTAAATGGATTATTGCGTTGTACATGAAAATCAATAATAATGTTTGATAAGAGTTCAAATAAAAATTTATTTTAATTGATCATTATGTTTACAACACGCGACCATCTACTATATTTATAGAAGAGATTGCACTTGCCTTTTCAAAGCTTTTTTATTTACATGAAAGCAGATGAAAGAAGAAGCAGAATACTCAAAACATTTTTGCTTACGTTTGCAAGCTGAAACTTAACCTCAATTTCAAAGTGAAAATGAGATAACAGTTTCATTGATAGCTCATGTTCAAGAAATTGAATTATGCCGCAACTTGACAGATTTCGTATTGAGCCTTTATGCGGTTAGGGACCTCGTCAGTTCAATGTATTCCAAATGGAATTCCGATCGATGTTATCAAAAGCGGTGCTGTAGTCGATGAAGCTTACGTATAACGAAGCCTGCCACTCTTTTATCTGCTCTGCGGTAATGCCTGGACAGGCTTTTTTTTATTGGAGGTCACTTACTTTGTTTTTTTTTTCACCAACTCTGTTATCGCTAAATTGTAACACAATAAGCTAATTCGTCTCAAAAAAATGTTAGTTCTCCGACTAACGTTGGATTAATAAGAGCAAAAATGATTATAGTTTTAATAATATCTGCGTGCATCTGCCTAATATTCGTATATTTAAGGTGGAATTTCAATTACTGGAGAGAACGTGGTGTAGCTGGAAATAAGCCAAACCTATTTACTGGAACATTTCCTAAGGCATCTGCAGAAAAATGCAATTTAGTAGAAGAATTACATGAAATATATTTGTGCGCTTATTGAACACGTTGTTATAATATTCTAGTGAAAGCAAATATTTTTACTCTTCAGACAATACAAGTCGTCGCACAAATGCGTTGGAGTCTACAGTGCTCGCAGTCCCAACCTCTTCATATTGGATCCAAAATTAGCAACTGAAATATTGACACACAACTTCAGTAGCTTTCATGATAATGAGTCATCATTATGGGTAAGAGCTATTTTTTCGAGCCATGCATCGTATGAATTATGTCAATTTCTACAAATTATCGGCTAATCTGTTTGGCTATGTAAATTGCATATTTTTTGGCTTAAGAAACCTTCTTCAAAGACATTCCAACAATTTGTTGATTTTGACAATAGTACTCGTAATATATGAGAACTTTCTGACATTAAACTACTTTCAATATTGGCTCACAGACTACAGCAAAAGTTGAAAAACTACGAACCTGTAGTCCATTTGTTTCAAAAGGAGATGACTGGAAAAACCGAAGATCGCAACTGGTGCCTGCACTTACAATCAACCGGGTAAAGATATATTCCACCCTTTTTTATTGTAAAAATGTTTTTTTTTATTTTGCAGTTGCGCTCTTTTAATTCAACATACCGTGACAATGCTGCAAAATTAGTGAAATATCTAAACGAACATGAAGACAAACAATCCATTGATGTAAAAAATGTGCGTAAGGATTTGAGTTTGCATTTGTAAATCATTAAGTTTAATTACGCCAAATAACATCAGACGCCTCCTATCTTTAAAATATTAATCCTATCGATGGTGGGAAAGGAAGATAATATTCTTAACAATTTATCAATGGACACAGCAATTCAATTTAATTTTCTCTTATACTTGGTCGTCAAATAATCAGCCACAGTGTGAATTCAGAAAGTTTAAGTTGTAAAACTGTGCCTTTTGTCACAAAGTGGCTAACCTCCTATTATCTTCACTTGTTTTCAGCTCGCTCGCAAATTTACTGCAGAGTTTATGGGACATTTCATATGGGGCATTGAAGCAGGAGCCTTCTCTGGAAGTACACCTATTCAACAAATGGCAAAGTCCATGATTTCTCAGGCATTAGAATGTGTACGTTACTATGGTCGCACTGCTAAATGGCCTTGGTTGCGAAGATTTAGACCAATGCGATTTTTTCCTGAGTACTCTGACAATTTCTTTAAGGAGCTTGCTGCAAAAACAATGCGTATGCGCATGGAATGGCCTTCTGAACGTTGTGACGTAATAGATCATTTGCTACAACTTAAGCGGAGAAAGCAGCTGGATGATTCAGAAATTGCGGGACATACAACAACGGTGCTAATTGATGGCTTTGAAACTGGAGCCATTTTGATTGCACATTGTTTATTGCTTGTATGATAATCACCTTTAGGGTCAGAGATAAAAACTAAAATATTATTTTGCTTTCAGCTCGCTCGGGATAAACGAGTGCAACAGAAACTTCGAGCTGAGCTCTGTGCCTTGGGTGATAAAGAGTTAACTTTTGATAAAATAAGTGAACATTCCTATTTGGATCAATGCATTCAAGGTATAGCTTGAGTTTCAACTCATTCAAAAGTAAAACTTAATCAATTTTTTAAGAGACCTTACGCATATTTCCACCACTGCCAACGTTGTTTAAATTGTGCACCAAACCCATTGAACTCAACATCGGTGGCGACTCTAACTTACTACTTGAGAAAAACAATGTAGTTTACATATCATCGTTCTCTTTCCACCACGATGCAGAGTTCTATGATAATCCGGAACAATTCCGACCCGAACGATTCGATGATCAACTGGGTGGCGTACGAAAATATCGAGAAATGGGAGTTTTCTTACCCTTTGGTGATGGTCCCCGTATATGCCCAGGTAGCTTTATTAAATATGCATTTGCACATTATTTAGATACTACGTAGAATATTTCTCTTGTACGCAGGCATGAAGCTTGGGTTGATTGAAGGCAAAGTAGCTGTAGCTGCGATAATACAAAACTTTGAAATCTCAAGCTGCTCTTGTACTCGTAGTGACAACAAATTAGCCGTAGATTCGTTCGTACTTTCTCTAGACGGTGGAATACGTCTAAGTTTTGAGAAGCTACAAAAAGAGACGAAAGAAATCAAATTCCAGAATATTTGAAATAAATGTGAAAATGAGAAATGCTTTGTTAGTCGCACTAATACAGTTTGCGTCTTAAAAAGCTAATAGTGTCACCTCAAAAGTTGTTAACAACATTCGACCTGTAGCATCTGTCCTTCACAGCTTACAGCATAGGTGTCCTTTGAATAGTTAAAATATACTAGAGATAATTTTTTAGAATGATGAAGTTTTATACAATATATATTATATATCACAAAGAAATTTTGGATCTAAATTTTTCTTTTATTTAGGAACCTATTTCATGACGTTTATTCATTAAGATTAAAAATTAGTTCAATTTTGAACCGAAATTTGCCTATTTCCAAACTTTCGCTGGCTTACAGTAATTTTGCATAATTGATATCATAAGCTATTTGGATTCAAACTGAATTTATGTGATTTATTTCACTCTAAAAAAGCACGTTCTGCAGCTTAAATAATTTTTTGCTTACTTAAGAGGATTAACCTCTCTATATACTATATATATCGGTAGTTCCATAATAGCTGCACAAAAAACATGATTTATTTGTATTTAAAACGCTTTCATTTTATAAAAAAGGTTGAATAAATTTGTTCAAACATAAATTTGTTATTTATAATAATGTTCTCAGAGCATCTTCGATATGAC
Source organism: Meiosimyza decipiens (assembly GCA_963680825.1). Lineage (NCBI taxonomy): Eukaryota > Metazoa > Arthropoda > Insecta > Diptera > Lauxaniidae > Meiosimyza > Meiosimyza decipiens. Next base: position 148,221,620 of record OY804258.1, read on the forward strand.
GTCATATTTTTTTTAATTTATTTATGTTATTTTTCAATCAACCCTAAGAAATATTTGAATCGGCTTAAAGTAGAAAATCATTGTTTTCCGGTCAATTTTTAATTTTCTTATAAGAAAAGAGAAGATGAAGAAAAACTAGACACAGATTCGAATTTCTCGATCGATAATAGCCCACTTTGTAAGAAAATTTGATAGCCTCTTTAACTTACACCATTTTGAAAAACAATATTTTTTTATAAAGGGTAACAACTTAAACCAGGGAACGCTCATTTATCATTATCGTTAATATTAAACAGATAATAAGGAATTGAAGAGAAGCTCTAGGGATTTATTTTGTTTGGCATATGTCGTCTCTAAATTACATCTCAAATAATCACCAATTGAAGTTTTTGTTGTAACTGGACATCTGTAGCAAAAGGAATAAGCTTTCCTTATATTTCGTGCATGACAGCAAAAAAGTGAGTTCATATTACTACCTTTGATTATCGGATTACCTTTGAGCTAACGCACTGCGAAAAGCAATAACAACTTCTTTAGAAACGCAAATTAATCATTAAGCAAATCTTCACTGTCATTGAAGTATTCGAGCTAAAAAGCTCCTACATTTGCTGAAAAGCTACCCATATATCATTGCAAAGCCAACTTGAAAACAAAAATTAACTTAGAATGAAGCAGAACCTCGCCATTAAAACAAAACAGCAAAAAAGTTAACCAAATTCCGCTTTTGCCCATACGTCACTTGCTGCAGAGCAAAAATAAACACTCGAACCTGCTGCTGCTGTCTGCTCAAGCCCCAACCCAAACCTGTACATTGTCTAATTTTTCAAAATATTTTCAGCTGCAAAATGCAGCCTGGAAACGGAAGCGCGTTGCGTACGCAATTCAATGGCGTAATTTAATTTTGTTTAAAGTAAAACAACGAAATAACAGTAAAACAACAAAAGCAAACCCAAGGAAATAAAACCGAAATAAAGTAGCGTGAAGCGGGAACGCGCCACAGACTCAGATAATTTATCGCTTTAATTTACCGTTCATTAAATTTGATCATAATTTACGACTCAATAAAAGGACGAAATATCAGCGAGGATGTGCTGAGTAAAAAGTGGTGTGGCAGAAGGCATGCGAACGATATACATATTACGATGACGATGATGGTGGCATATCCAGAGCAAGCAACAAGACCAACTATAACATAGAATCAACTTTTGTCTGTTTAACCGAAATGAGAACATGTTTAGATCTAACTGACTTGGCTGGAGATGAAAGAAAATATTTGTAAACGTTCGAGCTGATAATTTAATAAAAAGTTAAGATTCCCTAGCAAATTACTGAACAAGATATGCATAAAATATGTTCGGCATATTTGAAATGTCCTTGATCCTTACATTTATCCTGGGATATAATGTTCCAATAAGGTTTTGTGATGGGACATAATCTCCCAATAAAGAGAAATAATTAAAAAAACTTCAAACACCAATACATATAAACTTTATTGAAAAAAAATACAGGATTCAATATGTACACTGAAAAAAAAACGAATTATATTTTCTGCAAATTTATCTGTAATGAAAAAACAAAGTTATTAAACTAAATTTCCCTTCATTCTTCCATGATCATTCCAATAAAATAACAGCCTTGAGATTATGAGTGAAAAAAAATCGCTTTCCCACTTCTCTTCTAAAGATTTGTAATTCATTTTGCGAAGTTAATAATTTAAATTTGAAACTTAAGTCAAACACAAATTTTTCCAACTGCTCTCAATCCAGAACTGCAAACTTTTTTCAACGAAATCAATCGTTAGACAACAACCAAATGCACGTTGGGGATCATTGTCGCCAATGTGTACCAACAAAGCATACCAAAGTGTTGTTGCTTTGCAGAAGAAGAAGAAGAAACATAAGAAACGAAAAAGACAAAATGTTTGTGTATTTCGTGTTATTAAGTGTGTTTATGCATAAGAATGCAGAGCTTATGCCTTAGGGCATTTACAAAAACAATTGTGCACCGAGGGCTTGGGCACACCTGCTATAGGCAAATAATCACCTATACTCAATAGCTATGCTTTCAGTCGCATAGAGGTTCTTCCGCCAGTTTGACGGTCTTTTGTGATTTCTTCTTAATGCCCTCCGTTATAAGCGATTCAGCCAAAGAACGATATATTGAACCATATGTTTATATCTTGCGGCTATGAAGCTGCATATATATTATCCACGCATTCACTACAGACTATTAATTACTGACAAAAGCACTGGGAGTAGCAACAGCACTACGAGAAGCAGCAGCACTAGGCTCATTATTAAGTAGATTTATCATCTTAACTGTCATCGTTGGAAACGGTTACAGTGAGTTGACTTTCGTCATCTGACGGTGCTAAGCTGGATTCAGAAGCATAAAGTCGCAGTCAACGAAGTCGCCGTCCTCGCTGTTCTTGGGCAGTTTTTCGATCATTTGTTTTTCCGACAACATTTTCCTTGCCATCTGTAAAAGATGTTTGAACTGGTATTTGTATCGCTATATTGGGACAAATAAATCGCACTTAAGAAGTTTATTGGGACTCTATATCCCATTGGAGAATAAGTTGGATAAAACTTCACCTGATTTGGTCAGAAAGTACCCGCGCTATTTTTTTTTTTTTATTTCACAATTTCTGTATTATATGTTTTTTTTATTTTTACTGGAACATAAAAATAAAGACTGCATTGAGCAAAATAGCATACCACAATTGGCAAAAATTTCCTTACTTGCTATGTTCAACGCGCTGTATCGGTTCCATGTCAGGCGAGGGGAAGGTCATGATATAGTAAATACTTCAATTTCAAATTGGGCATTTTGATCTTTGAAATTGCATAAGTAGTAAAAAAAAATATGATCCATTGAATTTAGCTGGGATGTTTGATCCCAGTAGGGCCGAATGGATTATAAAAATTATTCTATAAAAAAAAAAAACTTAATGCAATAATTGTAATTTTAAAAAATATTTTGTTTGTGATTTTAAGATAAATGTACCCTCTGAAGATGTCGCGAAAAAAAAGTGTCGAAACGTCAGGGAAAAGTTTATTAATAAATGATATTTTAATTGAAACTTAAGTCTACAGGTCAAAAATCTACTATTTGTATTCGACAATTTAAGAGTTGACCCAAAATACAAAACGTAAAGATTTCTTGATAAAAACCATAGTTGTAAGTCGGCGGAAAAACTTAGACCTTTAGCTTTTGATGATGAGCTAATTAAAAATTTTCTCAAAAGGTTTTCGGCACATAATATTTTTTTTTGTTGTTTTTACAAGTTACTAGCTGACCGTTGAACTTCGTACCGCCCAACAGTCAATGAATGTAGTGTTAACTTTTCACTTAACTGCCTTTGTATCAAGTCCCATTCACCTGCGTCCAGTTGTTGAGATACGATGAATTTGATTTTGGATGGCGTGTTATCGCCCATTTTCCTAAATCAAACTTTGCACCGCCCTAAATAAAACTTTTTTAACCTAAGCTATTCCTCTTCATATAAAAGCCACGAGGTGTAAATTCCATGTAAATCGATTAACCGGTCTTCGTGAAAATGATATTTTTCAAATATGTTGGTATGAGTGCCATCCTAAAGAAAATTTGTATACCCTTAAATATTCCTCCTAATGTAAAAGACACATCGTTTAAATTTCATGTGAATCGATTACGTGATCTCACCATTTTAAAAAAGTTTTATGTCTTATGTTTTATCTGGACGGAGAGGAATCCAACAAATCAGTGTTAATTAAAATCAGTCCAGCCGTTCTTGAGATATGAATGGTATAACTAACCAGACTTTGTTTTTTACATGATTATATGTTAAAGGTAATAACTTAGTCTAACTGTGTTATATTTTCCAAATTAGTACAGCATCCTCATATTTTGCGTTTATCGTCGAAAAAGCTCTTAAAGCAAATGCGCCACAGCATTGAATGGGAATGAGGAGACATTACTAAATATGTAAATTCAAATTTACCTTGTTTGACGAAGGTTCTAAACTTAAATTCTTAGTACGTAAGTCTAGTAAGTCTTCAAACAGCAATAAGATAATATTCTTTAAAATATATATATATATATATATAATGAGCTCGTTTAGAATATCATCAAAATCGTATTATTAAGATAGTTAAGAAACAATTTCAAGAATTTCACTACAAAAAACTTTTTCGCAACGCGATTGTAGGTAGATTTTTGAAATTGACAAAGATCAAAAAGTGGAGGTAGTGCATTAAATTTGTAAGGCATTATTATTTTCACTACCACTAAATTTGCTTAGTGAATATGGTTACAAGAAATTTATCCACTACTACGAAATTTAGTGAAAAATTAAAAGTACTTGATCACCCCCATGTCGAAGAAAAATGTTAAGGAGATCAATTCCTGTTTTTTGATGCCTACAAGACTTTCTACTATATCGTTGAAAACTGTAAGGATATGTTACAAAAACTGCTGGCTTATTTCAATTTCTGTGCAAATTCGACTATCTCCGACTATGTTTTAAACTGCTTGCACATCCCGCAGTATTTCCTTATAATTTTATGTCAGCAAATATACAAAAATCAAAACGTTTTTTTCTGCGTTTTGCGGTGTTAGAAAAGTGTGAATAAATTTTTAAATAACAATTTCCACATAAAAATCAAGATCGTTCAGCGCTTTTTTTAAAGCAAAAATAAATTATTCTATATCAAATATATGGTTAAATTTCTTAGAACAATAAATACTTAAACATTTTCAGCAAAACTTGATGCTTTTGTCCGACTACAGCACATTTTTTGCTTCACGTTATGGATTGTGCATCATCATCTTGAGAATTACTGGCGTTGGAGCGTTAACCTTATTTGATGTTAGCGAAGAGCCGAACACTACTTGTACTTGATTAAAAATAATCCAGAAATCGATCGTATTGAAATATATTCTAGGTATTTTTGATACTATTACTATAAATGTGTGGAGTAATCTAATGTACCCTTTGCACCTTCTCCAAGAAGTACAAAACAAGAACAGTGGAAAAGTAGAAATTATGACAGCACAACAAATCTGTGGCACGTGCACGAGAGTTTTTATAAGTTACTGATATTGGCTTTTATGAAAAATTATTGCGAAGCATTTATTATCACGTGGAACAACGTACAAACGTTGTATGCAAGAGTAAAAAGGCAATGCTGTTTATGGAGGGTGAAGCATGTGTGTAGCAGAACATCTGCATCAGATTGTCCTCAGCTAATAAACATAAATTATTTAGAAACAAAGCGTGGCATTTGCATTGTTTCTTTTTATGTCGAATTAAAGCGAGGACTTTATAACTGATTTATAATTTACGAGTCGTAAAATTACACATCAGCTTACAAGTCAGTGCTTCTTCGGTGAACAAATGTGTGCAAATTAGTCTGCATGGAACGTCAATTTATGCAAAACCAAAAAAATCAGATCCATTCATGCAAGTTCTCTTTAAGCTCCTAGGAATTCACTTTTGAAATATTCTTAAGTATTAATTCATTTGTTTTCATGTCATTTAACTGCCCTAAAATAAATTTTTCATTTAGCTTCTAGTTATTTTCTGTCCTTCCACTGGGATTGTTGAAAGGGCCAATGCACTGGGATAAGAAATCAATTTATGCTAGGGAAGTAATCAGCATACACACGAAGACCTCGACAGCAAATTAACTGCAAAAATAACATAGTTGTAATGTTACGAAAATCCTTGATTGATGGTCCTGCAATATACGCGCCAACAACTCGCCTTTTGGTCCACTCACACTTGATTGCTTATGCCATCCTTTTCACTCACAACTTGTATCTTCTTGAAAATCATGTACTTTTTCTTCTTCTTCAACAATAAATGTTGGAGAATTGAAGGAACTTACATATCCATACCATGCGAAGTAACTTCAAATGGGCGGAGTTTGAACTGCCAAAACTGAGCTACAATAATAAATTACGAACTTGCATTGAATAAATACAATAAGTAGCAGACAACTAAATGCCAACTGGACCATACATTGAGGGTTCTATCTATATAGTTCATCTGAGCTTAATGGTCATTTATCTGAAAGTCAAGATAGAGATCTTGCGTATGCTGCTGCACATAGTTTTGCAAAATGTGAGTGAGTAATTGAATAAAATACGGAATACAAACTCATATTGATTTGAAAAATAAAATTAATTTAATTAAATTATTTTCATCTCAATCAGAGGAACTGATTTTCCCCCTAATATTGCAATTTTATAATCACGTCAGAAATCATCTGTGGACAAATGGATGGAATGTCGCTTATCATTTGTTAAACTTTGCACTTGGCATTTAAAACTATAATGGCCATACAGAATAGTTATGTATTTATGTGAATGTAAGAATAAAATCATTGCAGAATATTATCCGCCCATGGTTTAAAACATGTGCGAGCTAACCGTATCGCACTTTTTACTTCTCACTTACACGTTCTCACTGCCTGGCAATTAATTACAGCTACTTTTTCTTTAATTAGAAACCCTACATTCCTTCGTTGCGATAGGTAGACTGCTGAAACAAAATTGAGAGTGCCTTAAGTGCGCTGTGCTCTACAAATTTAAGTCCAGACAAAGGGCGACCACCACCATCTGCACCACCAAAAGCAACGTTTGGATGTCCGCATTTGCCTCGCAGAAACGGTAACGAAACAAGTGGCACAATGCCATTCTTTATAGCGCGATAAGAAATTCCAACTCATCTTTCCTTGTACATTTTTAACGATAATTAAACTAATTTGAAAAATCGTTTGACACTTGGTTCAGACAGTGTTGAATTAGACGCAAAGAATAGCTGCCGAATGAAGGTAAAGGTATACGTATCGCTGTTAGACTGCGCACCACCACCAACTCCACTAGCAGGGTTGTGAAGAGCTTATCCGAGGAGGGGTATTTTCGTGCTGCAAGAATTGCATTGCATTGTAATTGACAGTGTTGGCGAGTCTCTAAGGATTTGACTAACACATTCATATTATGAACCAACAGTACTGATGGAATTGAAAGATAGAAAAGATTTTTATTACCCAATATTTAAATGCACACCACCATCTACTTAAAATGGGAGATACTTTTATGACGCTCCTTGTGACTTCACTGAAATATTAGATTTCGAAAATTTTAGAAGGATGTCTAATGAACTTTCTGAGACACAAAATCATATTCAAATTGTGTCCACATAATAATCGAATCAAGAGAACTTTTATAAATTCTCTGAATTATGCAATTGAGAGTTGTAGCTTACACAATTTTTATTTAGAAGAAAGTTTGATAAAAACTTTGTAAAAGAAACGATTTTATTCTCAAACTGGAGCTGGATTAACTACTTTATTTTATTATGCAATGTAGTTCTTTATCTGCTACGCATATAGCAGATGGAATTGGTTGCAATGAAAAATAATCTTTTTAAATTTTAAGGAACATTTCAAAATAACTCACAAGTCTTAACCACACTGTTCATAAGCTTTAAACTTACTTGGCACAAAGATGAAATTTCTCAACTGAACCGGACATTTCCAGACATCCAAATTTTGAACTGAAATTTGCTGTATAGCTATATTTAAAGTCAATGTCAAGCTTTTTTTAAAAAAAAAATTTTAACTCATAAGCAATTAAAAATTAGGGCAGTGTTTTATTAACATGATTCTGGTGCCAAAATCTTTGGAATATCTCATTTCATAATAAAAAAATGGAACTCCTAAGAAATTATTTGTTTATAGAATTTTTCACTTATCGTAACCAAAGTCAAAATTTTTCGACTTTCATTTATCACACAAAAACAGTTTTTACAAAAAAGTATTAGTAATACCTTTTTTACTGTATTTTATGGGATACTCATGTATTTTCTTACTGTAAAAAATGACTGCAGTATTTTGTGAAAAATCCCGTTGCTATCCTGTTTTATTTCGTGTTCTATCATTTGGCATAAAGCTTTAATTAAAACAACAGAATTTGTCAAAATTCGGTAATATTCGGGCATCGGGACGGGCTTTGGCCACGATGGTTAGTATCACCAAAATGCATTACTATCTTTTCCGTATACCTTTTCCTGTAATCTTGCACACTTGACTTGCTTACAGCGGGCTCTTGAGCTATTGAGTGCAAAAAAATCTTACACACAGCCAACAAAGCAGTCAAGAAGAGCTCTTCCTACACGTTTGCGTTATGCAATAATGGTAAAACAACCGGTAGAGCACATGGTAAAAAACGCCTTTCTACGACTGTTTTTACCACAAGTCCGAGAGGTTTGGTTCCGCTTGTCCCGTATGTAATTGACTAAAATGCTCTATAGGACGGTTAAGGAGTGATGATTAAAATTTGCAATATCTTTTGTCGTATTTTACCACAGTCGCTTATAGCTAAGAAAAAAGATATGAGTGAAAATGTGGAAAAAATTGTTTCCAATTTTTCGGTTTTTTAGTTGTTTTCGTTATACTCTTTGCTTAGCAAGGTTAAACCTAAAAGGATTTTTGATTTTTTAATTTTAAGGTGACCAGTAAGCGGATGGATGTACAGTTCATAGCCTATAGGCAATTCATTGATTCTTTGGTAAGTACATCAGCAGCTCAGTGTTGAAATACACATACGTACATATACTCTAGCAATCAGTCTTACACAGCAGTCACTACATCCAGAAGCCAATTGCTCTGACGATTTCAACCCTACACCATGCTCTAGCCATCGAAGCGCTACCAACATCCAACGCTGTCAAAAGGTGTGTTCTCTGGCATTCATTAGGAAAATAAGTCCATTAAAATGCTACATTTGACAGTTTAATACATGCGGAGCGGAAAAGCGGCGGCATCCATTAAAACATGGTCGTGGTGCCCTTGATACCAAAACAATTCTAGTATACATCATCATTAACTCATTTTCGCATTGTCAGCATAGCACAGGCACATGCACTCTTACCAAAATCATTATCAGCCTCGCTCTGTTTGCCAGGTAGGTCGACTGATAGATACAACAACAACAAAACAAATACTGGCGAACCACGGACCATAAATAAAAAGCCTTTATACAAGTGTGTTTTGCATGCGAATTCTGGTGTCATCTCAAATAAACTCCGTTCCGTCCAAATGTCATTCTGCTTTGCTTCCCCGCCAAGCAGCCGAACTACCAACTACCATCCAGTCAACCAGGCTGGTTTTCAGTGTATGTATTTCTTTGCACAAACGGAGATCTGCAAAGTGGTCGACAGCAAAAGAGAGGTAGAGAGAAAGAGGTTTTCACAGCCACAAACCAAAAATACACCACAGGCTTGAGCCTCAAGCTTTAGTTTGAAAAAGTCGGCGCTTCTATCATTTTGGCCAGAGCACACACCGACACACAGGCGCTGTCTGCGGAAACAGATCTATTGTTTGAATTGTTTAAAAATTGTTGCGACTGTTGTTGGTGTTTTTGTTATGGTTGTTGTTTTTGATGTTGGCAGCACAGTCCTATCCAAGTTACGAGAAATGGCCGCAAACAGCATGAAATAATTTCTTTCCACATTTGCAGCGTACAGATGAAAAGACGAACGAAACGCGAAGAATGGTGAGAGTTAGAACACAAAATGCGACACGTGGACGTCCAATCAAATGATTTGTGATTCCTTCTACTGCAGTCGTTTTAGTTGGCTGTCGTCGTTATTGTAAGCATTGCCAGACTTACTCAAATTAAGTTTGAATTGATTCCAGGAAACTAAACCATATTTGATAATACCAGCGGATACTGAGAACTCTATAGCATGAAAATGGCACTGGTGGGATATGCACACACATAATTATTTTATTAATTTAATTTTGTCAGAAGCTCTAGTGAAAACATATGGAATGTTTAAAAAGGTCACTTATTATTCATTTGTTTAAAAAAAAACTTTTTTGCTAAGACTATTTCTTTTTCTTTTTGCTTAGATTAATAACATTCGTATAACATTAATTTGTTGACATTGTAACCAGGTCTCATTGAGAATGCACAACTTGCAACAGGTCGCGGCATTATAGTGCTTCGGCCTTCTTTTTTCGTGACTTCTCAGTTAAAAATTGAGATCAGCTATTCCTGTTTGCCTGGATAATCTTACTAACATTCTCTAAGATAATCTTTGTGGGTTAAAAATTTTGATTTCTTAAAGGCATCATCAGTAAATAAGAGCAATAATTTGTAGAAAATTATGTCACTTTCAATGGATTCATTTGCTTTTAAAAATTATATATTCCTAGAGGAGAGTTTATTTAGAAAAAGACTTATTTATATACTAGGTGACGTTAAGAAATGCTTTTGGCCAAATGTGAACCCTTCGCTAGTGCGTTAAGTACCCGAAAAAAAAATAAGAATAAGAAAGCCACCATGATTTTCCATAAATTCTACTAATTAACGGGCACATTCACATTCGGTCAGGTTGTAAAAAAACCTTCCTCTAAGGCGTCAAACACGACTTTGTTGAAATCCTAAGCATTCACACAAAAACCGCCTCACTGATTATGTTTATTCTTTGCATAATGTGTAGGCCATAATGTTCAAGAAGTAGTTTTCATTCATAATTTGCATTTTTGCTTAGTCATCAAATCTTACCTGGGTCTTAGATGATGCCAAAAAACAATAGCCAAACAAAGGACCACGAAGGATCGCTGGTTCAAATATTGTATACAAGTCAATTTATTTTCTTGTTTGGGTCTCATTGTGGCCTTGGATATTTGCCCATTATTCCCATCTGTGTGATCCTCAAAAACTTTCGTCTGGCAACACCAAGTGTTCTTGTTCATGACGTGCCTCGGCTTCATTGTCGTTATGACCGTCATTTATGTTCTTATTGTTATAAATACGAGTAGTTCGCTTAGCTTTTTAGCTGCAGTTTGAACACGGTGTTTAAAACGAATATTATTATAAAGTAGTCAAAATATGTTTCGAATATATTAAGAATACATGAGATCCTTAGTGGTCAATTTATTTAGACCGACTTGTAAATTTACATGAATATCTGTGTATTTAATGAACGTATTCTCTGCAATGAAATAATTAATGTTCAATAGTAATAATTAAAATAAGTCGATTAAAATAAATAAAAAGTTCAGATAAAATCATCTTCTTATACAATATATGTGGACTCATAAATGTTCCAAAATAATTGGTGCCCTAAGTAAAAGTATACTATAATGGCCAAAAACGGAGTAAAAATTCGGTTAAAAAGCTAATTTGACCACGCAAATCTTAAAAAAAATTAATACCAGATTCCGATTCAGTCCCAAAAATTTAATGAAAGAAATTGACAAATAAAGATTATAAAAAAAATATTTTAAACTCATTTTTCATGCATATTCGTGTTTTTATGATGTTCGATTTGGTTACAAAACGTTTTCTTTGATATTTTCATAAAAAACTGTTTCCCAAAAAATAAAAGGGTGCACCCTAACTATTTCATAGAAATTTTTTTCTTGATCACCGTGTGCAAAGTATTTTTTTTTTTGTTACAATTTTAAGCTGTCAGTTTGTACACAACCGACCTATCGACCATTCAGCCAACGTTATATCTGTCCGTTGCTGAGTCCACAGTTAGCTTACGTGGATTTTGTTCTGCCAAACGGTTGTCATTTACGATGCCCATGTTGTTACCTTGTGGCATCCACTGCATTGCATTAAGAGTCCATTTAAGAACCTTTCAACAATTTTAAATTTACTGCCACAGCCAAGCTCACTGCCCATTTGTGGCACTGCTAAGCCACTGCCACTAACAGAAACAGTCATTAGAAAATGTTTGAGTTTGTTTCGGCTATCAGAAGACATTTCTTCCATTTGATTGGATTTTTGATTCAAATATATGGAGTAAAAATTCTGTGCCAATAGCGAAATTCATAGTTTTTTGATTAAAAACTAGAAAACAAAACTATTAGTTAATTTTGTTTTTTCCTTTTTTTTATTTATGTGTGTCATATTCAAAATATGCGCATAATTTCCTGCGTTTACCAGTGGCAAATCCATCTTTGTACTTAATATCATAATCACGTGATGAATTAACGACTTCCCCACCAGACAGATATGGAAACATGCATGCATGTACTCGTATTTCGTTGAAAACCTTATGTGGTAGTTTTATTTAGAAGCCTAATTCTGAATCTCGTTTTGCCTCGTGTATTGGCTATTTAGCAAATCAAGTCACATAGCGGGAAAAAGTTTTAACCAAATAATTAACCCTGCCTGCAGGTTGCCTTCAGCTTTGCTAAAATTCTTTGAACATTTCTATTGAACTCGTTTCACAAGCCTCCCAGTACGGCCGGAAAGTACAAGGCTATGGAATCAACCCTGGAGCCTTCAGTTTTTTGCCAAAAGGAAAAATTCTTGATTGCAAATTGTGCATGCTTTGCGTGGGTGCCCACCCTCGCACTCCACGTAGCGTGCTTCTCATTGTCAGGCATTGCGCACGTGATATCACGAAACTTTTACCATTTTTTTTGCCTTGGTAATTTTTCATCTTCATACCAGCAACAAAAACATTAACTTAACATGAGGGAAAATAAATAAACGAGTATGAAAGCCACACCATGGAAAATGAAATTGCTGTCAAATTTAAAAAGGTTCGTCACTGAAACGTGCATCGAATACAGATTTCGGCCAATGTAGAATATATATACGCAGTGTCTTCATCATCAACACCGACATAAGAAAAAGTCCAACCAAAAATGAAGCTCCTTTATCAGAGTTCGTGAAAAAAAGCTGATGCTCTCCAATTCTTTGGAAACGCTTAAAATTCGAAAGTTGACAACTTTGGCTTAATATTTGTAAGAGATTTAAGGGTTGCACCAGTACGCAATAGCAATTTGGGCTAAAAACTTGGATGAAATTTTTTTAAAATAATGCAAAATTTTTACATCAATATATTTAAATACTTTGCGATATCAGGATAAGGCAAAGTCTGATATAATATTTATTGCATTTCGCGTAATTTTAGTAAATCAGAAAATTACAAGGACGCACCCTAAGTGTTAATATTTCATAAGAAAAAATAACTTTTTATGCCAGAGTTGTCATCTACAAGCGATTTCTATGACCCTGATAAACAGGTTTTGTCTACTGTACTCAGTAAAAAAAATTTCTAAATTCGAACTTTACCCGAATTTTATCGATAATCAATGAATAAATCTAAGAATATTGGCAGAAGAATAATTGTGTCGGCCACCGCAACCCCTAACGACAAATTCCTTACTTCTCGCAGATATATTAAGCTTATCGTGTTTTTAAAATCGGACCAGTAGTTTCAGGGCTGTCACACTGACCAGATTTTTAACTCCAATTGCCCTTTAAGCGCATCCCTCACTTTGTTATAAAGAATTTTTATCTATTGGTATAAATTTACGAATTTTATACGTTTCCGAAGAACTTTAAAGCAAGAGAAACTCCCTGAAATTTGACTTTGATGGTAAAAGATTTACATTGGCTATGTATGAAAAATTTAAATTTTCGTTTGAACTCACATAATTCTAAAACTTTGTGAGTGAAAGCGTGGAGAGACGATTCTATGTTTTGAATTTTTTATGATTGTGAATTTCTCTATATTTAAGAAGCCCAACATAAAAATTTCAAAATTTCTCAACGAAAACAACATATGGTTAAGTGGTTATTTTAACTTTTTTTGTGAAAAAATTAGATTTTTTTACCTTAGCAAGTGCCTAGGCCTTTGACTCTATCGACACGACGAATTTTCTTATATTGATTTGTGTTTTTGGAATAAAGCAATATTAAATATGTATTTTACTGAGAGCTTTATGTTCAGTACTTTTTATGGAAAAAATGTGCAATATCAAAAGAGTTACAGAATCAATTGCATGTGAAGGGTGTTTATGATTTTTGCTATGATTCTTGACTGGTAAACGCAGGAAATCAAATATAGTGTGCTTGCAGACTCTTAAACATCGGCTAACAAAGCTCACTCATGACATGACGTAGCGGTCACAATTGCTGGAGTTAATCTATAACAATTAATGCATTTGGCGCTTGCAATTTTTTTGTTGTTTTTGCGCTTAATCTTTGGTTGCTACTCTGAAGGAACTTTGTTAGCCCTGTAACTTAAAGATTGTTACAGATAAACCCTCTCATACGATTTTTACTCTCAATAAATTACGAAATTGAATCCTAGAGTTGGGTTGTTCACAACTGGAACACCCGGTATAATGAGTATTTATATGGGAGCTTTTCACATAAAACTTTCCTTTTCTATAAAAGCTGAAAATGTAAGTGAAGTTTCACCAGGCAATTCATATGGCTGGCCAGAAAAGCAACTTAAGTTAATTTTACTTGCTTAGGTGGAAATTGACTTCAGACGGTAAGCCGCGTAAAATATGTGCGATAAAGCGATTTTGAAGCAAGCTTAAAAAATTCTGACTTAAACTGATAGTCCGGGAAGAAGCAGAATAATTGCTTTGAAATAGATATACATACTCGTAGAACGCAAAAATAGTCCAAATGAAAATTGTGGAACTACTTTTTTAACATAATAAGTACTTTAATTTCCATGCAAAGTCAAAATAGCAAAATGTGTACAAATAGAATTAGAGGTCAAAATACATCAGATGAAAACAATTATTCTTGCATCTGTCTCTGAACTTAATAACTTAATACATGGATGCTCTAACTTAAATTAGTAATGCATGTGGTGCAACAGTTTGAAGTGTACAAATATCGGTTTGTCATGGACAAAAACGAAGTTATTGCCTTCAAAAATAGTGCAATCAACGTTAAGCAAAACAGCTTATGTATAAAAAGTTGTGTTTCAAAAAATGAAAGCCTCGATCCTGAAACATATTTCTAAAAAGTTTTTTATAGGCAAAATCAGACTTTAAAATTCTTAATTCTAAACAAAAGTAATAAATGACAACACTTTTTGAAAAGCGATGGGCTTTCCACGCAAATTCCAAAATCCTTTATCGACCCTTTTCGATCGTTTGCTGTAGTAAATGTTTTACATAAAATGGCCAAAGCCTCCCCCCCTTGGTGATGTCACGAACACCACTCTGATAACTTCTAAAATTCATTTTTGACCTGTTTTCATCGATTGGTGATAAAATTTTGTTCGAAAAAAAAGAATTCACATTCAAGACTTCCAAAATTTATTTTTAATCGATTGGAGCTATTGTTTTACAAATAAGCCCAGGCTACCCTAATGGGGTCGGTGAAGCCTTTGGTTACTTCCAAAATATATTTAAAATATTTTCAAAACCACCATCTTAAGCGGGTCGTAAGCTTCTCTGGTGACTCAAAATACATTTCCGACCTTTTTAAATTTTTCTTTTATTTTTTTGCTTCAGTTGTCTAAGATATTATTTTTGGATTATATTTGGTTATTCAGTCAAAAACTTTTATTTTTGACTAAAAAAAACTTGCGCGAAAAGCTCGATTTTCTGAAGTTTTTAAAAAGTTCAATAGCTATTAACTGTAGCTTCATCGGAATAATTAATTTGTATTATTTTTATATTTTCAGATATTCATATTGAACTCTCTAAAAAATATGAGTCGGCGAGCTTGTAACCAAAGCTTGGACCATTCGGTAAGTCTTTTTCAACATTCATTTGCCATTTTTCTTGGCGGGCCGGTCGGATTCTGGCTAGCTCCACTCGCTTATTACTCTAATGACCCTATCTGCAAAAATGCTGCGCGTCTTTAATTTTACTTGTGTGGCACACGCTCAACTGTCGCCTCGTCGAATAGGAAGGCGACACGCACACATGATAACTGATTGTAAACATAAACGGACGCGTCTGGCATACGATAATCATCTTGGAATCTTGTTGATCCTTTGTGGTCGGCCGGTTAACAGCGTATTCTCTACTGCCAGCTTCAGCTACATATTTACTTTGTTCTTTCAAATTTTTTTGCTGTCATCGTTTGACTTTGAGATAGCAGAGTAGGATTATATTACTCGTATTAGGGATTATTTATTTTCCTTTGTCTTTGCTTTTCAATATAGTTAATACAGCAAACCAGGGGTTCAAACAATGAAAAAACAAGCAATAAGACAAAAAAGAGCAACAAATGTTTGTTCATTAGACAAAAAATACTTCAAGCTGAATGGGAGGTAAAGTATACGTGTTACCATCTTAAACTGACACGCACGCAGGAGCTTTTGTTCTCAAAACTTCTAATTAAATTGAGTTTTTTTGAAATGATTTCAGTCATTTTTTTTTCTGATCAGTGAAAAATAAAAACAAATTGCTTATAGGGTGGAAAGTCCTTTGCTTCGTTTGGGATTTCACCTTTGAAGAATCCTCAGAAACTACATGACTGATTCGTTATTCTTCAGTGAAACATTATATAGTTCTCACAAAAAAATGTTGTAAAAATGTAGCAACAAGCAAAACAATTCTTCATATGCTTCGGGTCATTTGCTCTCCCTGCATGTAGTACTTATATAATAAATTTTTAATTTTGGGCGTTTATTTGTTCAGGTTCGATTATATTGTGCTACAATCACCTGAGACCTAAGACCTACTGTGGCAATCCAAAAAGTACCCCTTGAATTTTCTTTTTCATTTGCGAATAACTTTAAAACTTTGTACACGATCATACTGACTTACACTTTTTTAATTTAGATTACGCATTGGTTTCAAAGCTGACAGTAAAACAGTAAGTTTGAAAAGAAGCAAATTCACAAAATTTCTTATTATTAGTTTCAGTACTTAGCGACCACAATACCTTTCCAAGTCGGTGTTATTTTCTAAGCTATAAATTTGTGCTTATTTTTCACCTTAAAACTTACATGCTATCATGGTGTTTGAATAATTTGCAAATAGCTATATATTTTCTAAAACTTGGCACAGCTTTAATGATAAAAATTCAAGATTTTTTGAAAATAAATCTGAATTCCACTGAAACTGCAAATACAAAATCGGGTAAGGCTTTTAAGTTTTTTATTTTTTATTTAACCCTTGATAAAAATTTCGTAATCCTTCTAAACGTTGGGTTCAGTTGCATAGCAGCTCCGTTAAAGGCCCGGGCGGCAACATTTTAGCGACTCCCATGCGGTAAGCATTTTTTGTTTATCTAAGTGATGAGTCAAGATAGTCCGTATCCACGAAATCAAAAGAGAGGACCTTGCTTACCCATTTGTATTTACTTAGTAAAGTGAGCTCTGAGTGAATCGTGTACTCCTAACTCACGGAATGAAATGTGAGTTTTATCTTCTATTTTCTTTTTATAAGACTAATCAACTAACGTTCCAAACCAACTAAGCGATATGTACAATGTTATCTTTCGGTGGCTTTGGGATGGGGCATAGAGCAGTCTGTTCTGCAACTCTCTCTCTTAAGCTGCTTTAATTTTATCCACGATATAAGCTTTCAAAAAGATTGTTAAAGTAGTTTAATCACTTGCGAAATTTTAACGCTAAAAAATGTTTATGGTGTTACTCATTGGCCGGATTGTGTCACTCGGTGAAAATCTTCGTTTTCTTGATACTTTTGCTTTGCACTCTGAAACTTAATAAAGGTGCCACTGAAGAGAACTAATTTTCATTTAAAGTTTTGTGCGCAACACAACGTGATAATGCTTCCCCCAAAATTATAAACTTAATTAATATCAAAATTTCAGAAGAAATCTTATTTTTATAATTGTATTAGTGTCCATACATACATACATGCTTAGTTACTTGTAAGATTATATAGAGAATTTGTAAATCGATTTCTGAAATTAACGATAAAATAAATAAATTGGTTACATACATATTCTGCCACACAAGTACTCTCACCATAAACACAAAAATAACTGAATTATTGTTCCTCAAATTACATCGCCCGTAAGAAGAGATACTAAAGACCAAAATAAGAATGTAAGCAAACCGATGTGGGAAGCGGAAAAGGTAGGTAATAAAATCAACTGGGAAAACAAACGAGCAATCAGCACGCATCTTCGCGTTTGAGAGACAATTCAATTAATCAAACTCACAGCAAAAAATGGGCGAAATCTGGGCGTGCAAATATTGATTGAACAAATCAATGACAAACAGAATTTGAAGACACTGTCGTAAGTGAAGACGTGTCAACACCCATAAGCACATTCAAAGGCACAAAGATCTGTTGCAGGCCAACTTTAGCCCGAGCCATTTTATAATTATCGTCATATAATATAATTAAGTTTCTTCACATTATACTTAACATTTGCAAAAACTTAATATTTACAACGTTCTTCTTAGAAAACTTTTATTAATTTGCCTTGTGCAAATGTTCAACATGTGCACTTGTTCACCAATTCGCAACCACCTTCTCCCTAAGGCTTAGAGCAAGTGAGGCACATGGCGATAAGGAAAATTTCACTGCATTCCAACATCAACGAGGGCAACCGAAGGCAACGCAATGCTGAGCCGCTTTTGTGCAATCACAAAGACTGGAAGCAAAAGAAAAGAAACCAAACAGCAACAACGAAGCGCACAGCTCAAAAGCCGTTAAAAGGATTCTAGAATTCCTGCAATGTCGCGCGTGCAAACATAATAATGGCGCCACTTCCGTTGAAATACAAATGCACTGATACACATAAATGCACTTGCTATCACACGCACAGACCAAGAGGAGTACGCACGTATGTATATGCCAGTAAACATTTGTGGCGACGAACTTACACTCTTCAATAAGCGATTTACGCGATCAAATTTTGACACGATTAATAAGCAAACCGCTTAGCGCTCCTCTGGAAGATAAATATCAACAAAAATAAAAATAACTGATTTTGAATCATCCATGCGATTACTTGAAGACTCTTCTAGAATCCGAAAAAAGTATGGCTTGACATCAGAATGATGTTTTCCCGTACAATCAAAATTACCGCTTCGGCAATTAAAATATGGCTCCTTCGCGATAAAAAAAAATATTTGCTGGGAAAGAACGAATGCCTGAGTACTGACAAGTCTAACAATTCAAATCGGATTAGCTTCAAGTTGAGAAAAATATCAACAGAAGCAGAAAATTGCAGTGCTTGACAAGGAGACGTGATTGCAATTGTAGACGTTTGTAAGTGTAGCTGTGGCTCAAATGTTTCACACATACTTACGTTACGAAAAAAGTTACGTATTCACCCAGCAAACGTTTGAAAGACTTTTAAGTCTTCCATAGTCATTGCGATACACTTAGGGGACGTCCATAAATTACGTGAGTCAAAATAGGGAGAAAAGTCTCACCAAGGGGGAGGAGGGAGCCAATGAAAACCTCACGAGAATATAAATTATAATAGCAGATGGCATTTTGTATCACAAAATCAATCCTTGCCAACACGGTTGTTTCACCTTGCTGATATGTCGCTCAACAAACATACATATGTACGTTTTGTAAAAGCTGCTATGCTGTGCGCATACATTTGACTTTGGGTAGCTCTAGAACCCTTAAAAATACAGCAATAGCAATCAGATCTTTTCAGTTAAGCTCTTTATCGGAGGGAACACACACAGAAAATGAGATACATATCCACTCGACATGTAACGTTTCGTAAGCCTTTCAGAAATCTTTCATATGAAATCTTACAAAGAAATCTCATTTCCGAAATCTTTCGTTTCCGTTTTAGAAATCTTTCTAAAATGTGTCAATGTCCGCCTTTTGATTTCAATTGAAGCGTTCTGAACATTTTTTATTACGTCTTCGGTCTGTTTTTTTATTCTGCATCACTATGTCATCGTGACTATGAAGTATTTTTTTAATTTTACCCTCGTCATCATTTTCTTTGATACTTAATATGCAGTTATTTATTGTGACGTTTGTTATACCCCAATCATGAATAAACAATCCCTCGAAATTTTTCTTTAGTTCCCTGATTAGTATTCGTAGAAGATATTTCGGTAATAGTTTCTGAGGGAAAGTTTTTGACGTTTCTTGCAAAATTGTAGCAAGAAACTTAAAGATAAAGCATTAAAGCGACAAGTTTTAGTTTTATTTAGTACTAGCTGTCCCAGCAGACTTTGTACTGCACTTTCCGGCAGACTTTGTACTGCACTTTCCGGCAAGTGGGGCGATGTTGTATGAAATCATACGATGGAGTGTAAAAGCGAAACAGCCCATTTTTCCAGGGAAACTAACTTTTGCCTCTTGGTGGAGCAATGAGTTTAATCTGTTATAGCCTTTGTCTTTTATACGTACCAACTCTTTTAAGTCTACATCAAATAATCGCTGATATACATGCACAAATTGTTGTCTTATTCGCATATGGGAGGCTTGCTACAAACCAGGTTTTTCTTTGAAATTTACTTTTCCCCGTACCTTTTATATACCAAATCCCATTCATTTGCGTCCAATTGTTAATGATATATGGTTGAATTTGAGTTAGGAGGGTGTGTCATCACCCATTTTTACAAGCCAAGCTTTGCGAAAATCTTCCATAACCATAAAAAGCATTTAAAAAACTGGTATGAAGTCTTCGTGAAAATTTTATCAACAAATTACTACCATAAATAAATTTTTTAGACCTAAGCTGTGCCTCTTCATATAAAAGCCTCGTGGTTTTAATTCCATGTGAATCGATTAAGCGGTCTTTGTGAAAACATCTTAAAATTATTTCTATAGGGGCCACCCTAAATAAAAGACTGAATATTCAAAAAAACGCCACACGGCACGCGATTCCATGGACCTATTGAGAGGCGAGTTTGGTGAGAAATTAATCTCACAATTTAGAGCAATGAATTCGCCGCCATGATCATACGATTCGACCCCAATAGAGTATTTTTTGTGGAGCTACGTGAAATCTTTCATGTACAGGAACAAGCCAGCCACAGTTGCCACAGGTGTAGCCATGGGCATCATTTTCATAAAATAATCTTTCAAAATTAAATTAAAGAAATAGATGTAAAGGGTGTTTTTTTAGAGGTTTGTTTTTCTAATAGAGATAAAACTGGCATTTTATGGTCAAATCTGGCAACTCTAATGTCATTTATGTTCAGTTTGGTTTGCAATTCCATCATGATCAGGTTGACAAAAGAACAACGCTTGCAAATTGTGCAAATTTATTTCGAAAATAATGGTTCAGTTCGGGAAGTTTACCGCAAGCTCCGTCCATTTTATGGTCGACATAATCGTCCATCAGAGCAATTAATTCGGTTAACCATGGATCGTTTTCGCACTACGTTTACTCTATGTGATAATACGCATCCGCAGAGACGTCGAACAGTGCGCACCGAAGAAACAATTGCCGCTGTAGAGCAAAATGTTGAAGAGGACCCGAATGAATCGATTCGCCACCGTGCACAGCAATTGGAGCTTTGTCCATCAACTTTATGGAAGATTTTGCGCAAAGATCTTGGCTTGCGACCTTACAAGATCCAGCTTGTGCAAGAATTAAAGCCGCGAGACCATGCAATGCGTCGTGATTTTGGTGTATGGGCCGAAAATGAGATTGATCTCGATGCTGATTTTCATCGCAAAATTTTGTTCAGTGGTGAGGCTCATTTTTGGTTGAATGGCTACGTCAACAAGCAAAATTGCCGCATTTGGAGTGAAGAGAATCCACATGAGACCCTTGAGACGCCATTACATCCACAAAAACTGACTGTTTGGTGTGCTCTATGGGCTGGTGGAGTCATTGGGCCATACTTCTTCCGAAATAATGCTGGAGAGTCAGTTACCGTTAATGGAGACCGGTATAGAGCCATGATAACCGACTATTTTGTTCCCGAATTGGATGGCATGAATGTGGATGAGTTGTGGTTCCAACAAGACGGCGCTACATGCCACACAGCGCACGTCACAATCGATTTATTGAAGGAAACATTCGATGAGCGCATAATTTCGCGGAATGGACCTGTCAATTGGCCACCAAGATCGTGTGATTTGACACTATTGGATTATTTTCTTTGGGGATATGTGAAGTCGCTCGTCTACGCCAACAAACCAGAAACGTTAAGGGACTTGGAAGCCAACATTCGTGGCGTTATTGCCGACATACGGCCCCATATGCTCGAAAAAGTGGTTCAAAATTGGACCTGTAGAATTGGCTTTATTCGAGCCAGCCGCGGCGGTCACATGCCCGAAATCATATTTAAACATTAATGGCATAAAATTATCCTTCCAATAAAGCCAAATTGATGGACATTAAAACGATTTTCTTGTGTTTTATTTCAATTCAAAGCTCTATACCTCTAAAAAAAACACCCTTTATCTCTTCAAATAAATTTTTTATTCACAATTGCAAATTTTCTGTTCTTTTTTTTATTTTTAAAAGCCAAATGCGTAAAAATTTGCCTGTTACATGTTACCACGCTGTTTCTTTGTTTCCTGCTATAAGTTTTTGATCATTTTTATACCTATATAAATTTATGGAACATCTCAGGCACTCACTACTATACAACAGCTTTACTGACGTGGATAAAACTAAACAATAATTCAAAGTCCGATACGCAATAAAATATCTCTTAAATATCCAACGCAAGTGACGCGGATAAAAAAGAACGTGATAATTAAAATTTTTTTTTTTTCCTTTCAACAACAATTGCTCAAATCGCTTGGCGGTTAGCTGACCCCAGACAGTTTCTTCCGAAAAAATTATCGTTTTTGAAAAATGACTCATCTGCGACTATAAATGTTTACTGGGTACGTTCTGGATAAGTACGGGAAATAAAAATTATCATACAGCAATTGCGGACCCACAGAAGTTCTATTCCGGTTGAAATGCAAAGATTGTTAAGTCATTCTCACTCTCAATTTTTCACTTGTTTTGCAAAATTATTATCTCTAACGCCACTCAAATAAAACATGGACTTAATCCAAATGGGCTCGGGTATTGCAAAAAGGGTCCCAAAACTTGTGCAAGATTTGAATCTCGCGGCATTGACAGCGTGACAGCGGATAGTTCACTGAAAGAACAACGCGTTGATGGCTACGTAAATCGTCAAAGATGTCGCCTGTGAGGTTCAGAAAATTCACGAGTTATTGTTGAGAAAAAAAGGCACCCACAACGTGTCACTGTGTGGTGCGGATTTTGGATCGGAGGCATCATCGGAAAGTTTTTCTTCGAAAATTCGCCTGTTCAGGCGATAGCAGGTAATGATGCTCGACATGTTGGTTCAACAAGACAGTGCTAGTCCGAGAATCAATTCAATTACTGCATGAATTATTTCCTGCTCGTGAATTTCCTCTTGTGATGATCAGAATTGGCCGCCCAGATCATGCAATTTAACGCCGCACAGTGGAGTATTGTGGCCATAAATAGGAAGGAAATGAAAGTGCTAGGGATTGAAAAATTTTTTAGAAAGTCGTCAGAAAATACCTAGGAAATGAATAAACGCTTTAAATTTGTTTTGAGTTTAGTAACACAGTGGGCTCAAAATTGAACTTTTTACACCAAAAATGTTCTATAAAAAGTAATTGTTAGATAGGGCGCTGTAAGTAACTTGTTTGAAACAAAATTCAATAACGTAGGATATTGGCGCAAAGTACATTGTTTCTACTTTATCAATTTATTTTTCTTTTATCGCCTTTTTATGAATTGTGCGGATTTTTCAATTAAAATTTAATGAAAAATACCGTATGGTTGGCTCAGACAAAGTTTCACCTGCTTCTTTTACCAATTTTTTCGAAATGCTTTTATTTATATATCTGATTCGAAATTTCCCAAAATTGCATATTGACAAAAAGCTCATAGATTTTAAAAAATGTTTGTTTAAGGTTTCGTATTCTATATACGAATTATGCTGATTTTTTCAAAATTATATATATACTCGGATTCTCTTATTTTTTTATATATCATGTAAGAAAGTATGGTTAGCCAAAATCGAAAGTTTCAACTGCTTTTTTTACAAATTTTTTTTTTGTGATAGTTTTTCTACCGCATCTTTTGAAGAAAAAAACATTCGGGCCTGATGGTATTCCTGCGACAGTTTTAGTTAACTGCAGCTCTGTGCTGAGTCAGCCCCTTAGTTTTTTATTTAATAGATCAGTCAGAGAAAGTTATTTTCCTAAATTTTGGAAAAATGCATACATTAGCCCCATTTTCAAGAAAGGCTTCAGTCTGACGTGAAATCCTTTGAGGTTTGGTGTTCTAAAAGTAACTTACATCTTAATCCTGATAAATGCCAATCTATGATTTTCACCAGGAAAAAAATATTGTGGAGTTTGATTATCATTTAAAAGATAAGAAAATGTGCCGCGTCGATTTAGTCAAAGACCTAGGTATACATTTTGATGTTAAATTAACTTTTTATGATCATATTGATCTAATTTGTAAAAAATCCTCATCTCTGATTGGCTTTATTAAGAGGTGGGCAAAAGAATTTAATAGCCCTTTAGTAACGGTGACTTTATATAATACAATAGTGCGTCCTCACTTAGAGTACGCGAGCCAAGTATGGTCACCATTTTATAATATTCATATAAATAGAATTGAGAGAATTCAAAAAAACTTCATTCATTTTGCTCTCAATGGATTAAATTGGACTGACTCTTTGAACCTTCCTCCTTATGAGGATCGTTTGAAGTTATTACATTTGCTGTCTTTGAAGTCCCGTAGAAATATTGCGGTTATAATTTATTTGCATCAACTTGTAACAGGGTCTCTTGCTGCACCAGAGCTTCTTAATTTCATACATTTTAATACTAATCGGAGAAGTACTCGTAACTCTAATCAATTATTTTATCAACCGGTTATTAGAACTAATTTTATGGCTAAAGCTCCTTTTAATCGCATGACAACCCTTTTTAACAGTTGCGATTTTTATAACATTAGCTTGTCAAAAGGTCAACTCAAGCTTAGATTGAAAACTAACTGTAGCTAAATTTGTAGCTTAATGGTGGTCTGTATTTTAATGTTTGTGTTGTCCGAGCCCCACAGCATGCAGGGTAAATTTTTTCTAACATTTACGCCTTGGACCATGTAAAATTACACATATAATTATTTTAATATCTATATCACATGGTCTGAGTGGGTATGTTGAGAAAGTGTGATAAAGCTAAGAAAAAATTATAAAAAAATAAAATATTAATTGTATGTATAATTTTTTCCATCTCTATTATTTATTGAAAAGCTTTTTACTTGGTTTAAAGCTTCAAGCTAAATAGCTAAGAAGGCTAATAGCTGTAGTAGCTAAACTCTATTATTATTATTATTATTATTATTATTATTTCTTCTCATTTTGCAATGCTTTACAATAATTATATCAAATGTAAAAGCTTAGAGTGTAAGGGAAGTTGCTTGATTTTGGACAGCTTTATATAAACTTTAATTTTTCTTTTGTTGTACCCTTCTCATGAGATGCTTAGATCAACTGTTGCACTACCTGTGTTTGATAAACATAATTTACCTGTAATGCGAAATTCACTGAGTGGGTTGATAAAAATTACTTAATTACGGTATAACTAAGCAGGGAGTTTTACATATTCTAAAATTTTAGTTTGTTTTTTTTCTCCACACAAGTCCTTTGATATTTTTACCTTTCCTTGTAATCCTTATGTAAATTTCAAGATTTCAAAAATTTTACCTTTAACATGATTAGTGCAATCAGAAAAACTTGTAGTTAAGGTCTTATTGCACATAATTGATTCAAAAAATAAAAAAGGTAGCTTTTGACCAAAATAAATGGTGCGTCCACTATTAAAAAAAGTGGGTAGGGCTGTTGTTTTATTTAAACGTTTTAATTATGAACTATGACTAATTGCACACAAAATTAAATGTTTTCTAGTTAAAGGTTTAAAATTTTAGGTATCTAATATCCCAAAAATTTATTTTTTTGCAAACTTCAAAAATGTCTCTACTTTGACTAGCTCTAAAAACTAAACTACTTATCCTAACGGGTTGAAATTTTAAATTTATCAGCTCTAGACATTTTTATATACGATGCGAGTATCCAATTTGTCAAACAGACCCACACCAAAATTGATTTTTACAACGCTTTTCTGAAAGTTTGCCACTGGGCGCTGTCAGGCAAACTTTTTTTTTGCGCCATACAATTCGACCCGGCCTAAGGTACATAAATGATTTAAGTCTATTTTTTGGGAGTTCTGGCGCCATTTTACATTAACATTTTATTTGCCACATAACTGACGATAAACGTTATTAACATAAAATAAGAACATACATATACAAACATATGTAACATATGTTCATAGACACATCCCAGTAGGCAAGGGCAGGAGCTTGCAGGCCTTCTAGCAGGCCTTACCTGCTAAGATTAAGGCCTTACCACCTCCTTTCAAACTTACTTTCTTTTTTATATGAAACGTCCCGATAAGTAAGGCCTCATTTAGCATGCCTGATAGAAGTACTCTTCGAGCAGGTCTTCCTACATCGCTTGCGTCAAGAGCCCTTCTAAGAGCGCTTACCGTAGAAGGGGTCATAGAAGTACTTTGAAAAAATTAAATCTTAATACGTCGTGAGACTCTTAGTTAAATGCTTTTTTTATCTGCGTCAACCTCCCTTACGTTCATACTTTTAATGTTTATTTTTTGTGACGATTTCTTAATTTATAATTTCACATTGAATACACAACACTCTACCACTTTAGCATAACATGAAACAACAGAAGACCAACCTAGCAACATGCACACCGTTCCTTACTGCTAACCAATTATATATTTTTGATGTCGTATAAGTACAATGCAATGACAAAGTCCTTATTTTTTGCCTTCTATTATGAGGCCTTATAGCACTGTTGCTGTGGTAAGGCATAATAGCATTTCATGAGTACACAATCAATGGAGTTCAACTATTCTGCTAATTGCAATTTCACTACTTATAAAATTTACTTATTGTTAATATTGACAGATTGTAAATAAAAACAAAAATCATAGTACAAAAAAAAAAAAAATTTTTTGTTATTTACATGAAAATTTAGTTTTGAGAAGGCCTCTTACAATCGGAGCAGTGCTAGCAGGCCTTCTCTGGGGAAGGCCTTGCTCAATTGCCTGCTGGGATGATGCATACGCATACAAGTGTATATGTCCCCATGAGTCAACGCTTCGTTAATGGCAATCAGATCTGTGCAGACAATTACAATTTACAAAAAAATTTATGAGTTCTTAAAATTGAATTTTTAAAATTCTATTCCATTTGGATTCATTCAAATGACAATGGAATAACATAAAGCTTAATTAAAGAAATGTCTTCGGAGAGCCTAAGCAAAATGCTTGCAATGAGACGTTATTGTGAGGATATGCTTCGTACACATGTAAATGTGTGCTTACTCAGCTATATGTATGTATGTAAAATGCAGTAAAATTTGAAATGAGTAAAGCAAACTTTTAAGTGCAGAATCAAGGTTGTACTTTGAAATTTTTGTAGGCATACATATTTGATAGTCTTACACAATTTTGTGTTTCAGAGAATTTTATAAAGCAATTGCAATACCAACAACAACAGTAGCCATCCCCTAAAGCAGCAGGACCAGCAGGAGTCGCAGCAACATTTAGAATCCTTAAACAAATTTCTGAAAATGTCGTCTCAGCAGAAACCGCAAGCAGCAGCAAAATGCCCACAAATCGAAGTACTTCGGACACGTGACAAGCAAAGAACGATGCAAGCCAGCATGCATCCGGTTTTTGAAGACAGAAGGGCATGGCCAACTAGACTGCCAACCGACCGGCCAGAATCCGACAACAACATCGACAGCTGCTACGTATGTAATGCAAACGTTGAATGAAGGAATGTGCAGAAGCATTGTGAGGTGCCACTTCCTAAATTGCATATTTGGTAAAATAATTATGAACATGGTAGACTGCATCAGTGGGCAGGCAGTGCGACGTTTGCGACTACTAGTACGACAAAATTTAATTTGCCAAATAGTTGTAGAAGCAGTGCACAGAGTAAGACCTACATACAATTGCTGCCAAAAATTTATATAGAAATGTGCTTTTTGACTTTTGGTATTGGACTTGAAAAAGTATCAAAAAATTCATCCCTATCGCTCTTAGCATTTCTTCAGAATTATACAGTTACTATTTAAGCATAGTCCGGGCCACTAGTCAACTAAAGAGGTCCTCACTTATATGTAACAGAGCACCAAAAACAACACGGGCTCAAAAAAATGCACTGGTCCCCTCTTAATGGGGTAAGGCCTTGGGAAACAGGTCAAAGTCATTTTTAATAATTATTACAAAAGTAAACTATAAGTAAAGTAATTTTTTGCTATTTGTTTTTTTAGTGTAAAATTTTTGACATTCCACGCATGATTTGTAACATGTGTTAACACCAAAAATGCTCATAAAGATTTGCCATTTTGTCATAAAAAGACCAACAAACGAACAGCGCTTACAAATTATTATATTTAATTATCAAACTTCGTGCTCTGTGAAAAATGTATTGCGCAAATTCAGCGACGAAGCTCATTTTTTGCTCAATGGGTACGTCAGCAAACAGAATTGCCGAATTTGGTCTGAAGAGCAGTCAGAAGAAGTTCAAGGGCTGCCAATGCACCCGTAAAAATGTACTGTTTGGTGCGGTTTGTAGCCCGGAGGCATGATTGAGCCGTACTTTTTCAAAAATAATGAAAATCGCTTCGTAACTGTGAATGGAGCAAGGTGCCGTGCAATGATTACCGACTTTTTTTGCCTCTCAGTAGAGAGGCGAGTTTGGTGAGCATTTAATCTCACGTTTTGGAGCAGTCAATTGGCCGCCAAGATCTTACGATTCGACACCCCTAGACTATTTTTTGTGGGGCTACGTGAAGTCTTTCGTGTACAGGAATAAGCCAGCCACAGTTGCCGCCCTGGAAGACAACATTACAGCTGCCATTGGTGAAATACCG
This sequence comes from Meiosimyza decipiens, assembly GCA_963680825.1. Taxonomy (NCBI): domain Eukaryota; kingdom Metazoa; phylum Arthropoda; class Insecta; order Diptera; family Lauxaniidae; genus Meiosimyza; species Meiosimyza decipiens. The sequence goes on from OY804258.1 coordinate 148,250,295, forward strand.
GCCGAAATGCTGGAAAAAGTATGCCAAAATTGGAGTTTACGGAAAAACCTCCTCAGGCGTGGCCGCGGGCAACATTTACATGAAATATTCTTTGAAAAGTAAACGGAAAGAATGGGTGTATCGCTCCAAATAAATATTTCATTCACTATTGCAAATTTTCTGTTCTTTTTTCAATTTTCAAAGACCAAAGGCCTAAAACCCGTTACATAAAAACAACGCACAGCCGGAGGCCGCCTCGACGCCGGTGAAAAATGTATGGAAATTTTTAAGGTTTTAAGTCAATTTTTGTAGGTTTTATTTTATTGGGGGCTAGTCCGTATCGCCCTAATAAAGCGAAGTGAAAATTTACAGTATTATCTTGTTATAATAACAAATCTTAAAACGTGGCTGTAGCAACATCCGGTGGGATCTGTCAACGATGTAGATTGATGAGTTAAAAAATATAGTTTTTTCGCGGCGCGGGCACTTACTGAAAAATATATTAAATATCAGAAGTGCTTTATTTGGAAGATATTACAATATCAAAAATGATTATACAAGTAATATTTATTTTGTATCTTTTTGTAATTTTCTAATATTTTTTGCAAAGAAAAAAATTGCATTGAAGGAAAATACTTACAGCTAGATGGCATTTTTCATTTAAAAAAATATGTAGGTATAAGCTACACTTCAATAAATAAATTTTTAAATTTATAATAAATGTGTATAGGTGGGTAATGGAATTGAAAATAACGAAAAAATATGAAGAACCACAAAAATAAAATATTCAAAAAGAAATCTGAACCTAACCTTCAACTACATACATACGTCACGTATTTTTTTTATTCAACTGTTAAGGGAAGCGATACTGCTTGTTTTAGCTTCGGGACCTTACTAACAAAAAACTTACGAGCTCTGAAGTAAGTGGATTTTACATTTTTTCCTATTTTGAGTTAGCTCCGTCCCACTATGCGGTGCCAGCGATTCATAGTTTGACAGTGCGATATCCTCAAGTTGCTAACGATGGCTTCGTCTAAGGGTTCAAGAAAGCTTTCGGTTGTTTATGGAAGCTATTAGTAGGAGAATGTCAAAGTTCCAAAGAAATAAAGGGGTTGATTGGTTACATTGAAAATATGATGTTGCCTAATAGAAATTCTTACGAAATTACTTTGGAGACACGTTTGGTCCATTGCTCAATAGCCAAGTGTGTATGTGTATTTTAATGCATAAATATACACATTTACAATAAAGCATCATTGCATCGTTGGCAGCAACATTACTGCGGCTCTGAATACTTCTAGCAGCAATACATAATTGCTGCCTGCGGCAGATTAATTACTTCTGATTAATTGATTTTCCTTTGCTCGTCGGTCAGATTTCCTGAGGGATACCACAATCTCAAAGGAAATGCGAGCAAAGTAAATCAGAAAGGAAGGATGTAAAATTTTGGAAAACATTTTTTTTTCCACAACTGCGCAGTTGTTGCTAAGATATAGTGTTATTTTAAATATATTTTTCAGTGAGAAAAGGAGAGATAATATCTTTATCGCACATTTGATGTAGTAAAGTTACAGCGCAGAGTTTTCGGCTTAACAGTGGAACATTTTTAAGTTTTATATATCCGATATCGCTAGTAGAAATGACTATTTCTATAAAATCTACACTTAGCGGATGTGTGGGCTGTGACTTTATTGCTACACCTTTTTTATGAAAAAACTTTGTTTCCAAACGTGACTACACTCCTAAAAAATAATGTTTTTCAATTTATATCATGAACACCTTGTAGGAAATATTTTAAAAAAATTATGAGAATCTTATAAAAACTTCTGCGAAACTACCGCTAAATTACAACTTAAATTAAATAAAAGGACAATATAACAGAGTATACAAAAACGGAGAGTTATAGCTACTTGTAACTCCGACGTGCACTTCCTCTGATCGATACAGAGCTTCACAGTATTTTCTCAGGTGCACTAATGCAATTCTGTGTATGGAGCTAATGGAATCCATAATATTAATATTTTTTTTCTCACACTTTATGTGTGACCTGACTGTTATTATCTAATCTATCCAAAGACCATTTATTTCACACGCGTATTGGTGTATCTAAGTACTTTCATTTTCAATTTTACCAGAAATCGAACACGTGGATATTTAAAAATTGTCGTTATTTTTCTAAACTTCTTAATACTTAATAAATCGAAAAAATCTATTAATGTATTTTCCTATTAAGGCTTAGTGTTTCTTCCTTTTCTTATTTTTTAGGCTTTCTTTATTTCTTTCTAAAGTGCGTGTTACTTTTCATGTGACTCTTTATTAAGTTTATTGTTTTCTTCTTATACGGTTTTTAAATGCTACATGAAATCATGACATTTTCATTCATTGACAACAATAATATCAATGCCAGGTGTGATATCCAAGTACTATATAATCGTTCTCAGGCACCAGATTTAATTTTAACTGGAAATAGATACCTACTACCAGATATATGTAAGTCACTATATAGACGTAGTTGTAACATGTCTCACCCCATGGGCGTAGCGGCGGTTGGCCAAAGTGGGGTGCTTGCCCCACCCCAGCTGGCTCATGATCTCATATAGCGTAGTCAAATATACAAAACTTAAATGCAAAAGAATTCCAAAATAGTTTGAATTGTTTTGTTTGTTGTAGGTACTCATAAGGAAAAAAAAACATGATGAATGTGCTTTTAAAAACTTGGTTAAACTCAAAATTGAAGCTGATAGCCAAAATTCGAAACAGCACCAAAAATTAAATGATCGGCATCAGCACGTGTATATCCTTGCAGACGAGAGCAGTGACATATCAGGAAAAGAGTAAATTTTCATTGGTGTGAGACTTTTTGACGAAAAGATTATAGTAGATTGGGAGAAATTTTAAGGTTTTGTGGAATTGACTGCCATGGATGCAGCCTCTTCAATTGAAACTTAGGCCTGTATCCAGAAAAAAGCGTCGGACAAGGATACAGTGGGTGTCCTTCTATGACAGGAAAGGATTTTATGTTAAAATAACTCTACATACAAAAACGCTGTATTTTCACTGTCCAAGTTATTAACAGAACTCAGTAATAAATTAAATATCAGTGATACGAAATGCAGTTTCCGCAATAATAGTTTTAATAAAAATCTTCATAAAGCGATTCTTCGTCGAAACTGCATTCCAAACACATCAATGTTCAGCAAAACCCGTTGATTTCAAAAATACAAAAGTATCACTGTATTCAAAGAGCATTTCTTGCAATTCGTTATTGCACTTAAGTCACTGTCAAAAGGCGATATCATTGCAACAAGAAAATTTCTTTTGACTGGGTTGCGCTACCTCGAAATTGGAATTCATTGCTTGTGTTTGTCTCATAGCCAAATATTCCTCACTTCTTAAGAATCACAGGCATCTTAAAAAAACACCGTGGAAATGTCGATGTTAAAGGGCAAAGTTTAATAGCTGGGGCCGAAGAAATCCCCTAGAATCTAGGATCAGATTTAAGAATGCCGCGTGTCACAAATTTCTCAAAAACATCGTGCCAATCTTCTAGCGCTGGCTCCTCGTGAGACTTGGAAGAGATCTTTAATCATTTTGTGTACATATATGTAAACCCACTTTTAATGTTTCTGGATCAGCGTTTTTCTGAGGACTTACCGCACACTCATTGTTGATGTTCCTCCGACACGTAATGCTTGATATTGCGTCTGAAACTTAAAAAAAATTACGAAACATTTACTTAAATAGCTCTCTGTCCAGCGTGTTGAAGATGTCTCTGTCCACCCTCTTTTCGAAATACAACAGCTTTTTGGTTGATGCTAGACCAAACCTTTCTTGTAAATATTTGTGGGAAATTTGGTTTTATTTCCTTAAATAACTCTCTTGGTACAGCGTTTTGAAGCTTTTGCTTGTATAAGAAAACTCTTTCGTTAGTATATTAGTCTTCAGAGTTTAGAAATATTTCCAAGACTAAGAAAAAATGTTCTTAATTTGGTTTTTTTTTTTTGTATAAGATTTTATGCTCTATCCAAAGGGCTCGGTCTAGTAAATTCACCAGATATACAAATTAAAAATTGAACAACTCCAGTAAAAAGCAGTGCGACTACAGCTCGTGGCGAAGAAATTACATAAAAAAGTCTCGTAAACACGTGATCCTAATATGGTGGATGTGCGCTAAGCGTTAAATTGTTCTTAAGTACTAATTAAACAAATCGTGGATATGACTTTTCAATTACAATTTCATATAAAAAAGTCAATTTCTAACCGAAGTGATATATGTTTGTGCTTACACGTAATATGTTATTGGAAATGTATTCCATTTGTTGACACACACCTGTAATATATTGCTCAAGATATCATAGCCACCCACAACCCAGAAAATTTCGCGATTTGAGCCATGACAACTTCTCACAACCAAAGTACGTCTCACAATGGTTCTAATGTATGAACATATCAAAAAATCAAAGCTCTACGATATGGCTGTAATGCACCAAATCAGCGACATCATTTTTTTTTTGTGAAAAATAATTTCGTGTTAGTTTCAGACCTCATGCCAAATATTTCGTTTAAGCAACTAACGTGGGACACTCATCAATTCGCCTATCCATCATGAGATGTGTGAACGCTCATTGACAAGGATACTGCCTCCTTGCATTGTTTATACCTTGGATGTTATGAGCAACATCCTGCCAACTCATCATTATCGCTGCGCAGCATCAACGGCGATGGAGGAAGTAGCGAGCGACGGCTTCAGTAAAGAGTAGCAATTTCCGCCAAATAGACATCATTATTCTACGCCATGTGTTGACAATGCTAGCACATAGAGCTACATGCTGTCTCATTGACACACATTTAGATGTGCGCCCCATTAACAGTGGGAGGTAGATGGGTAAATGGGTGTCTGCGTGGATTCCGAACGGTAATGTGACAAAGTTGCTGCTAACGCGCCATAAATGAAACAAATGTCGGCAATTATGTTGGAAACGGAAATACATTCATCGCTAACTGTGATTTGCAGGGCGTTGCCTCTCTGACGAGAATTGATAACTGCAGTCGAGTGCTGTTTATGCTCTTCAGGGGCTACAGTGCACAATACGTTTAAGAAGCAGAATAATAACAGATGGAATTCAAAGAAACAGCACCGCTCTGCAAAAATAAGAGCAACAAATGTAAACCGGTTGTGGATTACTTTCATTAATTGAACTAACTTTATAATGAAGATCGATTTTGAAAAAAAAATTTCACAAAAAAGAATTTTCCCAGCAATGTGTCTGTATCACGTCAAATTATTTCAAATGTCCTCGAAGCTTGGGAAGAACAAATTGTCTGCGAAAAGTTTAACATGGCTTACTTGTCTATCGAAACAATCCCATAAAAGTCCGAGAGCCAATGAGATTTGAAAGACCAATTTCGGAGACAAATATTGACCGCCATGCATGGGAACGGGTAGCTTTTAGGGATTGGTTGCTCAGATTTGATTCCTTTAAATTCACTTTCGTAATAGTTCTTAGATGTATAACTTTTGAAGAAAAATTAGTGAAGCTCATGTAGTCATATATATACATATGTACATGAGTATGAAAGTACGCAGATATAGAGGCCTTGAATCTGACACTTTTAATACTCTCATATTTTTTGCTTAGAGAATACAGTTTTCCAAAGAATGCCTACTTTGCGCTGTCCACCCTTTTAGATAATTTTTTTTTTCAACTCCCATGTTTAATATTTTAACTTTCTCATATCTATTTGACCTGAAACAGATGGTACTTGTCGTGTTTCCTTTTTGCATTATTTAAGAAAGCTACCTTGGCCCTATCTTCATCGATTTATTTAATGTTAATTTACCCTAAGCAACACACTATAACTAAGTATTTCCGCGCAGGGCAGATTCACACAAGCCTTGACGCAATTTTATGGTCAACGATATGTCAGATCTGAAACTTCCATTGTTTTTCCTTGGCTTAGAGAGGTTCGAGTTTCCCCACTTTGTATGTTGAATAATTTTTTTTACAAATTTTATCTAAGGATTTATTTTTTAATAATTTATTTATTCACTTGGTGAAACAAAAGTACAATAAGACTTAAAATCTTTTGCTGTACAATATACTTAACGTTGCTCAATTAACAATTATGGCTAAGAAAATAATCCTTAAATGCTAATTAGCAGAAAAATATCACAAATAAAAATATCAAAATAAATATAACAGATGCTTGGATACTTATTATTTTATTTGTAATGTAATTTTGGACCTAAAAGGGTTTCAGATTTGTTAAAAGGTAGTATGATCAATATATTTTTACTGCACATTTCTAATATACAGCTTCACATATTGTAAATAACAGTCTTCCTTTTCTTTTTGGCTCACTGGGCAAAATTTTAATTCATTTATTTTCATTCATTTATATTTCAACAAGTTTATGTGGTTAGTTTTGAGAAGCCAATCTTTGCTTTAATTTTTCAATGTCTATGTTCGGATATTTTTCAAATGAATGTCAAAAATAGTTAAATTTTTAAAGTTTTTGCAATATCAAAATTTGTTCTTTGTTCTTTAAACAGTTTCAGAATATATAAAATTCTTACGCTATTAAGTTTTTTTGTTTTACCTAAATGTAACATTGATTTATAGACACATTACTTTGAAGCTTAAGCTAGTTTCTAAGAGTAGTAGCAATATATTTTCTTATTATGAGCAACCGATTTAAGACATTGCGGTTCTAGAGGCTAATAGTTGGAAAAATACATAACTAAACATAAAATATTTTCAATTTCAAAATAAAAGAAAGATATTTTTTTCTACAAGTGGAATAGCCCCCTCCAACTCTACCTTAATCTAGTGCTCCATATTACACGCAGAACGTTAAGCATCACGCAAAAGCTTAAGGCCAGTACTAGTTTCTGAAAAAAAGTTTCACTAGTCGGTTTATTAGAAGTGCAAGATTGAATATAAATTTAATTGAATATCGTAGAGTGTTTAAACCGGCTTTTCGTTAAGAAATCCACCTGTGCTTTCTGAATATAATTAATTTTGGATTGAATCTTATGTTATGGAGTTCCAGATATTTAAGAATATGTCCCACATATTTTTTTTTTTTTTTTTGTGGAAGGATCTTTGTCTCAAACTCGTCAATCTAGCTCTTCCCATAAAAATGTTCAATGGGATTAAGCTGAGGTGATATCGGCATTACCAATTTTTCTTTCATTAAGTTCAGAACATACGACACAGCAAATTGTTCTAAGATGAGTTTATAGTCTTCTTTTTTCATTTTACCCTCCATGGGCAGCAAATTTCCATTCATAGAAAAACGTATTTATATAGACTACGGAGCCAACACCATTTTTTACTGTGGCCACAACACAATCACCAACTAAAATTCGCCTTTTTGACCCAGAATTCAAACTTCAATTCTCCAGTTCAAACAAATATTTTGAAGTTTTCATTTGTAAAGGGTGTTTTTTTTAGAGGTTTGTTTTTCAAATAGAGATAAAACTGCCATTTTATGGTCAAATCTGGCAACTCTAATGTCATTTATGTTCAGTTTGGTTTGCCATTTTATCATGAACAGGTTGACAAAAGAACAACGCTTGCAACTCGTGCAAATTTATTTCGAAAATAATGGTTCAGTTCGCGAAGTTTACCGCAAGCTCCGTCCATTTTATGGTCGACATAATCGTCCATCAGAGCAATTAATTCGGTTAACCATGGATCGTTTTCGCACCACGTTTACTCTATGTGATAATACGCATCCGCAGAGACGTCGAACAGTGCGCACCGAAGAAACAATTGCCGCTGTAGAGCAAAATGTTGAAGAGGACCCGAATGGATCGATTCGCCACCGTGCACAGCAATTGGAGCTTTGTCCATCAACTTTATGGAAGATTTTGCGCAAAGATCTTGGCTTGCGACCTTACAAGATCCAGCTTGTGCAAGAATTAAAGCCGCGAGACCATGCAATGCGTCGTGATTTTGGTGTATGGGCCGAAAATGAGATTGATCTCGATGCTGATTTTCATCGCAAAATTTTGTTCAGTGATGAGGCTCATTTTTGGTTGAATGGCTACGTCAACAAGCAAAATTGCCGCATTTGGAGTGAAGAGAATCCACATGAGACCCTTGAGACGCCATTACATCCACAAAAACTGACTGTTTGGTGTGCTCTATGGGCTGGTGGAGTCATTGGGCCATACTTCTTCCGAAATAATGCTGGAGAGTCAGTTACCGTTAATGGAGACCGGTATAGAGCCATGATAACCGACTATTTTGTTCCCGAATTGGATGGCATGAATGTGGATGAGTTGTGGTTCCAACAAGACGGCGCTACATGCCACACAGCGCACGTCACAATCGATTTATTGAAGGAAACATTCGATGAGCGCATAATTTCGCGGAATGGACCTGTCAATTGGCCACCAAGATCGTGTGATTTGACACCATTGGATTATTTTCTTTGGGGATATGTGAAGTCGCTCGTCTACGCCAACAAACCAGAAACGTTAGGGGACTTGGAAGCCAACATTCGTGGCGTTATTGCCGACATACGGCCCCATATGCTCGAAAAAGTGGTTCAAAATTGGACCTGTAGAATTGGCTTTATTCGAGCCAGCCACGGCGGCCACATGCCCGAAATCATATTTAAACATTAATGGCATAAAATTATCCTTCCAATAAAGCCAAATTGATGGACATTAAAACGATTTTCTTGTGTTTTATTTCAATTCGAAGCTCTATACCTCTAAAAAAAACACCCTTTACATAACTAATGCCTCCTAGCCCATTCCAACGTGTCTTCATATTTACCAGGCGAAGCAACAGCACAAACCAAAAATTCCAGCCATTGATTTCAGAGCGAATATCCGATTATGCAATCTGTTTCAGTTGAAGACAACACCCATGGATTTTTGCGTTGTGAAATTTTACAATTTGTTCAGGTAGGAAAAAAATAAATAATCAAAAAATGTTTGGCTTTGTGCACAGAAACATTTTGGTCTGAAACTTTTGCAAGGCAATGTATTCATTTTGAAATCTTTTTAATGAATATTCAAAATGCAACTGCAAAAATTAATGAGATGTGTCACACAGATTACTCGTTCAATTATGTTTTGTCAGACCGAAGTTAGCTCACACAAATCTCAGCCTACCTTGAGACTTGCATCTAGTTGATCAGCGTTTATTTCACTTTAACTTTTGAATGATGAATTAAGACGCAGTTTTCAGAAGCATAAAGATAATATATAAGCTAAGCTAAGGATGAATTCAAAATTTAAAACTATGCTAATTGGGCTATGCAATATTTGTCCGGAAGTAAAAGTACTCCGGCTTTTTAGAAAAAAATATACTCTTAAGAATTTAATGTCAACCTAGCGGTAGGTTTTCCTTTTAACGCATTTTGTTCTATTTTGTTTTTGTGTTTTATAAGTATAATGGTACTATTAGTACTTCAAAAATCTGTTCACAGGCGCCACTGTAAGCAATAAATAAAATACTTTTAATTGGATAACAAATGCAATTTTTCAAATTACGTACACAAGTAAATACATATCTGACACATAATGAATTCAACGATACACATATGAATTTATTCATTTGTTTCAAAGTACATAATGTGTGCATAGGATAAAGAAAAATTGTTCAGAAAACCTGGCTAGCTTACATTTCCTTTTTTTGGCCTCAAATCTTAGCTCGTATATAATTCATGTTGCACCAACCGATGCGAAAAGGTCGAAATTAATTTTTGGAAGTATGCGTTGAAAAAAAATGTATTGCACTGAATAACCTCGATAATGGGGACAACAAATTCATTTGAGAGTCTCTCTTTCATCCTAAATTCATTTTCGACCCTTTCATATCTATTGGTCCAATACAATGCTTATTTGCTTTCAATAGGGCCAAGCAAACGGCGGGGCGCAACCCCCTCCAAAATCTAGTTTCAACCTCTTCGCATCAATTGGTGCATTTTTTTTTTTCAATACATGAGGCCTAAATGGATTGAAAAAGATACCTTTCGTACATTTCGGCCTTTTTGCAACGATTGGTGGCAGAAATTTTTTGTCTTTAAATGAGGCCAAATCACTACAGGGGATCCCCTTTCCCTCTCTCCCTCTAAAGCCAATTCTCACTTTTGACCTGAGAGCGATTGTTTACTAAGACTTCAAAGGCAAAAATACAGTTAGGACACTTATGTTCACTGAAAGCTCCTGGTAGGACATAACGCATACTGAGATCATTGGAACGGGAAGAGGTAGCCAATTTTTGATAACACCTCACGTAAGAATATAATTTCTTTCGTAGGTCGGCATATTAAAAAGTTTTGCCAAAAAGTGAGTTAGGACATTCTGAGGTGACGATATATGCATACAATGCTTTTGCATCTCTCTTCTATCCTCCAGGTGATGAATTTATAACTCTTCTAGTCGGAGTTAATATTGCCAGGCTATGTTCTCTTGCCACTCAGGCATTCACTTTGTCATTCCGCATAGAATGGGCGTGGCAAGTATAGAAAAGTGTGGATATTCTTGATCAGCATCACCATTTGATTTGATTTAGCCATGTCCGTCTCTCTGTCTGTCTGTGTGTTTATCTGTTTGTCTGTGGAAATCACGATTACGGGAATACTAAGCAAGGTGATTAATGAAATTCAGCACACAGGCTACAGGGTTCTTGAAATTTTAAATGAAAAAGATCAGTTCACGGACACGCCTACCTCTCACACAAACAATACACTTAAAGATTGAGATTTATTTGGTGTAGTGCAACCATATTACCCAAAAATACTAAAAATAAAAACTTGGACAAGCTCTTTAAAAATATAAGCAAATTTTGACAAAAGGGCGTGACACTTTGCATGCAAGCAAGTATTTTAAAAAGACTATACTGAGAGATTTATTTCAGATGGATCAAATTTTACACAAATAGTTGAAATAATTGGTACATATACAAGACGTGGTTCGGTGTAGCATCAGACAAAAAGTTGGCGAATTTAAAAAGGAGGGTGTGGTGCCTTCCATACAAGCGTAAGCTTTAAATCACTGCACAGCTATTTGAGTAAATGTCGGCAAATTCAATGTAGGTGCGTTTGAACAAACCACCACGTAGTGTGATGGAAGAAATACCTTTTTAAAAAAAATGTAAGATAAACTCGTACTTTTTCTGTTAATGTAGGTCTAGGGCATTTAATTTTTGGCGAAACTGAAGATATCATCTTCACTAGATGTTTTCTTTTTTCGTTATGTTAACTGTGGTTTTTTAATCATTTTCGAACACTTTAGATCAAAAATTATCATATCGTGCTCGTAGTGAGCTTACCCCATTGTCCAATCGCGTTGACATTTTGCAAGTAGTTTGGCACAGACAATATTCATTCAGTTGTCAAGTTCCATAGCTGTAGCTGCCATATAAACATATATGCCAAAATGAAGCGTTTTAAGCTTTTTTGTTTTGTTCTGTTTTGAATGGAGGATAACTCTTTAGCGAAAAGAATCATGAAGAAGAGGCCTATTGAGCCATAGTTTTTGTAAAGCCCTCCTAAATTTTTTACTTCAAATGGATTATCTACCTGCCAATGGAATTTTCGATTCACCCTATTCTGACACAGGAAGCCATTTTGAGTGTTGATTAATTCGACAAAAATTTCAAATTTGTTTTTTAGGGAAAATGTTTTAATTTTCAAACTCAAGCAGGTGTAACTTTTGCAGAGTTTTATATTTTTGTAGTGCTTCACCGAGGCTGCGAGGCAACCTCGTTCAACGAGGCGAGACCGAGGCGAGAACGAGGAGAGGTGGAAAAATAAATGTCCCTCGCGGCTTTGCTAGTTGAATATATCGTTGGCATGCAAGCAAAATTGACCATCTAAAAAAATTAGATTTGTGTACACAAATTTTAGTTACTAATGTAAGATTATACTCTTATAAAAAACACCTTATCAGGTAATGTTTACATTTTTAATCGAAAGTTAACCGAAAATAATAATATATCACGAAGTTAAAAGGATGCAAACATAATTAAAAGATAAATTAGCGTCACCCACTAATTATTTGTTTGCAGATAGTCAATTTTGCCAACAATATCATTTTGACAAAATCCTCGGTTGTTACCGAGGTTTCGGCGAAGCGAGACGAGGCGTGTCGAGCCGAGGCGAGGCGAGGTATGTGATGGCAAGTTCTCGTCCGATTCTAGTTGTTCTCGGTCTCGGCTTGTTTTATAAATTTGATTCTCGCCTCAGCCTCGGTGAAACACTACATTTTTGTTGTAGCATTGCTTTTTTCGATTTTATTCAGAAGCATTTAATTCGATGTTCTATTTAATTAAAAAAAAACTTTTAATACGCATCCACTGGAGTTATTACTTGTGTAAGCACTTGTTAATTAGAAATCTCTAAGAATCAAAATTATTTGTAAATAACTTCATTGTATTTAAAAGAAAGTATAATTAATTGAATATAGATACTCAAGCTTATAACTTCAGATGTGGGGTTAACAAAAAAAAAAAAAAAAAAAATTATTTTCTTAAAAATTCAATTATCATAAAATGGAAAAATTTTCAAAACAGAGGATTATGCATGAATTACAGGAAGCTGGTGTGGAATATCCACAAACTGCAACTACATGTCAATTAAAGCGTTTATACGCGGAAAATTTTCAAAGAAATGCTGTTGCTGTTGAAAGAGGTTCTGTTGCTGCTGATGAAAATGTTGAAGCTTTAATTCGAAATGGAATTTGTGATGGTGAAGTTCCAACTGCTATTGATGACGATGTTATATTGGATAGGGAGCTAATTATGCTTAAAAAGAGGAAGGAAATTTTAGAACTACGACAAAAAATTAAGGAGCTTGAAAACGCTAGTACTTGTTTGGAAAGGAAATGTGACTTTGCTGAAATTGAGCATACTATCCCAAAATTTTCTGCTGATGGAAATTTATGCTCGATTAAAGATTTTATTCGTGATTTCGAAGAAATAATGAACACGATTAATGCAGACAGTAAATTCAAGTTGTTGAGCTTGCGACGTTCTCTCTCTGGAACTGCTCGCGTTTTTCTGTCAACAACTTCTGCTTTAACTTATGAAGAGTTAAAGTATGCGCTATTAAAAGAATTTGATGTTTCTGTAACTCGTCAGGATGTTTACCGAGCTCTAGCTGAACGTCGTTGGAATAAACAAGATGAATCTCTACATTGCTATATTCTTAATATGCAAGCAATTGCTAGACGTTCAGATATTACGGAAATAGAAATTATTGATTTTATAATAGAAGGAATAAGTACGAATATTGAAAATGTTAATTTGTTGCTTGGTGCTCGAACAATTGAGGAATTAAAATCATTAATTAATCGTTTTCAAATAAAATATTTAAACAAAGGAATTTATGGAACCAAGTCAAATGCAGAAGTAAATCTGACGGGACAAAGTATCAAGACTGAAATGAATCCAGATAAATTGAAAAGGTGTTTCAACTGTTCACAAGCTGGGCATATGCAGTCTAATTGCCCGTTTCCAATGCGACCACGTGGGTCTTGTTTTCGATGCTGGGAAATGGGGCACGACCACCGTTCATGCCCTAATGCGAAGAAAGTTTTGAAAGTAATGGCTACTAAGCAATTTCGGAATCAAATGGCTAGTGTTCTTGAAGAATATGTAAAAGATGATGTGAATTCATGTCAAGTTATAGGGGCTTTTAATTCGGTAAGTGTTGCTTTTGAGAATAATTTAGTTGAAAGTGCAAAATTTTATCATCTTCTTTCTCTTTTTGATACCGGTAGTCCAATTAGTTGCATCAAAAGATCATTCGTCCCATTAGACTTATGTAAAATAAAAAGTTTTCAATCAACTACCTATTATGGCGTTGGTGGACAAAAACTTGAAATTTTAAATGAAATCGAAAGCTTTGTTAAATTTGAAAATCAAATTAAAAAAATTACGTTATTTGTTCTTCCAGATGAAATGATGCTTTTACCAGTTATTTTGGGACGAAATTTTTTAAATAAATTTGATATACAATTGACAAAAATTTGTTTTAACTATACTAGAGAAAAACTTTTATTAATCAACAAAACGTTTAAACTTTGCACTGATAAACTAGATAATTCTTTTAAAATTCTTGAAAAATTCAACCTGCTGCGTAATAAATCTCCACATTTTACTGAATCATATATTGAGTCTTCTAATCTAAATCCGAATTCAAATAACTTATTTGATGTTCCAAGCATATTTAATATTGAAATTGGTTCGTTTGATAACGATATTGACATCGATTGTAAATTAAATACGCTTCACCGCCATGATTTGAAGAAGTTAATTTTAGACTTTTATTTAAAACCCAATGACGTTTCAAAACAACCTTTTGATTATGAGATGAAAATCCATTTAAGTACGAATGTACCATTTCATTGCAATCCTCGTAGACTTTCATATTCCGAAAGAGCTAATGTCGAATCAATTCTTAATGATTTGTTAAAAGACGGTACAATAAGACCAAGTAGCTCACCTTATGCATCTGCAATTGTTTTAGTGAAAAAGAAAAATGGTCAGACGCGTATGTGTGTTGATTACCGTGGACTTAATAAAATAACAATAAGAGATAATTATCCATTAACGTTAATAGATGATTGTATTGAGTATTTGGAAGGTAAACAATATTTTACTGCCTTGGATTTAAAAAATGGCTTTCATCATGTACGCTTATCTCCAGAATCAGTTCCATTAACCTCCTTTGTGACTCCAAATGGTCAATATGAATATTTGAAAATGCCATTTGGTCTTAAGAATGCTCCAGCGGTTTTTCAACGATTTATAAACAATATTTTTCGCGATTTTATTGATTCTAAGAAAATTATAATTTATATGGATGATATTTTGATTGCAACGTCTAGTTTTGATGAGCATAAAGCTTTAGTCAGGGCTGTTTTAGAAAGAATAACTACCCGCGATTTAAAACTGAACATTTCTAAGTGTAAATTTGGGTACAAGAAAATAGAATACTTGGGATATTCTATATCATCTTTAGGAATTTTTCTTAGTGACACCCATATTGCGGCTATAAAGAAATACCCATTACCATCTAACCAAAAGGAATTGCAATCATGTATAGGTCTCTTCTCATATTTTCGGCGATTTGTTCCATTATTTTCTACAATTGCAAAGCCTCTTCAGGACTTACTAAAAAGAAATACTGATTTTAATTTTAATGAACATTGTGTAGACGCCTTTGAAGAACTAAAAAAAAGATTAATAGAAGCTCCTGTTCTTGCTATTTATAGTCCAACAAAAGAAACAGAATTGCATTGCGACGCTAGTTCGATTGGTTTTGGCGCAGTTTTATTACAACGACAAACTGATGGCAAACTACATCCGATTTCATATTTTTCGAAAACTACTTCTACATCTGAATCTAAATATCATAGTTTCGAGCTAGAGACTCTTGCAATTATTTATGCATTAAAAAGATTTAGAGTGTATTTAGAAGGGATTCCTTTCAAAATTGTGACTGATTGCAATTCTCTAACAATGACGTTAGCAAAGAAACAAGTAAATCCTCGTATAGCTAGATGGACATTAGAGCTAGAACATTTTAACTATAAAATACAGCATCGTAATGGTTTATCTATGGGTCATGTAGATGCTTTAAGTAGATGTCAGGTTGCAGTAATGTTGAATGCAAACGATGTTGACTTCCAAATTCAAGTAGCGCAAGATCGTGACTTAGTTATAAAGAATTTAAAAGCTTGCATGGAAATTGATTCAGTAAAAGGTTTTGGATTAATAGATGGTCTAGTTTTTAAAATTAAAGATGATGGACGAAAATCTCTTTACGTGCCAAAAGAAATGGAGGACAACGTAATTCGGTTGATTCATGAAAAACTAGGACATCAGGCAATAGATAAATGTTATGAAAAAATAAGTTTATTTTATTGGTTTCCTACTATGCATCAAAAGATAAAAAATTTTATACAAAATTGCCTCAAATGCGTCATGTACTCCATACCGGTGTGTCACTCTGAACGAAATTTATATAATATACCAAAGAAACCTGTCCCTTTTGACACAATCCATATTGATCACTTTGGTCCATTACCATCTATTAATTCAAAAAGAAAGCACATTTTAGTGGTTGTCGATGGCTTTACCAAATTTGTTAAATTGTATCCAACAAATTCAACTAGTAACAGCGGCTTTAGAAAAGTATTTTAGTTATTATAGCAGACCAAATTGAATATGCAATAAATAATTCTACTCATAAAACTACAAAAATTTCTCCGAGTATACTTTTATTTGGTGTTGAACAGCGTGGTGAAATTGTTGATGAATTTACTGAATACTTGGAAGATAAAATTAATCCTGAAGTTGACCGTGACCTAAATAAGATCAGATTACATGCCTCAGAAGCAATTAAAAAATCTCAGAATTACAATTCCAGCTACTTTTTGAAACATAGTAAAACTGCTAAAATTTATAATGTTGGTGACTTTGTCGTCATTCGTAATACTGATTCCGAAGTTGGAACTAACAAAAAGTTTATACCAAAGTACAAGGGCCCATACATTGTTCATAAAATTTTAGGTAACGATCGATATGTTATACGTGATGTAGAAAATTGTCAATTGACACAATTACCATATGATGGCGTTATTGAGGCTAATCGAATGCGTAAATGGTTACGAAAATGTGGTGATGAGGTTGAAAGTTTCAAAGAATTAAGCAACGACTCTACCAAAATTAGGTCCATAACTGCTGCATAATTTTAGTTTTTATAATTGTAAAATATGTCAGATTGGCCGAGAGACTAATTCTTGTTTTTGTTTTTTTTTTATGTGTCAGATTGGCCGAGTTGTAAGCACTTGTTAATTAGAAATCTCTAAGAATCAAAATTATTTGTAAATAACTTCATTGTATTTAAAAGAAAGTATAATTAATTGAATATAGATACTCAAGCTTATACTTGAATTATTCAGTGGCGATTATACTCAGAGGAATATGCCAGTGCATTGGAATCAGCTTCCTGCTTCCCTTGAAGCACATCCGAACCGCTTTGTACGCGCTTGTTACATTTCATATTTTTCTACCGACGTCATACTTTCGAGTAATACCACACTTAAAAGCAGCTTTCTTATAAAATAAAAACATTTCGTTCCTATAATCTTCATTATAAATTAACAGAAATCCCCGGCGGCGGTTTTCCCTTGATTACAACGCATTGTCGCAAGGCAAACTCCACAAAGCAAAGTCTTCAAGAAATCAATTGTGAATTTGCAACTGCATTAGTAAAGTCAGTAGTAGAAGTCAGTGTCAGTGACATTGCAGCTGCCAGCACTGTTGGTTTCAATTGTTCAAATTTAATTTTCATAATTGACAGTTTTAATGAACAAAAGTCCAAGCGCCCAATCGTCAGACGAATAGGAATCTGAAATAAAGTGGTTACCAGCGTGAGCTCAGATTGGCTTACTAAAATGTAAAAATGGGGTTGTTACTCTGTTCGCAGCCTTAAAGCTCTCAAATGCTCACACTATTCACCAGTCTCTTTGTTTACTCGGACCGCAAATAACTGCAATAACACCGCGTTCAATATAAAACCGCGTATGTTCCCATTATTTAACTAACAATTTTAAATGAAATTGATTTACTCAACTCCTTTGAAATTCACCGACCATAAGCAGCAGCATGGAAAAACAAACGTGCCTTAAATATCGCTGACTGTCATCAACACAACAGCTGGTTACTCGTCAATTTATTAATTTTCCGGATATTCCTTACGCTATTTGCCTACACTTGCTCAGTCCGACTGGATCGGGAATAAATTAGTTTTTGAATTTTTTTGGATAGTGCGAAAAAATTGCTATACAATGAACTATTAATTGTTTACAAATAAAAACTAAATAAATAGCGACTTCCTGCGTCGCCGCCAATACGCTAGAATTGGCAAATGAATAAAAACTGGGTTTACCGAACTTTTAAGCAAAGATAGTGGGAAAAAAGCTGAAGATGAGGTTTTATACGGACCTACCTCTCTGGGTTATTTGTGAGACTGAGTTGATAATTTAAAATATTTTTGAAAACCAAAGGTAGTTCTAATCTTAGAATTTTGTGCAACTATACCGGTGTCAACATTTAAAATCTGTTTAAAACCTTCCAAAAACTTAATTTTATATGTATAAAGAGTTGTCCAATAGAGACGAGTAGATTTTGGCGGCCTTGTTGTTATATCTTTTGCTTACTTTTGTTTTGTTTCAGTCCCTACAAACAAATAACAATGATTATTATGAAAATGGGTGCTCTCCTGTGACAATGATGCGCGCATTGCGCCAATTTTATCAGGGGTTTTATTTTATTTGCAGGAGAGCCTGGGGCAGCCAATGCCGCACACAAGAACTCTGTTTTTCGCAGACATCGATTTTGTTTCTGGACTTGGGTGTGCATCCGTACAAAATCCATCTGAATCAGGAGTTAAATTTTTTCTTAAGTCGTTGGCCTATGCCAATAAGACGTGAGCAACCGGTATTCTCAAAGTCAACATAGCTCGTGCCACCGTTCAAATTTAGCGCCAGAATGATAGAAATCTACAGCCACTAAAAATATGTCATATTTTGCACATAGTTTTATTGATAGCCCACTTAAATAAACCAACAATCTAGAAGTACTAAAATGGTCTAAAAATCTGATTTAAGGCCGAAAACAGCATACAGTTTATATAAAATCATTTAAATTTAAGATTCTGTTCTGAGCCTACTTACGACTGATTTAAGCAATCACTACCAATCGCTATAGGAGACTCTGCAATCTAAAATCCTCATCAGAGTCTGGTTCGAGTAACTTTAATACGTTTGGCGCAATCCGTTCTGAATTGCACCATTTAAAATCTATGCTAAGCAGGTAAAATTATCATAAAATATTGTAATTGACAAAACGGGAACCATAACTTCTATTTTTCGAGCCTAAATTTTTGTAAAATTTCTTGACCAAATACAGGAGGTAATATACTAATAAGCCATTAAAAAGATTTTCCGAAGCAGGGCAAGCTTGCTTTGTGGTCACTTTTGGAACTAAAAAAGATAGACAGTCTGCAGAATGTCGAGTACTTTAAAGATAAATGTAAGATATGTAGGTGCTTAGAGTAGGCAATGCATGTAATCGATTACTGGCAAGCAACTCAAGGTTTCTTGCTTTTTGTCAACACTTTGCCCAAGATTGAGGTCAATCGGTTATGTTCGATTCTTGGCAAAGTTGTCTACACATTTTAAGAAACATTGATTTAAAAAACGGTGCAAGTTAAAGAGGTCATCAAATTTTCTGGTACATCATTTTTAATATTTTTTTATTTTCTTAAAAGAATGACGTCGGCCGTATACGTATATATCTGCTTTTCTCTAAATTAACAGATCTGACATTCTTCGAATCGAAGTCGACAAACATACATACATACCTGGTTGCTTCATTTATACAACAGTTATGGTATTTTCGGTAAGTTTGTACCTTTCAGTAGTCAGTACATTTGACAAGTTTTCAGTATATTCGGTCCTTTTGGACAATTCATAATAATTACCTTATTTTTTTTGAATGGATGAAAAACGAAAATAACAGCAATGTTAAATTTATTATAATTACCTTTTACAATAATTACCTTTTCTTGTTAGTAAATAAAAATACTCGCGATGTCTAGGTTTTGAAATTTAATGGGAAACATGCATATCTCATTTTGCTAGGGTTTTTGAGATGGCTTAAGTGAGGACTTTTTTTTAGTATTTTTAGAAAATCTTCGTACATTTTAGTAAAATTGTGTGCTCAAGACAAAAAAGTACATTCGGCTTCTAGAAATTACACTTCAAGTCTCGATTCAGTACATTTTCACAAAACCCAAATGCCATCACTGTACATCAAAGTAGCTTCAATCAAATTAACTGAACCTTTCACTGCAAAACTATTTTTAAAAAACTAATTCCTTCTGAAACTTGGTACAGAAACCCGCTTTTCCAGACTAACAATTTGCGGTAGTATCATCTATTCATGAACACAGGATTTTTCAATAGGGTCGGGTAGCTTTTGACAGTTATTGGTGATCATGTTGTTTCATCCATTGCTAAAATTAATTTTGTTCTTTAATTTGTTATCACTAAACATAAATTACAAGATACAGCGTCGAGCAGCACGTGTAAATGACAAAATTTTATTATGAAATTGGGTGTTCTCTTTTGGCAATGATCGAATTTTTTCTTGTGGGGTTTTCTTCAGTTGCAGGTCTACACCAATAGGCCACAAGCGATCGGTGCCCTCAATGTCAACATAACCACTGTCGTTGCTCAAATTCGGCCTGAGCTATGTGGCGTAGACATCGAAAATTGGAACTCTCGGATGCGCACCACGCAGCAAAGCCGTTTCGGCCATTATGACGATAGACCTTTCAAATAAATCAATAAATTTGTTGATATCTCACACACAACTTTTTTATATAATTTTAAGCTTTCATCTGCCGGTGCCCTATATTTTCACCACATTTTGTTTTTTCCGCTTTCAAATTATATTGAGAGACGGGGTGGGCTCATGCCATCGGAAATTTTGCTATAAGTTTGAGGAGCAAATAAAGCTAAAAGTTTGCAACAAAGCCATGTCATGAGAGTAAGCAGTAAAATAAAAAACTTCTATGCAAGCTCAGGCAAGCAGCCGAAAATTCGCAGTCCTTAAAACTGCCACTCTAGGCTCCATTTTTGTGATTACACAAAAGACGGGCACTGTCGGTACTCCTGTGATATTTGTTGCAACCGTACTCATAAACAAAATTACGAATTGTGCATTGAATAGGTATCAGCAAAAAATAAGCCATAACCATAATTTTTCATCATATCAAAGAATTTTAGTATTTTATATTCTCCTGAATCAAATTAAAGTCATTCTCAATAACACTCTTGGCTTGAGCATTACATTTGCATATTATGATAAATTGGTCCATTAAAAAGAAGAAGAACATAAATTTGATAAGGAAAACCTGATAAGACTTACTCCATTTGAGAAGCTGCTCCTCGCTTACTTTCGATTTCTTTCGATATGAATAATTTAAGTTACGAGCACTTCCTGGCAGTGCATGAGGATATTTTGTATCAACTGTTTTCTTAAGTTTCACATTTACTTCTGCTGCAATGAAATATCTTCGCAAAGAATATGCAAGGAGTAAATGCCGAAGTTCTTTCAATTAAAGTGAGGAATCTTCAAATACATTAAACTGCTGCATTAAATTATCAACTATTTTATGCTATTAGAACCGTTTCTATGCTTAAATTTATATGGTATAAGCCTTTCCCTCTCCTGCTATTACAGACATCTCCTTCTCCGAGTTGACTTCGCACCTTAGGAATCTGGACATTGTTTGTCGGCATGATTACGTAACCGCAGCCCACTTCGTTTGTCTTCCTGCATTTTGCGGCTGTTGTGCAGGTTCTCTCGCACAACGACCCGCACTCATTTTCATGCATCTGCATTTGCCCACAGAAAGACAGCGGACGGGTTGAAATGGGTTGAAACTCGTAATGGACCTAAAATAGCAACATCGGTATTAAGGATATCTAGCTGTTGTCATTATTATTATTGTTGTTGCTACCAATATTGTCAGCATCTGATACACCAGATATGTGTATGTACGTATTTAGACTGTCCGGTATCGGGAAATTTTGATAGTCTTTTATTGGAAAAACACAAGTTTTCTCAACGCGTCTCAGACCAATAATGATGATTAGGGTAGGTCGAAAGTTTTTTTTCAAACGGCTGGGTCATAAGATCGTAGATATCGTCATTCTGAACATAAAAGGAGCGCGAGTGCCCCAAAATTGCTAGTTTTCGGTCCTTTTTCATATAATCGATGCTGGCACATATCTGTACCGATAGATCAAGCTCATATTATTATTTTGGATGCCCACATTCATACCGCTTAAAAAAACTTTTAACTACACAGAGTAACGATACCTACGATACCAGCCGTTTGAAAAAAAATTACAGCAGTTAAATTACAGTTACAAAATAAGTGAATAAACAAAAAATTATAGGAACTGCATTTTTACGTACATATATGTTACATATGTACTAGTTTCTGAATAAAATATTTAACGAAATAATAAGAACTAACTAGCAGCCTATCTTGGACTTAGATGAATTTTGTTTTTGGGTCATATTTTTATTTTTTCAAACGTCTTAGTATAACAAACTTCTGGTATTGCGGAAATTAACTGACAATCTATTGTGTTAGACGGTTCACTGTTTTTAAGCTTCTTGATTCGAGGAATTCCGTAATTTAATAATTAAAAATCAAAAATTCACATAGAGAAACTTTTGCTTTTGCCCAGATAGTGAGCCAGCAACCACTTAACGTTTTTTTTTTTTTGTATTTGTTTTACTGCTCCGAAAGTAGCATAGTTTTTGACAAAGTCGAATTCGAAGTTCAAACTGAGAAAAATTATTTCATTCATAAATTTTTGTTTTACATTAAAAAAGCACGGCAACACGTTCTAATTTTTGTTCAATTTTTATTTTATATAATTTGTGCTTGTATGACGCTTCTGTTGTTGTGAAAATGAGGTTTATCTGGAAACTGGGCACTGCTCGTCCTATTTACTGAACTAAAATAAAAACTTTTTAACGTTAATAATTTTGAATTTTTTTTTAAACAAAAACATGGAGATACTGGCCACTCCCTTTTAGGAAGCTTGCGAAGTATCTGTCAAGAAAGTCATATAAGGTGTTTTTATGAAGTATATTTAAGTAAGATAAAACAATTTTGATGCTTTCACCAAATATATAGGTACGTACATATATGTAGCAAGCATTGCGATTAAAGAAATTTGTGAAATAACAGGCAGTCTAATGCATATGCACCATAAGCATTTGCATATTGACGTATTTGGTATTGTGCTGCTACTGCTCATTTGTTAATGAGGCGTTATTAAGCGTTAAATTGCATAAGACAGATTAAATACGTAAGTAGGTTGCGTTGTGTTGCACGTTGCAGATTGTTTGGAACACTTAGATTTGAGATTCAGACTTAGATTATGATGGTGGCATTAGATAAACTAAGTTCTCGATACTCGCTTTTCTTAGTGTACATCCTGTATCCTTGGTGGTACAAATAAAACCGTGAATTAATTAAGTGCTTCCATAAGCTTCCGAAAAAAACCGGAAAAAGAGCCCATTTTAGGCACGTTTTTAATAAAAAACCATGTAATAATAATATTGGTTTCATTCGGTAGTCCTGACCAGTGAAAGCATTTAGGTTTTGTGGAAATGTACTGGATTGAGACTTGGAATGTACTTTTTAGAGCATTCGCCGCCCTCTACTTTTTATGTCATGGACACCAAAATTTACTAAAAAGAAAAGATTTGATTTTTTTACGCAACGTTTACAAAAAATAAAAGAAAATGCCTTCAAAGTTTCCACAAACTTTCTAAAATTTACTAAAACAAAATTAAAAGAAAGATAATAAGTAGTTCAAATGTTCCGAAAATACATAGAAATACGTATATTGTACCGAATGTACTTAAAATTTGTCAAATGTACTGACGAATATTTTTCACAAAAGAAAAAATGTACCGCAAGTGCCATGGCTTATCTTGACCCTACTGCGTTCTTATATTTTTGGTTCTACCTTATGCGGTTGCATATTAGCTCTTAGCTGTAGTTTCGAACCATAGATGTTAGGTGGTTAGAGCGTTCAGAAATTGATTTTTAAAAGAAATGGTTAATAGATATCTTAAAGGGTTCAGAATAAGTTCTTTTGTTATTATTATTGTTATTGTTATGTAGGGTGATTTGTTTAGAACTTTTTTTAATCTTAATTAAAACTCTTAAACAAGAACTGGATATCGGAATCTTTATTATGGCCCGAAAGAACCATCTCTGACATTTACTTTTTAAAAATAGTTTCATTCAAATGTTGGCTGTGACTACACCGCAGGTGTTCCATTCGGAAGGTCCAATTTTCGAGATATATCGCGAATTTCGAGAGTAATGTTGGCTTTCAAGTATTGAATCGTAGCTGGCATATTTTATATTATTTTTTTATGTATTTGGTAAAACTAAAGTGCAATAAGACTTAAAATCTTTTGTTGTACAATATACTTAACTTTGGCCAACTAACAAATATGGCTGAAAAATAATTCTTAAATTTTAATTAACAGAAAAATAGCACAAATAAAAATAACAAAAATAATTGTGGACGAAGAATTTTGACTTAACATAACCCCAAAGAAAAAAGTTCAGGTATTATCACACGATCTAGACGCCTTTCTTGACTTCATAATTGCAAAAATCATGTTAATTTTGGGTGAATATAAAGTTGATTTTTTTTTTATATAAGATTTCGTTTTTTAAATATAAGATTTTTTTTAAATATGTCAAAAAAGTATAATATATATATAAATATATATGCACATAACATAATATAATTTTGAACCATTGGCAATTACTTGAGAGTGGGAAAGTCTTACACTGAAAAATCGATTTGTTTGAATAAAGCAAGTGTAGGAATATTTGATGTTGAGCAACCATAAGAATTGGTTCCATTTAGCATTGGACAAAAATTCGACGCTTTAAAATACTATACTAAGCTATTTAAGTAAGTAATTCCAAATTCAATTTGGGAGCGTTTAGTCAAACTAGCTAAGCTTTTGTACTGTGTGTCATTACTTTAGCTAGAATGTGCATTGTGCTAGAAATAAATGATTTTTCTTGGACTGAGGTCCTTTTTTGTTTCTGAGCTGTCGGAGGTTGGAAACACTCTCTAACCTCACTACCAAAAAATATTTAGTAGAAGCATATTCCATGTCCACTGTCGGAGTTATAAAATCCACTAAAACTAAGCTGTTTACTGAAGCGCATTTTGCTACAAGAAAATCATTTTCTGGGCTCAAATTATCGAATAAAGCATATTGTTTGGTTTTTCGTTGTGATTCTATGATTGAAATCGGTGCTCAAATTAAGCAACAATTGATTATTATGTATATTTTGCTCTATAGCGGGCTAGCTTTACTTAATGCTTCAACAATACGATAACGATACGATAGTTCAAAAATTATCGTATCGTCCTCGTAGTGGCGCCAAGCTTATCGTCTCGTACTCATTCTCGTGCGAGAAATTTTTAATCTGTATCGCTATCGTCTCGTTCTCGTCTCGGTGTCGCCGATAATTCTCGTTCACATTTTGATACACATAAAACTAGCTGAACCAGCGGCTTTCCCGCGCACTGTTTGTTGTACAACCACGTCTACATTTTACGCAGTCTTTACTGCAGACAATTGGGTCTATGTACGAAATTTGACAACTTGGCATCAGTTCCAAGAATAGCAACGTAAGGAATTTTGTTGACTGGGATGAGCTATGACCAATTAGCCAACCCTTTTTATATTTAACGAGTTGCTTAGCACAAGCAATTTTCATTTACGTATCAGGTTTCACAATTGTAGTTGCGATATATGCCAAGATATGGTGTTTTAAGTAATTTTGCCTTATAAAGGTGCCAGGCCCGTTTGTCTAATCTTGCATAGAGAATATACATCCTAACGCCGAATTTCAAAACGTCTGCTGCCATAGGTGCCAAGATATTGCGTTTAAAGTGTTTTTGTAATTTAGTGCCTATCGTACGATAAATTTTACATTTTCGCCGAGCACGAGATTTCGGCCAGAGCCTTCTTGTTCTCGTCCTCGGCCGTACGAGAAATAATTTTTTTTATACCGTCTCGTTATCGTTCTCGTTATCGGTTCTCGGTGAAGAACTAGTTTAACGTGGCAGCTATTTCGCCTTACATATACCACAACCCTCCACTTTAAGAAAAATAGAAAACTCTGGCTCTGTCACTATGGAAACTATCCAGGTAGCAATTTGTATGCATTAAAAAGTTGACGAGAGATTTTCATTGACCCCCCTCCCCTTTGATGAAATTTGGTGAGATTTTGCCGGATCCCTTCCCCCGTATTTTGACTCACATAATGAATGGATTGCCCCTAACATTTTTAATCTCTTTACAAAAAAACTAATAGCTAAACTCGTCGATGTGCGCGCAAAGGACTACTAGGTAGATTCCGATTAGATTCTTTTATTTGTTCGTACGAATTCTTAAGAATTTGTTCGTACGAATATGTATGAACAGGGTGGTTACATAAGACGCGAATAAGTGTTCATAGGGTCATATCAAAATAATTATCCAAGAAAATTAAATGAAACTCAGATGCGAAAGCCGTCAATACAGATAGATACAGACAGAAATGAAAGAAAGAAAGCGAAACAAAGGAATAGATATGGATTTAGGAATCAAAATATAAATATGGGAACCTTTGAAACAGAAAACAGGCTACGTCGAAAAAGTCGCAGGCAACAGATATTTCTCTGATAAAATTACAAAATCTAAGTTAAAAACGAATAACTACTTAGTTGCAAATAGTAACAGTTTCTGGTGAAAAACATCAGGTCACGTTATGCTACACCCTTCTAAGAGCTTGACAAAACCTTAAATCTAGCCGATTCTTAAATTTGTTTGCATATGCACCTCCTGCATATGCAAATTTCATCAAATTGGTATAGCCGTATCGAAATTAAGTCTTGCCATATATTTAATTACTATGTTTAATTGGTCGCTTAAGTGAGGAATTTTTTGACTTACGCCATATGAACATGGCTTCTTAAATCCACTACTGAAAATTCATATTGTTTTCGTGTAAAATGAGACCTGTAAGAAACGCCTATCTATTTTTGTGCGTCGCTGTTAATGACCGGCTTCCATTACACTTTTGCCGGCCGTATTAACTAATTTGTACACAATTCGTCCTTGTTAATCATGTTTATTGGTATGTCTGCGCCTGTTTTCCTTTTTTATTGGGGACAGGTGTTACTCAATTAATTATAATTGATTAAATTAATGACATTTGTTTTCGTGCGAATTAATTTCGCAAGAATGTTAAATTGTTGAAGTGTTCGTCGCCTTGGGTGCTTGAATCGATTAGACCAGCCCCTCGAACTATTACGATCTATTATGAGTCAATTTAATTGCTTAGCAAAGCTGGGCAGAAATGAGAAGATGTCCATAGTTTTCTTCTTTTTCGATTTAAACACTCAAAGAAAATAAGACTTCACCGAATTATCGTATTGCAAATAAGAGCATTAGTTCGCGTCAGCACTGGTATTTAAAATTTATTTTTATTCATTTTTTATTTAAGTCTTTGGTTAATATATCCTTTCCGAATAGCAAGAAAGCATAATAAAATCTAAAAATAACAAATATGACATAATAAACAACATTGTTTTTTTTATATTTTTTTAAAGAAATCTTTCTTACAATAAACGTCCGTAGGGCAGTCACCAAACAATCATTGAATTCTGTCAAAACTTCTTTAAAGCAAACTAAAAGTCGTGGAAATAAAAGGTTCTAAGAACTTTTTTGTTATAAAAGTTATTATAAACTTTCTATAAGATATTTTATTGAAAAAA
This sequence comes from Meiosimyza decipiens, assembly GCA_963680825.1. Taxonomy (NCBI): domain Eukaryota; kingdom Metazoa; phylum Arthropoda; class Insecta; order Diptera; family Lauxaniidae; genus Meiosimyza; species Meiosimyza decipiens. The sequence goes on from OY804258.1 coordinate 148,277,710, forward strand.
AGTATTTCTTAAGAACTCTCAAAAAAAACTTGTGCATAAAAGTTTTTTTGAATTTTATTTTCAAAAGTCATAGGTTATAAGCTTTTTTCATAAGTTTTTTTATACTTTTATTTTTAAAAGTCGGGAATAAAAGTATTTTTTGTAAAAGTACTGCCGTTACCGGTAAGTGGAGTGAAGAGTTTATTTGGTTATAGTCCTTGTACCGAGTCTCATTCATCTGCGTCTTATAGTTGCGTCAAATAATTGTTGAGATGTGATGAACATAATTTTTATCTTATGCGAGGGGCGTAACATTTCACATTTTTCTAACCAAACTGTGCTAAGAATTTTTTACATCTATAAGAAACATACGTACAAAATATTATCTATATCCGTTAAATAGTTTCAGAGACATAAAAAATAAATTTTTTGGATATGGGAGGCATGGCACCGCCCATTTTTTCATTGTAACTAACTTTTGCTCGTACTTTTTATATATATACCAAGTCTCATTCATCTCCGTCAAATACTTAATGCGATTACCACTTCCACTAAAACTAAGTATATAATCCCAGTGATCAAACTTTCTTTTTTACCACTCCATGAAAATCAGAAATACTGTAAGCCAGTACAATGAACAATAGAATACGTTAAAAAGAATTACATAGTATTTGTTTCCGTAAGAAGTTTCTGAAATTTCCATCAGAAAGGTATCGCCTTCGCTGCATTTAGAGTCAGCGGTTAGAGTAAGAGGGTCAAGGACCTCTCCTATTACTTTCAAAATCCATTTTCGGCCTTTCCCATGGATTGGTGGAATAGTTTCTTTTTAAATTGATCCGAGTCACCCTTTAAGGTGGGTTGGGGACCATGTAGCTTCCAAAACCAAAATCTATTTTCGTCCTTTTCCCATCGATTGGTGTTTTTGGAAAATGGGTCCGAAACACCCCTCCAGGAGGGTCGGGGTTTTCCTTTGTGGCTTCCAAATCCATTTTCGGCCTTTTGCCTTCGATTCATGCAACAAAATTTTTTCCGAAAAACAGTTCCAAAATATCCATTTAGCACGGTAAGGGATAATAATCATAGAACCATCTCTTTGCTCAATTATAAAATCAAGGATGGTGGAATTTTTGAATTAAACGAAGATATTCAGCAACTACCATTTGGTCTATCAACCAGGGAAAAATCCTATCAACTGGAGATGCACTTTTAAAATTCTGTTCCCATATACATACACGAAAGCTTAAGTTGCAGCAAAATAAGAAGCAGCTGCTCTTTTAAGATAACAACGTTTCATATACTATAGTCGATCACGCGGTTTTATTCTTAATTTGTTTTCTTTTTATTTGGCAAGGGGTTTTGATAGCATTAAAGTTGGAGCCACGAAAGGCTCAGTTATAGGGTTCTTTTCATATTTTTAGTGTTCAAAATTTCCCTTTTTTCCGAAGTAGACAATGATTTAGATTTCATAAGCTTAGAATCAAAAAACTAAATTATGTCTTTAGTATTTAAACTGTGTGTAAATTTAATCAGAAATACACCTTTTAAAACATTCAATCCATGTAAAAGTTCCAATAAATCCGAGTTTTGGGGCCTGATATTAATTGTAACAGCAAATAATTTTATAATTTTTCTTAGCAAAAATATTTGCAAGAACTAACTCTTAATTTTTTAGCATTCTGGGCTGGAAAAAAGTTTTCAAGGAAAACATGTTTGTTTTTTGCCAAAAATTACCTTCAGGAGAACCAAAACCTCTGAAAATAACTATTTTTTGTTCCGATACTCCACAAAGAGATATTTGTTTTGACTGCTAAATTTTAGAAGAAATACATACAAAAACCTTCTTGATTTCCTAGGGGACCATACGTCAGTAGCCATGTACCGTCTAGCATTGTTATGTTACAAAATTATGAAGCTGCCTCAGGTATAGATGATGATAATTTCAAAAGCGTTGATGGAGGCGATGTTGGTTGCTACCATTTCTAGTACCTCACTGTCCCCGCTTTTGCCAACTTTAAGTACTCGCATGTTTGAATAAAAGTACTTTTTCACATACCACCATATAGTCGTCTATCTTGAGCTTGCAGTCTTGTTCCCACTCTTGCTTCAAAAGTTCACTTGTTGCCAAACAGTAATAAACTTTCTGCTTTTTCCCAAATACATCCTTTGGGAAATTACGCGCCACCATTTGCTTTTGTAAATAAAAGTATTTCGAAATAAAAATGGAAAAGAAATTGCGGAATTTTTATATGGCGAAATTTGCATATTTTTATATTCAAGACTCTGCGTATGCTGCAGGATGCCATCGAAAAAAGCCACAGAAGCAAACATAAAAATGAAAAAAAAGTTCAAAGGAAAATTTATAAGCCCTCATAAGAGCCATGAAAAGCGTTAAGTAAATATTTATTAAATGGATTCCATTCCGTATGAAAATTGTAAAACAGTAGAATTTCGGGTAAGGCACAGCAACAAAAATGCCAAGAAAGGAAAACAAAAGTGGTAGACTTTCTTCAAATTTTCAGTTGAATACACTCATCAAAAAAAAGCTTATAAATTATATTCTAACGAAATTTTCGCAAAAAAATTATTGTATTTAATTGAGCCCAATTTTTTCAGAACGCTTGCAGTCTTTAGTTTTGTGTCCAAAAATTCAAAAAATATTCTTTTATGGACTTAGGAGAAAAATTATCCACTCATAATCACTAGATATTTCGCCCTTCGAAAGACTGAGTTAGTGTCATCATCTCTTATGGATTTTTCAGAGCTGAATCCATATCTGGCCGTAGAACTTTCATCGTTTTTAGATAAGCTTTATCTAAATGCGTCCCAGCAAATTCTTCATCACGTCCAGATTTTAAAATATTTAGCCCATATGTATCAAAACTTTAATTTTTGTACTTGTTTTCCACTGGCAGTCTTAGGATAGAATACATTAAAGTTCTAAAGTACCAGACAACTATGCGGCCAGCCTTGAACTCATCAAATGATATTCAAATTGGCGAAATACAAATGACTTATTGGTGGTTGACAAAACTTCATTTTTGGTACTTAAAAGGCTAAATACCTCGAACTGCTGACGTGGTAGAATCATTTTGATTTCAGATTTGGTTTAAGCAGCTTCAAGTCAATGATTAACTCAACAGCATTTACTCTGATTACATTGTAGAATTGCGAGTAAGCAATTGGGTAAGATTTCTTGGTTAACGCTCCTTAGTTCATCTTGTATACACAAAGAAAAAATTACAGTGAGGTTATTCACCAGGTTGAATCCATGAAATAGGAGTCTCAAAAGATCACACGTCATCTGACAAAATTATCGTATAACTTTTTTCACCAGGGTATTAAAAACTCAGTAGAGTATTATGCCAGTAAAAGTAAAATGCGAATTGTAAATATTTATTCTCCAACTGTATAATATGGTAGATATAATATGATTCAAAAAAAAAATAATTGGATTCCAAGAAAAATATCCTACACCTGTGTTTGAAAAAGATTCCAAATAATAAAGCGGTCCTTAAAAAATAGAGATAGTTCAAAACCTGAACCGGAGGTGGATCTACATATTAGCATATGTACGTAAATGTTGTACTTCTAAAGCCACTGCACATCTTGTGATATCTAGAAACCTAAAATAGCACAGGCGCACAGTGATTCGTCTCCATACAAACGATGGAGAAAAATAGAAGGAGTGGTTGGTCGAATTTTAGATTTCTAGTGAATAATGGCATTCTAAATACCAGAACCTTAAAAAATGTTGAATATTTTTAATGGATTTTGAATAAATGGGGCTTATTATTATTAGATGTAATGTCAGAAAAAAAAATACACGTTTTGACGATTATCGGGAGAAAAAACTTGTGTATTATGTATGATTTATAACGCAATTGATCCAAAATTTATTGCATCAGGAAAAGTTTTTGAGAAAATTGGTCACAAGCTTATATAAAGTTATTACTTCTGAAAAATCTTTGATATACAAACTACAACTTCAAAAATATATGTTTTATTTATAATAAAATTTTTAATCACCTTTTTTTAAATCCCTTTTTTTGGCGACTCTTTTTAAAAAGGTTGGTATGAGAAAAGACGGTTTCCCACATCTTTTATGCCCAAATATTTCATCTTCTCACAGTGCAAAGCTCTTCCACATTCATCTTCCATCATGTACGGTCATAAAGGGCACTCGCTTTAATTGTCTCTAACAATATGCCGATTAAATTTTTTTTATTGTAACTGTTGCTCTCACGATGGGTCAAAATTCATAATGAAGAAAATAAAAATAGTATCCCAAAACACCCAAAACAAGATGAAGAAGCGCCCACATTCGTTTGTTACATTTCCAAACACTTGACATGATCAACGAATCGATTGCAGCGCAATAAAAAGAAGAGAGCGCCGGAAGCAAACAGTTTTTGCTAAGCTCGCGCTCGAACGAATTTAGCAATCCTTTACAAAGTAATAACGGCCTTAAAGGAAGTTATTTGTTCAAATGTCAAAATCGTTCGTATCGACAGAGAAGTGAAAAATTAAAAGCCATATGAAATCCGGATCTTTTATAATGGAAACAGCATACACAATCATATGTAGATATTAATGTTATACTTCTAACATGTTTTGTACTACATCTGTATATGTTTCTGGCTTAAAGTAAATAAAGTTTAGGTCTTTCGATATTAATACAAATATTTTAATTGCAGAATTTAAATAAAGTGAATTTTCACTTTGATCACAAAGGGCTTGGCCAATATTTGCATGTCAACAAGAAGCACACAAAATAATAAAGTCTAAATGGAAATTAAAATAAAAACCAAATCCGATCCAAATCGAATAGCATCGCATGGTTGCAAACTGATGCGAACCAATAAAATATTAATTGACCCCTTGTAGATTTTATGCAAATAATTATTGAGCTATGTATGCCGAGGACTATTTGAATTAAAATGTTTGCACCAGAACCTTTTTATGCACACACACACGCAGACTTCATCACTGCGTTCGTAACAGTGCTAAGAATTAAGTGTTAGTATCATTTCATTCAACGCAAAATTTACTGCAAACAAATAAACCAGAACGAAATAACTGCACTTTGATGTTGCACGGCACGAGCAGAATGTTTTTCCAGCACCGATTGTGTGTACAATACCTTTTTCTACCATGGCCTCCTTCGATTGGTGTACACCACTAAATCTGGTATGGAGCGCAGCTATTCCATATTAGAAGTCTGCTTTTCAATATGTAAATGCACATTGGACTGTCCGTTGTGTCCCAAATTTCTTTATGCGACGTGCTTGGTAAACTCTCTTTTATTTACTTCAGCCCAGTATATCGTGCCCCCGAACCAGTGGCGGATCCACGGGGGGTTTTCGGGTCCGGACCCCCCCATGGGATCATATACTTTCAAATTTTATGCTTTTATTGGGCATGTTGGTGAAGTTGAAACACAAAGTTATTAATAAAAATTCGTAATTTATTGAATGTTTTACACAAATTTTAATTTATTTTCGAATAATAAATGCAATAGAAGATAATTACGAAGAAGATAATTACGAAGATAATCAATATGACCGATCAAGAAAAAATATATGATCCACAAACGGTTCTAGTCACTCTTAAATTTTCGAGGCTTTTCAAAAAACTTTCTGAGAATTTTGCTCAAATATGTTGAATTTTTCGGAGCAGACAAAAGGTTTTTCTTGAGTGTTTCGTCACCTTCAGCTCGATACCGTAAAATTGCACGAAAGTTTCCTTCGTTCGAATATTTTCCATCAGTTTTATCATCCGCGTCAGGTTCCTCTTCATTATACAAACATCCATCGTCTCTATGGCCACGAAGTGCAATTCCTTGACGTCCACACAAAACTATTGCACTAACTATGGGTTTCAGTCGTTCGTAATTTTCTTCTTTAGTTTTTTCTTTCTGCTTATCGAGTTGTTCATCAATAGATTTAGTTTTGCCAAGCTGAATATCGCGTAAATGTTCAAAAGCAACGATGGATTTTTATGGTAATCAAGTTTTTCGTGGTTCCGAAAAGTTTCTTTCGCGTGCTTCCAAGTGTTGAACGGCTTGTTGATGAGTTTTCACCGGTTTTCACGCCAAAAGCTATGCAGCACTTACAATATGCGCCATTTTCTTTCGCAGAATATGCCAACCAGTGAAATTCCTCAAGCCATTTTCTTTGAAAAGATAAATTTTTGGCAGTTGATGTCGGGAACGAAAAATTAGCTGGTGGCACCCACGAGTCGTCGATAATGTTCAGGATTTCACTCGCGTTTCTTGTATTTGAAGCATTAGACGTGGCTAGAGCGATGTCGTTTTTGAATGGAAGCAATTCTTGTTTGTTTTGAACTGACGTATCTTCGGAAGTCGATTGTCCTCCAGTCTCCGGTGGATTTTCTTCGAGGTTAAGCTTCTCTGCATTTTCAATCGGTGTCAAAAAAATATGGTTAGCTAAAAACTAATGAGAATCTTCAGTTTTTTTGAAATTATAAATTATATGAATACATTGTGCAAAAATAGTAGCTTTTCCGATATACTTATCATTTTTTTATTGCAATTTTTCTTACCTGTTTTTCCTTTTTCTTTGTTTCTGGTTCTGATTCTGGATCAAGGCGGGTGAAATAGGAAAACAATGTCCTCTTCATGTTGTGAGGCGTGTTTTCTCAGTAAGAGAACTTGAAAAGAGATTTTTCTCACTTGAAATTATACTAACCACTTGTCAACTTCGGCATGTTTACACAATGCGTGTTGAAAGAAACAAAGAAATAATTAAAATACGCTCAAACACACTCATAGATGGCGCAAATATCAACGGAAAAACTTAAAGAAAAATCGCACGGCGCTGTCATCGCGACTAGGTTGGCGCGCAGTTTGAATTTGCGAACAAACTATATGCACTGCCATAACGACTGGACAGCACCAATGGCTTTTCTATATCACGGTATTCCAGCCGTTATGGTGACCTGTATATACGTGGTAATTATGCATATATCTCAAGGAAAAAATGTCTACCCCCCCCTTAAAAAAATGTTGGACCCCCCCCCCCCTTATCAAAATCCTGGATCCGCCACTGCCCCGAACACTTAAGGTTTTTTTATCTATTTTTTACTGTAACTCTGGTAAGCCTACACAAAGAGTGGTTCTTATGCTCATTCAAATTTTAAAGAAAACTATAAAAATCTAAAAAAAAATTGCTTGCATGAGCTTTTAAATACAAATTATGAAATGGTGCTCATTTCAGCATATGCTGAGCAAAAATTTATTTATTTATGTCAATAAAATAAATTTTGATAAAATTCGAACAATATCTTCGTCAGAGAATATATTTTTTTCTTAAGAGGTCATCCAAGAATAAACAAGAAGCTTGGAACCATTTTTTTTTTTTTTTTGTAAGTCTATTAATTTTCTAATAAGACAGTAAATAAACTTAAAGACCTTAGTACTCGAACGATACCGAACTCAAAAACAAACAAGTACGAGTGTTACCTTTGGTTTCGGCCTTTTCAAAATACAATAATGTTTCCCTGAAATTGTAAAAAGTAAAATTTTTTTGACTTTTTTTTAGACCCAAACGTTAAAAACTAAAATATTTTTGTGGGGTTAGATCTTGACGACCTTTTTGTTTTGTTTTTTAACTTTGCTCATTAAAAACACAAATCATCCAATTACCGGTTTTTTTAAATTTTGTCAATTCTTACAGGTCACCGACTTTGACTTGCAATTCCGTGTTTGGCCGGGTTAAAACCTGCACTGTATTAACAATAGAAATGCGAGTAAAAGTCTTAAGTTTTTCTTAGAATGGTATTTTTTCGTCACGCCAAGTGCTGTTTCTTTTACCAAGGTCTCTTTAATGAATTTGGCAATATTTAATTAAAAGTCCGTAAGATTTTTATTATATGGGAGGCGCCATCTGGTCAAAATCTGCCCAATTGCTTGTGGAAACTTTTTCTAGTATTTTTATAGAATTTCGTATCAATGGCTTAAAGAACTCCTTCAATATTGTGTCTTAAATTTAGTGCTCGTGTACGAGGTGTCATGCCCTCATGTTGAAATGCGCCCACTTTTTGTTAAGTGCAAATCTCAACCAATTTTAACATGTTTTGGATCGCTTGTTGCACTGTGTCCACTTTTTGTCTGCTGCCAGGCTGAACTTTTTCTTGTCCTGTTGAAAATTTTATCACATTGCTTATGTGGTAGTTCATTTATAATTTTTATTCGTTTGGGAAGTACCGTGGTCACTTTTTCGCTTGATTTTCTATCCATAGCTTGCCCTATCCATTTCTATTACCATTTGTGTTAAGCTAGATTGCCGGAGATATAAAGCCCAGATAGTCGAGGTTCAACTGTATATAAAACCGAATGCAACGCGTACATAGTACATATATATTAGACAAGTTCAAAACAACCTCATGCTCAAGAGCTCTTCGGAGATTCCAAAATTTACTCCTGTTCAAGTGCATCCACAGTCAAAAAACAAAAAAATCTGTTAGGGTTGCTACTAGAGATGGGCGCGTTTCGCGCTTTTCGTTGTGACACGACTCGTTCGTGTTAGAAAACTTGAATTCGTGCGTGATCGTGCGTGTTTCGTGTTGAACAAAATTGACACGACTAACACGACCCAATACAATAAACGTTTTGTCAAACAAAAACAGATTGTTAACGCTAAGACAAAAACAACAGTTTGCGTAGTGTATTTTGCCCTTAAAAGGAAAAAAATCAAAAAACACGCACAAAATTACTGAGCGCAAATCTGAAGAAATTAACTTTTCTTAACAAAAATATGTATGTAGATAAAAATATATAAATATAAATAAACATGTAAACGTAAAACAAAAATGTGTTTTTGATCATACCCAGTAGGCAAGACAAGGGCAGCAGCTAGGTCTGATAGAAACACTCTTCAAGCAGGTCTTCCTACATCGCTTGCGTCAAGAGGCCCTCTAAAGACCGCTTGCCGTAGAAGGGCTTACAGAAGTACTTTGAAAAAATTGAATTTTAATACGTCGTGAGACTCTTAGTTAGTTGATTTTTTTCATCTGCGCCAACCTCCCCCCACCACCTTGCGTTGATATTTTTTAATGTTTATTTTTTGTGACGTTTTCATACTTTATAATTAGACATTGAATACACAACACACTCTACCCACTTTAACGTAACATGAAACAGAAGAGCAGCCTAGCAACATGCACACCGTTCCTTACTTCTAACCAATTATCTATTTTTGATGTCGTATAAGTACAATGCAATGACAAAAAAGTAATGTCGAATCATAAAACATTGCAATACATGAAATAAAAAAATTCATGAAGTCCTTATTTTTTGCCTTCTATTATGAGGCCTTATAGCACTGTTGCTGTGGTAAGGCATAATAGCATTTCATGAGTACAAATCAATGGAGTTTAACTATTCTGCTAATTGAAATTTCACTACCTATAAAATTTACTTATTGTTAATATTGACAGATTGTAAATAAAACAAAAATCATAATAAAAAAAAATTAAAAAAAATTACTTACATACATGTGTTTTTTTGCATGAAAATTTAGATAAGGCCTCTTACGTTCTCAGCAGTGCTAGCAGGCCTTCTCCGGGGAAAGCCTTGTTCAATTGCCTGCTGGGATTTTCTCTTTGTAGCTCTTATGTCAATTCGGAACTATAGTTGTTTGCTTTGTCTATGTTTCATCAGATTATGAATATGCATGTTGCATTTAAATAACCAAATACGGAACGTATTTCCGATTTTTCTTGTTGTATTTATTTCTAGGTAGTTATGCCTTAAGAATACTCGTAACATAAAATTTACTTCTTATATTCGAAGTATATATAGAAAGAGATTTAAAAAGGTAATTTTTTTCTTGAATGTTAATTCAAATTCTAACTGGGCTTTCATGTGAATTGCTACGAGTAAACGTTATTTATCCACCCTTGGCCCTTGCAACCAAAAACGAGAGTCACACATATCCATGGTTGTAGCTTGCCAACACCCTCACTCTTTTAGCCCCTAGCCAACTAGATAGCTTGAAGCTGTCATGTGTAAACAGAAAACAAACAAGCGAGTGCTCAATTTTAATCCAACACGCAGAATAAGAATAAAACTTTATGTTAATGTTGTTATCAGTAAATTGGGCATTTTATTTTGTGCCGCATACCAATATTTCGTGTGGTCAGCCCATATGTACAATTAGATATTAAAATGGGCAGTATCCCGTGAATTTCGTTTTCCAATTTCAAAATATTATATGGAGCTAATAAATTTCAACATGAGTCGCAGAGACATTTCAATCGCGAATGTCATTTGCTACTGCTTAATGCATTTCTGCTTTCGGCCTCTACTGCAACTACTAAACCAGTGATCCCATTTTCGGTTGTATTATGTTGATTTGTACTTTTTCAGTACATTTGCGTCGTGAAACATCATCGCTAGTACATTCGACAAGTTTTTAGTACATTTGTTACACTTGGACCAATTTCAGTATAGCTGGCGCATTTTTGGTGCATTTGGATAACATCGAAAATTAGAAATTTATGTATTTTCTAATAAATTTACTTGAAATACGAGTAGAAACCTGGAGAAAACTTTGCTGACCTTCTTTTTTTTCTAAAAATTTTTTTTGTATTTTAGTATTTTTACAAAACATTTTGACGTTCATGACGAAAAGTAAATACGCCATCTAAAAAGTACGTTTCAAGTTCCGATTCAGTAAATTTCCACAGAGCTTAAATGCCATCACTGTGCTGAACTATTGTATTCACAACTCGAAATTTGAATAATGTTCGTTTTTTGTGGTTTTCTGAAACATTATCAATTAATGGGAAATATTTTACATTGGATTGTAAACGGACCGTTTCCTTTCTTCTTTCTATACATTACGAAACAGTCATTTTCAATTAAGGGTACATGCATGTAGGTACATTGGGTGTAAAAAAAACTTGGGGGTTATTTGGATGATTAAATTGGCGTGACATACCACAGTTTGACCACCAAGAAGGCGACATAAAAGTCAAAATCATTGACTGATGAGTGAAATCTAATTCATCCATACTTTCGTTAATTATTATTAAATGTGCTCAATCCGAATATGAATATCAGAAGCAGGGGTACGCATGAAGAAATGGCAAGACGATGAAGAAGATTTGGTGCACTGCTTTGTATATATGAGCAGCGCGCCCCTGGTATATGGCACATAGGAGAGATATAAAAACAGTAAACGGAAAATTACACTTTTTCAAGTTGACTTTCCATATTGCTACATGATAAAATTTGAGAAGAGATATTTGAGGAAATGCATTAAACTGCATGGAGTTACTTAGAAGGAAGAAGGAAGAAACCTTTTTATTTTTTTAAATAGAATTATTTCATAAAAACCTTTATTTTTTATACAATTTTAAGCTGCCGCGAAGTGCTGCAGATAAATTTGATGGGCATTTAGACATGTGATCCATTCTAATCATTGGAGGAGTTTTTTGAGTAGTGGTGTGGAATCAATAAAATTCTAGGCCATGTAAAGTATAAAGCTTTTGAAAAAACTCACAAAACGAAACAAATCTTTATCTGCCCAGATCTGATTATAAATGTTAAGAATCCTTTGAAATCAGTGTGTATTTTCTACTGACATAACATACAGCATTGATAATGATATTTTATTATTGAAGAAAAATGACATAGTTTTAGATTGCCGTGCAACAAATGGTTCTTGTTTCAAATAAATGTCTTGCAAAATTGATTTTCTACATTTACGAAAATGAAGAAACAAATTTCAGGCCTACTCCGATGCGATGTTTATGTTTAACAGTGTGCGCTTCTTATAATAAAGTAAAAAAATGTATGAACTGTTTTCTGCCTTTTTATGCTCATAGCATGATTACTCTTATGCTTTTCTTCTCGGATCAATTTAATCAATACGAGTACACAATCAAACACAATGCACTTTTTTCGGAAGTTTTTAAGGTTGTGATCGTTTCGAGTGCACTCAAGCAGACCTCTAGTTCACATGTAATATTCTTACCATGCTTTGTATGCAGATTCATTAGAGCCAACAATCATTTCCGCTTTTTGCTTACATTCTTTCTAACAAAAATATTCGATTTTATGATGAACATCAGGCGCGCAAGCAATCGAATCACCTCTCTCCTCAAAATTCAGCCCAATGGATCGAAATGTTGGAATCGTTAAAGTTTTTGAAAAATCTTAATCTTTCGAATACCACATAGCACTTTTCGAAAATCAAGATGGCGGCTCCAATAAGGAGGCCACAACGGAAAAGGTTTCGAAAAATTTTTGTAAGATATTGAAAAATACATCATAAAATATTTTTATTGGTTTGAATGCATAGTTTGAATGGCTTAGAATATTTTGCAATTAAATTTCTCTTTTTTCCTCTTAAGCTACCAACTCTCAATAAAAATCACACTGAATAAAAAGTTCAAAATATTCAAAAAACTTTATTTGTTTTATTGAAAAAATCCTTTTTTTTAATATACTCAACCCCGTTAAGTTAGGTTGTATATGCGCCTAATGTTCTTCATAAATGCGAAAATGCTCTTATGAAATTTAAATTTCATTTCCAAATATTCTTGTTACAAAAATTTTAAATAAAAAGCGGAAATGATTATTGGCCCTATTAAATCTGCATACAAAGCCTGGAATGAATATCACATATGAAAAATCTACGAGGAGTATATTTCTAATCCTCAAATAGATGCTCTGTAATATTTTATATGAAAAATGTAGGTCAAATAAAATTTAAATAAGGGAAGTAAATTTGATTAAAGCATAAATAAATCAAAGTTAAAAGCAAAATATGACAAGAGCGCAATAAATTAAATGAAAAAGAACATTAATCACCAACAGAGTATAAAATAAATTGTACACGAACTCCTGGTAAAACTAGGACTATTTTGAAAACATGCTTGTCACTTCATTTAGATTTTAGTCTAAATCTTCACACATTTATCCACTTATATATGCACATATAAAGTTCAAAATACATACAAATGCACATCCTCAGCGTTGGGTGCCTTTTGATTACACAATAAGTTAGTTTTTTATTTAAACTTACCGCTTGAAGTAATAAGATTAAAATAAGAAATATATCGTTATTCAGACTGTAGACTTGGTGGGACTAGCATTGCCTTCATAGGACCTGCACACAATTTTAAATGACACAAACTACACCTTAACGACATTCAATTAAACGACACTTTGGTATAGTCTTATATGAAACGCCCCATGATGCTCAACACTGCATATCGGCCACTGAAACTCATTTAACATAAGGATAAACTCCGTAAAAGGATGCCCCAAACAATGAATCAGTTTTCTCTGCAGGTAAGCAACAACAGCTAAGCTTAAGTGAACTCATTTTTAAATCATTTAAGCGGAGAAAGGTTTGTTGTTTCGTTGTCCTAAAAAAGGATAGGAAAACATATAACACAATGCAGAAAACTAAGAAACTCTTGACTTCAACAGAAATTAGAAGATGTTTAAACTAAATAGTTGAGTGGGACGCCAAGGAAGGGTCGGCTCATAGATGTAAAGAGAATTAAAGGAAACGCAATTCCACGCTGCATCACTTCGTAAGAAATCACTATTGATTCATTCCATACGAATAGGAGTGCAATTTAAGCAAAATTTCAGTTACCCTCTCCGATTTTCTAGATTTTTTTTTTTACGGGACTGTTTTGATAAAAAGGAAGCTATGCGGAAGCTTTCACATGGCCAACAAAAATTGACACTTGGAAATATAGAACCCGGGTCGGCCCTCATTAGCGAAATTGTGATCACAAAAGCTGGGAATTCCACTATCAGAAAAAGATTCATGAAGTAATTGAATTGATTCTCAGGCTGTATGACATTTGTCACCGTCTTTTTGAAACCACATTCGTCCACATAAATATCTTACAATTTAGACACCATTAACTGTTATTAACAGACCTGTCGGATTTTTGGAGAAGAATTATCCATGATGCCTCCAACTCAAAGCCCCTACCATACAATGACACGTTGCAGATGCATTTTTGATTAACGAAGCCATCAAGATGAAAATAAGCCTCATCGCTGAACATGATTTTGTTCGAAAAATCAGCCTTCACTTGTTGTTGTTCCATAACCCATTCAATGAACTCTCTCGCGGTCGGTCGTCAGCAGGCTTCAGTTCATTAGTCAATTAAGCAACTAAGCATAAAGCCACAAATCTTTCGCGAGAATACGCTGCAGAAAGCTTCTCGTAATATCGAATTCTTGACCAAGGTGCCGAATTGATATTTCTGGAGTGTCAGCAACATTCTCATACGCTGGTTCAATGCTTTGTGTCGAGCGATTTGTTGAAGGCTGGCCAGAGGGTCTAAGAACACTAGTTGATCCGGTCTCCCTAAATTTTGTAGTTAGTCTTTTCACAATTGATGGAGTACTTATATCACTATTCGAACCATATTTTGTATGAAAATTGCGAACTTCAGCAGCCAAACTTTCATTATTTTTAAAATATCGCTCCTGAACTGCCAGCGGTATTTTTTTATCGACGACCACAGAAGACACAAAATTCAAATCTTGCGTGAATTTTGAGACACCCTTTCAGAAAAAATAATAATACATATAAAATCATACATATATACAGAACTATTGAAAAATATGGAAAAGTCGAATATATTTATTAAATATTGAAAAAGGTTGCGAAGCCGAAAAATATGGAAAAAGACGAAAGAAATTAAAAATGTTGCAAAAAGTTGAAACAGGCTAGAAAAATCGATAAAATATGGAAAATGAGTTATATTTTTAAGGTTAAAAAGTCGAAAAAAATTGAAAGGGTTTGAAAATATTGAAAGAAGTTCATCCAATCCAATTTCAAAGTTTAAAGTGGCCGACATGATATGAGAATCACTCAGATAGTACACTAAATATAGCATTTAATGTTTTCGCTTGCATGGAAGGTGCCACGCCTACTGATGCAATCCAGTCGAAATCCATTTAATTTCAAAGCCTATAGTATCCGATATGTCTACACCACATTTTCAAAAAAACTACTCCTCTAGCACACTTAACGTTTTTTGCATGTATGGGAGGTGCCATGCCCACAGGTGCTATTGCGCCTACTTTAATTTCAATCACATAAATCACTGCAGCCGTTTTCAAAGTAAGGCCCAGCCATATATTTATTTATATATATAAGTACAATTTAAGCTCGTTTTAGTATAGCATATACACTTCCTAATGATAGCCCCAAGGGTCAAGGTGATAGGTGAAGCACGACATTTTCCGAATAGTTATCAAAATATTAACAAATCAACATATTTTATCTTTTGTAAAGCGTAATTTTGAATACGAAGGCAAGTGTTGTGACCAACCACCCAGTAGCGTAGCTAGCACATTTGCCGCCCGGGCGAAGAACTAATATGCCGCCACCTGGCTTAGCAAAAAAAAATTGCTTCTTACTTCTTTATTGTCACTAAAGCAAAAAACAGATCATCTTTTTTCACATCCCACAAAGCCTAGCGAAATGACAATAGAAAATAAATTGGAAACGTCTTTCTTGTTCAACAAAATACAAACATTTACTAAAAAAATACATCAATTGATTTAATTGTCACTCCGGCCACCGTAACGAAATTTCAAGTGTATCGGCCGGCATTGGTTTTCACGGTCAGCGAAACGTCGTTCGAGTACTCACTCTCGCTTGCGCAATATATGTACATACATTGTACATACAAAGCAATTGCGATCGCGTGGCTTTGTATACAAGGGAAGTAAATAGAATGACGAAGCGATTTAACGATGTGTGTGTTCTTGTTCTTCCCACAATTTCCAATGTGGAAAGTGTTTAATTGAAAAGAACAGATAAGAGTGATCAGCCAAAGACAAAGGCAGAACTGTTTTAATATGATTTAAGTAAGGTCGCAGCGACGCGAAGGCTGCGAATCAATAACAAAATAATTAAGGGAAACAATTTCTTAAACAGCATCAACTTAATTTGAGTTTCTGCTAGAGATAACGAACGAATTTTGAACAGACAAATTCGTTTGATCCCACTGCGCCATCAGATGAAAATTAATGACGTCTCCAACATGAAAGATCTTTTGCATTAAAAAATAAAGGAATTTTGAACATCTTATTAAAAAAACTTAATTCATATTTTAAAAGTGTTAGAGGCGTAATCCTTCTCTTCTCTTAATTAATGTTTCTAAAGGTTCTAAAAGAATGTTCCATCTTCTATTGGCCATCATTAATACTTTATGGAAGTCACTATGACCCTACTACATATATGTACATAGTTCAAAACTGTAATATAAAATAAGCAACTGAAGGGAACTCAGATGTTCAACGTGGACACCCATTTTCAATATTTCCATCGATTTTTGACTGGCTGAAGAGACCTGAGTATAACTTTCCATTGCAATGTTGTTTCACTACCTTTGGGAAACTGATTCTGTAGCTGCAGGATTTTGAGACGGCCTCACCTCATTAGTCTCTCTGCAGCAAAGGCCAATGCGTTTTCATATTTCTGGTTCCACGAAAATAATAACGACGCCGCTCACCCAACTGAACTACTGCGTGTCTGCACATACTGCACAATGTCAATGTTTTGCTTTGTTTGCTCTTTATCATATGAGCGATGAAATGTAGACTCATTGTCCAGTTGAGGCGGTCTTATTCAAATCGATAGAACATGAGAAACTCGAGGCAGTTTTTGCACAACTGCGCCGATGCGTGTTCTGCACAAAATAGGGGAAATATGTTGGGTTCAACGTGGTTTTTGCTTTATACATGTTGCAATTGAAATTTGCTTGATGTTGTTTCAGCTCACTTTCGAAATGGTATGTTGTGCAAGACATGATTCTTTATGTATTCAACAGATGCAAATGAATCTTGCGACAAAGAAAACAACTCTTCTTATTGGCATAGCTATGTGTGGTAGCACTTAAAGCATACAGAGTGATAGCGTTTTTGTGATAATTACTCAGTTATCGTGTTTGCCAAAGTACAGCAGAGTTGTCCGTTGCAATAAGCGTTAAAAGCGAAAGTTACTGCGATACTAAACATATTTTAAACGGCGATAATTGCTACGGAATCTCATAAATTCAGAATGTTCATCATCGAGCCAGGATTCGTTGGAAATAGTTTAAAGAAAATAAATTCAATATCAATTTTAGTTAAAGCGCTATCAGTGCATCTAACACTGAAAACATCGAAACCCCATCACTTTTCTCGACTTTTCAACCTAATTGAACTTTTTTCCAGATTTTCAACTTTTTGGAGATTTTTAACCTCTTTCAACTTTTTCAACACCTTGCATATGTTATGGTACTAGTGATGTTAAACTTCAAAAATTTTATCTTGGATAGCGCCGTATGTAGATAGGTAAATGTTATTGCTTTACCAGTATCACTTGATTCAAATGTTGGGTTGTAATCAGATTTTGTAGGCGGATTTCCTTTTCGATGTTTTCCCAAGCCATCCATTAATGGACTATTTCAATGTTTTACTATATTTTTCGTCTTTTCAGTGTCTTCGAAATTTTAGTTGTGTTCCCATATTTTCCAACTTGCATCGATTTTTTCGACACTATCAGCTTTTTCGGTGCTAATCGATATTTTTGAACATTACCAAAAGTTTTTGATGTTTTTCAAGTTTTTACAAATTTTTTTATGAAGTGTAATCTAATAATTTGTGCTAAAGATTTTAAATTCTTTTATTTGTTTTTGAACTCCTGAACATCAATATTCAGAGTTTGTTTCTAATCGATATTCACATTTCTGGTACCTTTCCAAAAAAATTCAATGATTAAAGTTGTTGGGAAGTGTTATCAGTAAAGTATTTTAAAAAAAAAAAATTCCAGGCCAACGTATGAACGCTCGTCTGACTTTCTTTATCGATAAGTAAACGTACTCATCCATTTCTTTCACTCTCATTATATAAGCGCATATTTTCAATACACCTTTTTTATTGATAAGACTTTACAGCTTTTTGATTATACGCGTGGATCAATGAAATATACAGTGAGTGGTATATGCTTGTTTTTTGAGAAGCCAGCGAAAATAAATTTCGTGGAAAACAAAACTTCATCCAATACAAAGCTCTTTCGAAAGTAAACTTCACCAATTTGCACTTATATTGTTAGAATTGCAAAAGTTTTGATCAGTTCAATAAATTTTCCGTAGTCTCCAACCGAAAATGAAAGAGCTAACCCTTTCTAGCATGCTAACGTTTTCGAAAAAGATTCTGCCACTGAATTCGAACGCGGAGAATTTCCGATAAGTAAACGACATTCAATTGTGAAATTTGTAGTACTTATTTACTCGATAATAAAACTAAATGCTGAAAACTTGGTTCGTTCTAGTTAAAATCAAAATTATGTATTCTGGCTTATGGGCTTTCAACAATGATTAAAACACTAAAAAGTACCTTTTAAACCAAATACATTTAATAGTGTTGGACACATGTTTTAAGTTTCCTCCATGAAGATATATCGCATAATATAAAATGATATTTTGACATATTTCGACCTTTAAGGACTCTTGAATGTGACTACGTTTGTTCTAAACAAAAGTTTTGGTAAAAAATACCTTTGAACTATTCGATAGGTCCCTTCAGAAACTTTTCTCTAAATGTATTGTGGTTCGTCCCAAAATATTGAAAAAAAAAATAATTTAACTAATTGTTTTTTAATCCTTAACTGCGACCTGTGATCGTAATTTAGATATAATATTAAGTATCTACGACTTGCATAGAATTTTATGTCTTGCTTTTCTTGCGAATTTGTAGAAAATTGTACTAATTTTTTTCTTTTTTTTTTCTTTCTAGCGTGAACGTATCTCCATCCATGTTGGCCAAGCTGGTGTCCAAATTGGTAACGCCTGCTGGGAATTGTACTGCTTGGACCATGGCATCCAGCCTGATGGTCAGATGCCTTCTGCTAAGACTCTCGGTGGTGATGAGTCTTTCAACACTTTCTTCAGCGAGGAAAACATGTGCCACGTGCCGTTTTCGTCGACTTGGAACCAACTGTAGTCGATCCAGCAGCGTAGTAGTAGTTGATCCATAGCAGCGCACTCCGCTGAAAAATTGCTTGTTTGTTTGCTGCACGTGATCAACTACATCGCATTCACATGCGAAAAAAAACATAACTTTAAGTTGCACTAACGCGCACGCGTAATGTGCAACTTGACTGTTTCACTTAAAAGAAACAGTTTAATGATAAAAATTATTACTATCATTATACTTACGAAATCAAAGTTTATATGCTGTACATAATTTTCTACTCGTTATTTTCCATTTAATTTATACTTATTTAAAAAAATTACTTTTTGTTTCTGCTTTTTTATAAAAAAAATTTGATTTTATATAATTTACTTCATTGGAAATGCATGACATTCTTTCATTGTAACAGAATACAAACAGATTCATGCATATCTCTTGCTCTCAGATGAATCGCAATCGTAAGCAATCAAAAGTTTTCAAATTTGAACCGAGATTTTAATGTCGATTTCATAAACAAGACTAAAATCAACATACATGTACAACATTTATTCATAGGTATAAGTTCATGCTATAATTCGATATACATTTTTAAGTAAGCAGAGCGCATCAAAGTTTCACTGAAACTGAAAAAATACATTTTTTCAAAAATTCGACGTGATAGAAAAGCTAAGAATGCAGCTGTAATCAGGGAACTAAATTGAAAGAAATTAAATCAAAAACACCAAGTGCATCAAAATTTCACTGGAAAAATAAAAGCACATTAAATTTGAACGTGGAGACACAGTTTTGTTGCAGTTCATCAAAAGTATTCTGAAAAAATTGATATTTTTAAAATAACCGCAATGAATTACATTAAAATAGGTTTTGTACCAGGCTTTACGATGTATACTTCGAAAAAAGAACTGAGACAGGACTTTAGAATCGAGAACCAAAAAATATCGCTACAATGTTCATATTCCAAAACAGTCCCCAAATGGAATTTTTTCGAAAGCTTTCGATTGAAATAGACTTTGGAATACTACAAAAAGATGCAATGCACCTTGTTGGACAAACTTATTTCTTCCATCGTTATACAGGGAATGGTGTAATACGATATCAATGCTACAATGTCAAGTTAAAGCACTTGGATATTTTTTGAGCGATATATTGAAAAATATTTATTTACAACTATGTACATATATCGGTCATTCATTTAATAACTGCACACTTGGATTTTTTTTTACCCTTTTGAGCGTATTTTGAAACGAAGTATCTCAGAAACTATAGGAGATAGGATAAAAAATCATTTATTCTTTTAAAAAGACTTAAATAAATTTGTTTAAACATTAATTTTTTATTTAAAAAACTTTTTCTCAAAATATCTTCTTTTGTCTATGATTTTTTATATTTTATTCCTCAGTCAATCCTATACATAAATGTAACTGCATTCAAATGGAATTCCCTATATAACTTTGAAAAATATCATACGATTAGAGTTCATAAAAAACTCATATTTTTCACGTTTTGGCGGGAATTTCGAAAGGAAAGCAGATACATTCTTAAGATTGATTGGAGAATAACATAAAAGATAAAAAAAATCATAAGCTGTTATATCAAAGAAATTTTGAGAAACACTTTTGTGAATAAAAAAATTAATGTTTAAAAAAATTAATCTATGAATTCTTAATTTTTTCCATAAAAATAAAGCACTTTAAAGCAAAAAAGGTCCAGAATTTTTTTATTCTATTCCCCATAGTTTTTGAGATATTTCGTTTCAAAAAATGTTCAAAATCTTCAAAAAACACAAAGTTTTAAAAGAATGACCGATATTTATGAGCAACAAATTGAAGTTACGTATTTTCAAATTTTTTGTCTTTTTATACATTAATATGCTTAGATTATTAGAATATTAAACAATAACACATTTTTACGGTAAGTTTCTGTGAACACTTTTTTAATTTGACAATGCCTGCCATCTAATCTATTGTACTGTAATCACTTGGAGTTGTATGACGTCATAAAAATTCTATATTAGTATAAATTTTTTTTTGTTTTTTTGTGTGTAATACATATGCTTCGCCACAGCCGATATCAATGAGACCATATTTATACAAATGGTCTAACGATTTGAAGTTTTAGTTTCAATTCTAACGTTCTACATACGTGACCACAGTAAAATTTATTTGAATTTAAGCTTAATTTGTGGACACAAAATTAAAAACAAAATGATTGTGAAGAACAATCAAAATATATTTGTCCCTGAATATCTAGATATTAAATTTTTTTGCACTGCGCTAGAAGAGGGCTTACGCGAAATAAATATTACAATTCATGAAATTGACTTTGAGTGGGGCAGTAATCTCGGTGAAAATTATTGTTCGAGCATTTATCGGGTCTTAGTTACTTTCGAAAGATTTGGCGTTGAGCAGGCAAAGCCAGAGAAAATATCGCTTATCGTAAAAAGTATTCCTGTTTCACCAGAGAACCGATTTTTGGAGGATGCAGGTGTTTTTCTTAAAGAGAAACTTACTTACTTCGATGTGTTACCACGAATTGAAATTCTTTTGAACGGTGAACAATTTGGTGCCAAGTAATATGATTTCATATTGTTGTCTGTAGTATTCATACTAATTTTATTGTTTTTATTATTCAGGTGCTACTATACTCGAAGAGATCCGGTCAACACTATAGTCTTCAATGATCTCAAAGTGGATGGCTTCAGTGTGGCTTCACGCCAAGATATGCTTGACTGGAATCACTCGAAACTAGTTTTGCAACAACTGGCGAAATTCCATGCCACATCGATGGCGTTGGCAAAAAAAGTAAGAAATTAAAAGGAAAACAGGCATCTAGCTATTAAAGATAAAGGGATGTTTTCTCAATATCTGGTTAAATTCTAACCAAGGACTTAGCTGGCAGTTTGATATAAGATCATACAAAGCTTTTTCGAACTGTGGTGATATAAAGTCCCAATTAAGATGTAAGCGCATATGAATATAATTCAAACTTTATTCACACTAGGATCCAGCTATCGTGAAACGCTTTCACAGTGGTATGCTGTCACCTAATACGATTCTCGAAGGCAATATATTTTCGGATATGTTTGGTAGCTCGTTGGGTCAACTTATAGAGAAAACATCCGAGTGGAGTGGCTACGAAAATATTACAACCAAACTTCAATTATACCTCGATAGCTTTAAAAAAGTCACTTCAATAGCTGCTCTTCCAAGGGAAGGCGATAAGTTTACTGTACTCAATCATGGTGATATGTGGACGAACAATTTTATGTTTGCCTACGATGAAACTGCAAATAAAAAAGTTCCAACGCGCGCAATATTTGTAAGTAAGAAAAATTCAACTGTTGGCTGAGTCTTCCCTTCAAAGTTTTCAAGCTGCAAAAGTTAGATAAAGTTAATTGTATAGAGTAAAAGTCAGTAACGAAGGCATAAGTGCTAAAGTCTATTTTTCCCAAACTAAAAGCTTTAACATGCAGCCCTTGAAAATTAACTCACATGGAAATAATCTGATATGCTTTCTAGAAGAAGTCTGGTGCTTACGATTATGTAGTCAACAATATTTGAGATGAAATTTGTGTCTTTATATTCGCAAATTTGTTTCATTTATTTTTGAACAAAGTTGTTTCCATGTTCATTATAGTTTATTTTTCTGGAACGAAAAAAAATGTGCTGATTTCTCTACAAGAGTAAAGAATAGTTATGCAGAGATGCAAGGTACTGGACCTTGAAATTTTTTTAAATTTAAAGTTAAGTCATGAATAATCTGACTCCAGATGGATATTTGGCCTTATGAATAATATTTTCTCTAAAAATTATTTCTTTTTGTACCGGTAACTCCTTTTGATGTTCTTTTAGTACAGTTTTATAAAAGTGGAGACAGTTGCATCTTTTCTTATAGGCAGCACCTTTGGGAATAACTTTTAACAGTTCCCTGACTTCTGACTCATTAGTAATATTTATATTTCAGGTCGTTTTAAGTTGATTGCCTGATATTTTTGTCCAATTTAAAAAAAAAGAATTACTGACTCAGTTTGTAATTCATGTGTAAGCAGTTTTTTGGATTGAAGCAGCGTAGAATATAATTCATGAAAAAGTCTTCCTTGTTATATTTCTAAACTTAATAGCTCAGTCGAAAATAGTCCAGCTAATTTGCGTCCTTTCAACAGGCGACATCGCTTAGATTTCCTAAGACAAAATAAGGCCCCATCAGGCGAAGCCACTCTTCCAGAATCTGTACTTTTTCCCCTTTGCATCAATTTATCAAGGAAAAATTACTGCAACTAGAAGTTTTTCCTTCATTTATTTATCTTGTCACCCACTGGAAACGAAGCCTATTATCAGAAGGAATTCCTCAAATATTGCTAACGATTTTCTTTAAAAATTTTAAGAAAAATACAGATCGGTTTCATAAAAACATATATATAGTATATAATTATAATTTACAAATTTTCACAATACAAATATGAACAGATAAGGATATATATTATTCATGTGACGCTGAGTATCCTACTCAGTGATGGAGATTTCTGAACGATTACAAGCTGTATAAATATATAGAAATTTCTAGGGTTGTCATTGTCAACCCACTAGAAACATGTTTCCTTAAAAAATATCTCCGACGCGGAGCCTTTTACGAAGAGAATTGATATAATTTTTTTGTTCGAAAACTTTTTTCACTTCATGTTTTTCAGATATCCGACCCAAAACTGCAGAAACATGAAATTATTGAAAATATCTCGAAATCATGAAATTAGAAACTCTACGAACGTGTTTAGATTAGACACTGGCAAATCTACAAGAAATGAAAGCTCAGTCAAGCCGAGGATTATGTTGTTTCAAATTAAAGAGCTCTGTAACTCAAAAACTATGACATCTACACAAAAGTTTCGAAAAAGTTTGACGCAAAAGGCTCTGTTCAGAAGATATTTAAAAAAATATTTTTCGTTGTCGCGTCCGAAGCACACGGTCCTGGAAGCCGTCACTTCATACTAGAGCTCAAGAGACATATTATAACTGATATCGATTAAGAGTTAAGATACCTTAATCTCCGTTTTACAATTTGTATACAATTTGATAGCGGGGTAAAACTACCAATTTTAGTGGTGGAAACTCTGCAAATTTCTGATGCAAAATTTGACAATTGAAAATTATTTTTAAAGCGTCTAGTGAATAAAATTTAAAATGCGTTTGCATGGCACATTCAGCGTATAATAATATTTAGTGCATAAACTTATCAGCTTACATGAATCCGCCTAATATCTTATTCCTCACTTTTTATGTAGGTTGATTTCCAGCTGTGCTTCTACGGCAGTCCTGGTTGTGACATTAACTTCTTTCTCAACACAAGTGTACAGCTAGATGTTCTTCAACACAGACGTGATGAGCTAATTGCAGCTTATTACAAAGCTCTGTCGTCAACCTTGGAATATCTGCGATATGAGGAAATTCCCACGTTAGGTGATCTTCAAGCGGAGTTACGTCATCGTGAGTTGTATGGACTTTTCGCGCTTTTTGGATTTTTACCGATGGTTACAATGCCAAAGGAGTTATCTGAAGACAACAGTATTGAATCAATGGCAAATCCAGACATCAAGCGACAAAAATTTGAAAAAGTCTTTGCTTGTGAAAAATTATTAAGTTTTTTTAGGTATGGCTTGAAACGTTTGGAACAATTAGGAGTCTTAGATGAAATTTAAATAAAGTCATTAATTGATCAAAGTTTGTGTTAAGTCTTCGGCATATTAAAACCTATAGATTATTTGCATACAACAACAATTGAAAATGTGTTTTATTATCATGAATGAATAGTGCAATTGATTTGACCTGCGTATAAGTTTAAATTGATTCTTTTTATTGGCACATAAACTAGTCAACATCGCAAGTACTCACCAATAACAAAAACAAAATGTAGTGCAGGAAGCTTGGCTCCCCTGAATCTGAAAATCATTTAAATTTACTTAAACTTGATTTCGAGATATATACATATACATAATGTTGAAAATGTCAAAGTCCACTTTTTTAACAACTTCAAGCATTTATTTTAGGGACTTTGTCAACCAAATAATCGTAAACGGCTTACTGCTCAAAAACCTTTTAATTGTCCCGAAGATATGCACTTTAGAGATATTGCTCGTATGTATTGTACTTTATTTTCATGACCACCAAAAAAAGTAAAAAAGGAACTCCTTTAGTAAACATACATATGTATGTATACATCGTCACCTAACATCCAAAACGCCGTAGCCAAAAAAATTTCAAAATCAATTTTTTGATTGACTATGATGGATTTGACTAAACTACATATCCCTACAAAATGTTTAAGTCATTGTCCAATGAAAAAGATTTTACTAACGAAATTCAAAAGGCCGTGACAACAAGATTTTGAGTTTCATATGGCCAATACACGTAGCACACTAGTGAAACACAATATTTTAATTCTTTTGGTATCTAAGTAACACCGTTTTTTGCTTCTCCTGTATAAAACTAAAAAGTATGGTTACGGCTTTTCGGATGTTAGGTAACGATATGTTGAAAAATATTCGGAGACATATGGCGGGCACTACTAAAAACCATATCTAATTCGGCAAAATGCAAGTAGTTTTCGGATTTAGCAGACCAAAAAACATCCTAGAATAGAATTTTGAAAATAAAAACAAAGCAAAGCTGTGCTTTTCATACGACAACAAATGAACTTAAATGATTCTTTGAAAACAAATGTAATTGCTTATGTGTGGGAGTCCAATAAAACTACAAATATAGAGATTGTTACAATTTGTATTAATCGAAATCAATTCAGCAGTTAAAGATTCTGCATCAGGTATGCGAATTTCCGAAAGTCTTCTTATAAATACAAGTAATAGTTCTTAAAGTTATTCATTACGTTCACGCATTCAACAAACTTCTGTTCATAATGGAAAAATATTCTGAGGATTCCATACCTGAATTCTACAATAAGCAATTCTTCATGTGCGCCCTGCAATCAGGTTTAAGGATAGCCGACGTTAAAGTTCGAAGTTTCAAGCTGGAAAAGTCTTCTACTGGAGGAGAAAATTATTGCAGTAACATTTTTCACTCATACGTAGAATATGATGTAGAAAATGATACTGAACAAATTGCCTTAATTATAAAAAATTTACCAGATGAGAAACAAGGTATGCTTAAGTATCTGAACGTTTTTGATAAAGAAACTGTTTTTTATGTGGATATAAAACCAAGACTAGAAACTTTGATGTGGTGTATAGAGTCTTCATGGGAATTAGGAGCACGGTGAGTATAAGTTAGTTAAAAAGAGTCTTTCTTATCTTCTACGCATGCAGACATTTTTATTCTACTGCGTATCCTGCACAAACTTTAGTTTTGAACGACTTAAGTCAGCATGGCTTCGCGCTTCAGAGCCGTCAATTGGGTCTTGATGGCGCTCATACAGTTCAGGTATTGAAGAAACTTGCACAATACCACGCTTTAACTATATACTCTGCACTAAAGGTATGTTTTGTTTGAGTTTGCACGTAACATTTTACAATGTTTAGTATTTACTTTATTAGGACTCAAAAACTGTTGTGGATAAATTTCGGTGCGGCCTACTTAACATAGCTTCCATAAAAGCTCCAGCATTCAAAGGTTTATTTGGAGCACAACTTTTAAAGCTGGCTTCTATTACCTCAGAATGGGCAGGTTTCACATGTATTTCGAAGAAGTTATATAAGTATCATGATAGCTTTATGGATAAGTTATTAATGTCTGTTTATCCCTTGGAGGGTTTAATTAATGTACTTAATCACGGTGATGTCTGGACTAACAACATACTGTTTAGAGAAACCGACACTGGTTACCTAGAGGTTAGATTTGTAAGTTTATGTTTTATGGACAAAACAAAGCATTCTAATATCCAAGCATACACCTTAGATCGATTTTCAGCTTTCTTTTTACGGAAGTCTCGGATTTGACTTAAATTATTTTTTTAATACAAGCGTACAGTTGGAAGTGCTACAAAACCGTCGAGAGGAACTAGTTGAAATATATTTTGAAACTTTAAATGAAACTTTGAAAGAACTTCCATATCATATGGAGCTACCTACTCTACAACAAATAGAAAATGAGATTAAGGCAAAAGAAAGCTATGGCTTCTTTGTAGCATTTGCACTTTTGCCTCTAATGGCTATGGACAGCATTGACTCCCATGATAACAGCTTGAAAAATTTACATGATGAAGACTTTGCCGAGTTGAAAATTAATCTGATGTTTCGAAATGAACGATTGCTTACTAAATTGAAATATATATTGCTGCGCGCGAATGATATGGGAGTATTAGATTAATAGACCAATAGACTTATTTTGAAAAAGTTTTTAAGTTATTATTTTCTATCAATTATTTTTATACATTCATAAGCAAAGACAGATGATTTTGAGTTTTTATTCACCTATATACATACATATGGGTCATTCCATCTATAATGGGCCTATCATTACACTCATGTTTTTTAAATAGGCTGAAACTTTTCTCAGTGATTGGTCTATCATGTAGTAGATATAAAAAAATTCGATAAAATTTTTTTGACCAATATTATTGCTTAAAAAAAAGTTTCAAATTGTGTTAAAAAAATCTCGCAAGTAAAACAAAAAAATTCATTGATGAATATAAACAAACCAACACAATCCAAATTAGCTTTTATATTATTTTTAAGGTAGTTGTGTAATAGTAGATGACAAAAAAACTGCAAATCTGAATAAATGAAGGCCTGAACGGTTTCTATGTAGTAAAAAATAAAAAAATTGACTTTCCAAGAAAACATCAATTTCCCAAACACTCCATTATCGATTTCAGATTTTTTAAGCTAAAAATTTTCAGAACATATAGGAGTACCATCTCTGAAAAAAATGGATGAAATTTTCCGAAATGGTGCTCCTGTATGTTCTGAAAATTTTGAATCTAAAGAGGCTGAAATCGGTAAAAATTAAATTCTCTCGGTCTCATTCTCAATGTTTCAATTTACATTGTAAATCATATATCTTAGCTTTAAATGCTTGTAAAATCAAATAGGGTGAAAAAACATGGATAAAATTTTCAGAGATGGTGCTCCTATATGTTCTGAAAATTTTGTGCCTAAAAAAGCTGAAATCGATGATGGAGTATTTGGGGAATTGATGTTTTCTTGAAAAGTCAATTTTTTTATCTTTTACCACATAGAAACCGTTCAGGCCTTCATTTATTCAGATTAGCCGCTGTTTTGTCATCTACTAGTACACAACTACCTTAAAAATAATATAAAAGCTAATTTAAATTGTTTTGGTTTGTTTATATTCATCAATGAATTTTTTCGTTTTACTTACGAGTTTTTTTGAACACAATTTAAAACTTTTTTTTTAAGCAATAATATGTATTGGTCAAAAACATTTTATCGAATTTTTTTAAATCTTCTACATGACAGACCAATCACTGAAAAAAGTTTCAGCCTATTTAAAAAACATGAAGGTAATATGATAGGCCCATTATTGATGGAATGACCCATATGTATATGTACACGTTAGGGTGCATCACGAACAACTTTTTTTTCACATTCAAAAATTCTATTCGGTAAAAAGTTGTCACTATTGTCACATACATATTTCACGAAAAAAAAAACATTTTTGTTTCAAGTTCAGAATATAAATATTCAAAAATTGAGCATCGAAACTTATGGTACACTTCTTGATTATTTATTATAAAGAGAGGGGAATCAAACTCGTATCATTGGAAAGGTACTGTTTCATTGATGTGCCCAAAAAACAAAATACAGGCAAGTTTCGGTAAAACGAATGATATAATGCCAGGCCCTTTCGTTGTATCGAAAAATTCGTTAAATAGGACTATGTTTTTTTAATAATTTCATTTCAATAAATTAAAGAATCTTCAATTCATATAATTAATTCTTTAAGGTGCATATGGAAGAATTTGGTATTCCATATTTTTGTGAAATCACATCCTTTCACACTCATCCAATATTATTATTTTCCCACTTAATGAACTTTTTTTATATATCCCATACATATTATCAGTGTGAATAAGAACAACTTGACTCGACACTTGTCAATTTCAGTCAATATTCGACACCAGTCAATTTCAATCCATTGTAAATCAATAGATTAAAATTGACGGTTGTCGAAAATTGGCAATTATTGACACGCATAATACAGGCTATTAATTGAAATTGACAAGGGTCGAGTCAAGCCGTTCGTAATGACACTCATAATTCTACAACACTTCCGTGAATTAATCCAAATGTGACAAAAATAAACTAACGCCAAAAAAAATCCAAGTTAGCATTATGAAACAAACGGTACCTGAAACTGTTTTTTTCTTTTCTGTTGCGGTTTTACATTTATTACTTACTTTCTAATTGTTTTAAAACTTTTGTCATTCCTCATTCGTAATATCGGGGTGAAATTTTCTGAAACATTCGTTGTGTAAGGTACTCAATGTAAAATTTTTGGCCATTCGTTAGATCGGATTTTCGCTAAAATGAGGTTCGTTATACTGAGACTTGCATGTAATGTGTAACATGTGTCGTTAAGGCAGGTAAAATAAAGAGAACATACGCGCATGATTTCCCCATAAAAACGTTTTAACCAATTAATTGAAAGTATTTTATTAAATTAATCTTATTTTCGGAGCTAGAGAAATAAAAAGCCAGGACACATTGCTTAAATTTGGTCTAAAATGTAGTTATAACCCTCTCAAAACTTAAGCCATCTGAGACAAGGGAAGGTGGTGCTCACGGAGGATCAAAGATCATATGGTTTTAAGTTCAAAAGAAAAAAATCAATAAGCGAGAACCAAGTAAATTCTTCCTGCTTTCTACTCGCTGGTGCATAGATACTGTTTTCACCTAACAAAGGGAAGGGGCTTTTAAATTGGCAAAAATTAAAAAAAAAAATAATATTCTTTATTTACCTAACATATTTAATCGTTGGGCTTAAGATTTAGGTGTTTAAGCTCATTGGGAGGTACCCTGTTGGCAAACTGGGCAATATGAATTCGATGGAGTTTTTTTTCGTTTGCGTTTCCATGGGCCTATGTTTTAGCATTTTGTACCTTAAGAAAATTCTTTTGCAAATTCAGCTTCCAAGATCAACTACGCAATCAGTTTATTTTCCATGAAAAACAAAATTTTTCAAATATTTATTTCTGTCTCATAGGACTATGTTTTTGCATTGTACTTAAAAAAAACTGTCGCAAAATTTCATTATCCTAGACCAACCCTGCGTTGACGAATGGGTGTTTGCTCATTGTTTACTGAATCGGTTGACTCGAAATTGGCCATCAAACGTTGAATAGTCGAATGGGAACGACGACCATATAAGCCAGGGATGGCCAACCCGCGGCTCGCCTCAAACATTTTGCTGTCCCGCGAGATTCATCACACTTTTACAAAATATATAATGCATCACTACAATTTGCAGGTTCTATTGGACTCAGCTTAAAAGCGTTCCTGTACTCGAAAAACCTGTAAGTGAGAATGGAAAAGAGAGAGTAATTTATGTGCTCTCTTTGTAAAAAGTTATAGGTCTTAGCCCGAAGAATTTTTGCATGTAAACTCTTGAAAAGTGTCAAACTATAACTATTCTGTGTTGTACAAGCCAAATTGTAAACATTTATGCAATTCACAGCTTGTTGTAAAATTGGAACGTGACAAAATTACAATGTGTCAAATCATACAACTGTGAGCTCAAAAATTTATTTCCAACTTTGTACCAGAAATCAAAAAAATGCTTTACATAGAACGACATAGCTCAAGCTTGTCTATCGTGAGCAAGGAGCTTTATAAATCGTTCGATAACTAAGCATTAAAATCTGCCTATAAATTCAAATTAAAATGTGAAGCTATAGCCGCTACAATTGCACTTTGAGCCGTTGAAAAAATAAGCTGAAATATTAATAGTTAATATTTTACTTTAACTTTTTAAGTTAACTTTTTTTTCATTAGGTACCAAGGACATATTGATTTTATAAAGCACGTGACATTCTATTTTAAGCAAGCCCATATACTTGGCGATCGATTATTCATTTTGAAAATTTCAAAAATACTGCTCAACCATTTTTCGGCCCAAAAAAAGAATTGAATCAATAAAATAAGAAACTTAATTCGTTTTGCTCTCAATGGCTTAAATTGGACTGACTCTTTGAACCTTCCTCCTTATGAAGATCGTTTGAAGTTATTACATTTGCAGTCTTTGAAGTCCCGTAGAAATATTGCGGATATAATTTATTTGCATCAACTTGTAACTGGGTCTCTTGCTGCACCAGAGCTTCTTGATTTCATACATTTTAATACTAATCGGAGAAGTACTCGTAACTCTAATCAATTATTTTATCAACCGGTTATTAGAACTAATTTTATGGCTACAGCTCCTTTTAATCGCATGACAACCCTTATTAACAGTTGCGATTTTTATAACATTAGCTTGTCAAAAGGTCAACTCAAGCTTAGATTGAAAGCAAACTGTAGCTAAATTTGTAGCTTAATGGTGGTCTGTATTTTTATGTTTGTGTTGTAAGAGCCCCACAGCATGCAGGGTAAATTTTTCTGGACCATGTAAAATTACACATATAATTATTTTAATATCTATATCACATGGTCTGAGTGGGTATGTTGAGAAAGCTTTACTAAGAAAAAATTATAAAAAAATAACAAATTAATTGCATGTATAATTTTTTCCATCTTCAGTATTTATTGAAAAGCTTTTTACTTGATTTAAGGCTTCAAGCTAAATAGCTACGAAAGCTAATAGCTGTAGTAGCTAAACTCTATAGCGTTGTACCGTTACGGCTTTCTCTTTGACGCGAAATAGGGGTTGAAAGTATTTTTAGGTTGTTAATGCTTAAAGTTAGTATTACTCGTGTTGTTAAATTATCCTGAAAAGTAAGTAAGTTTTGGCAAGTTTTAATGCCTTAAAAGTCGTTCGGGCTTCTAACTGATAAGATGGAGACACATATCTTTTATAAGCCATCTTTGACAAAATCTTAAGCATCCTTAATTAAAAGCATCCCTGATTTCCCCTCGTACGCTCTCAAGCTTTATCACAATTTTGTAGAAGGGTAAAATTTATAGAACGTTTTCTGCTTCAAAGTGACTGCATAATTTAAAAAGCAACTTAAAAGTTGGCACACAACTTCATGAATATGTGTAATTAAGCACACGATTAAAAATCCAAATAATTTTATACTCGTATGTGAAACAACTTATGTGCATAGTATGTTTACGCGTTTGGCAAGATAATAGCATACACTATTTACAACGTTTACGGTCTTGCTTGAAAGGCTACCTGTCAGCTATTAAATCATTAGTAAGTAACACGCACAATGGGGCAGAATCACGACTTAGCCAACACAAATTGGTTTTTAAGAAACAAGATTTAAAACAAAAAAATAAATAATGATGCCTTTTTAAAGCTATAAATGATGTAGACAACAAAACGCGAACATAAGAAATGTGATAAAAATTTCATTCCTTACACTTTTTGCAATTGGACACATATTTTAGGTAACGAGGTAAAGACTTCCATAAGAAGTTGCACTAATAAAAAATAATCTAGGTGAACTTAGATACTTGAAAGTTGGAAAACTCAGATTTAAGTTTCTGGAGGACTGACGTAACTGTAGTTTTTTATATACATATGTAAATAAATAATATCGAGTTTTTGAATAAAGTATTTTATGTATAAATATCAAGTTATTTAGGTATACTGTAGTTTCTTAAACGCCGTCATATTGTCAAACCATCTTAAGCGATACAAAAAGCGGGATGTGTTGCAGGCACTGACTTGGAATTTTCGTTCAGAGTGCGAGTCCTGCATTACAGTAAACAACTTCTAAGTAAGTTCTCAAAGGAACTATTATCTGCACTGCAAGGCTTTTTTACCTTGCATGGCTACAAACGGAACCGTCGGCTCATACAAAATTTTAAGTATTAAGTTTATCTGCAAATTGCAATTTTGTGCCATCAAGATAAATGTACGGCAACTCAAAAAATCGATAATAAGATTTCGAAATTGATTTATTGTGAGAAGCTTTTTACTAATACCGTCCAAAGTTTCGTTCAATCTAAAGCATAAGTCCCCAACTAGGTCCAAGGGTTGTGGCATCCAACGTTGCAGGTCAACTGTATACTTATGAGTGGCAACATTTAAAGTATTAAAAATGTCATTTAATAATAAGGTGAATAGCCAAGGGTCGTGAACTGAGCCTTGAGGTACTCTACAGCTTCCAGTGTTAAATAATTCTCTGCATTCTATCACCTAAGTAGCTTTTAAGATGCTGGCCGACATAATCCGAAAATCCAAAAGACAATTTTAGCTTACAATTAGTAAAAAGGAATGTAAGTTTTATCATAAGAAATTCAAACATCATTTATAATTTCTATAACTGCAGTAGAGCAGCTGTGACTTGAATGAAATCCCGACTGCAACGAAAAACCCAAGCCTATTCACGTATATAAGAACTTATTCAGCCCTCAGAGACTCGCACACCTTAGAAAAAAAGCAGACCAACGGATCGAAAATCACTTGGCCCACATGGCTGCTAAAACTGTAGCAACTGGTATAACAGTTGCCATCTTCGCTAGTTTAGTATCCAGTAAAGCACTGGCTTATAATGTAGTAATAAACTGCCACTTAAAGACGATACATACTTTGCACTATTGGAGCCTTCACTCTTGGAATCATGTTGGCGAGGTTGTGCGAACAGAAAGAGGAAGTAAAATTTTTCTTACCTATTAAGGAGAAATATTGCTTGCTGCACCAATTTTGTTAGCTCAAATTAGAAATACATTAGACTTATTTGTACTACGAAATATTTTTGATATTCAGCTGCAAGGCTTAGGAAATATTAAGTTGGTGGGAATGGGCAACATTTTTGCATATGCAGATAAGCTCAATTGTTCACGTCTAAAATCGACACATGGATTATAAAAATTAAAGGAATGAACTTTTGATACATTAAAATTAATACCATACATACATATATACTTCAGTTTCAACACTGCAGGAAAAAAGTTGTATCAAAACTGCTACGCAAACTTTTTACTGTCCACATTTCTGAGGTGCATGACAATATTTAAGAAGACGCTATTGAAAAGATACATTCCAGACATGAATTAAGCTTGAAGATTTCTGGAGCCAACAGAAACTACTTTTCATAAAATTGTAGAAATTTTTTGTTCAAGCATATGTATAAGCTTGGTTTCAAAATTTTGTACGTGGTTGATTTATAGAATAACCCAACCAAAGGAGTGGCGGTGCCTGAAATTAAAGTTGTCAAATCTCGATTCTGCCCCTATGTGCACCGTACAAGGTAATTTAATAAAAAACAGAAAATTACTCATACATAAGTATGATAATTTAAAAAAAAATTATTACAAATTTGTCAAACAGGTAGATTTCAATGTATCGCACAATTAAACTTGAATCAATTTGTGCTTAGAAAAGTAGAAATGTTAAATGAAACAAAAATATAGTTGATGTGTACTTATTTTATAGAAGGTTTTTTTTTTCAATACATATTGATATTAATTTTTTTTATCACGTTAGGATTCTGAAAACCAGTATTCTTGCATTAAAGTGGAAAAAAAAATTTTTTAACCATATTTAAAATTATCTAACACTAACAATAAAATAATTTTTTGGTTTCTACTTATCACATCGGGTAGAAGTAGTCCTCCGTTTCAAATTATAACCATTACCTTTTTAATATCATACTTTCATCCCAAGATATCGTACATTAAATTTAATATTTTTTAATTCACGCTATCCTGTTGATTATACTTACATACAAACATACAAGCATATACAGAGCGGCCTCGGTCAACGCAACAAATAAAAACCAAGCATGTTGTAATAACCGCGGAAGTTGCAATGATGTGTGTAATCAAAAAATCTAAGGTATCCAAGTCTAGATATTTATTGAGAAAATAAGAAACATTTTTCCATCTTGGGGTATTCACAAACTCTCAACATTATTCGTTTTCCGGTACATGATTCGGTATTGCTAATTAGCTTTTCTAACGCAGCTTTCTTATTACTAAACCGGCATATGGCTGACTTATGCCCATAAGACGAGTATTCAAACTACATACATTGCACTAAGCGAAGTAAAATTTATTTTAAAAGTTGCACTGACTGAGTCTGTTATGCAAGAAATCTCCTTGAGAACATCGAGGAGTTGCATTTATCAAGGGTTGCGTAACCAAGGTCGCACTGTACGCATACTAAGTATATTTTGTTAAAAATAGTTCCTGATGTTCTATGAAACGATTACGATTTTGATATGAAAGGTAACTAAATAAGATATAATATCGTTTCATTAAAATTTGTTATCAGCGCCATTTTTTGAGAGACATGGCAATTTTTCAAAACTGGCAAAAAATGTATTATTACGAGGGCAATTTGAGAAGTTAGTGAATTTTATAATTTCTGGCGTAGTAACTTTAAATGCTACACTGATCCTGTCAACTACCATCTATTAATAGACTACTGTCAAAATTTCAGCACGCTGCGCTTTATTAGCACTTTTATGTCTGTTCAATGTTGGTTTGTTTTTCAACCCAATTTTTCAAGCAAAATCGCAATAGTCACTAACTTTTATGTAGAACTAGCTGTCTCGGCAGACGTTGTCCTGCCCTTCCCGGTAGGTGGTGCGATATAATATGAACTCATGTGATGGAGTGTAAAACCGAAACAGCCCATTTTTTTAGAGAAACTAACTTCTGTCCTTACTATTTTACGTACATATAGTAGGCCTGACCGGCGTTATTATGCTCATACAGTGACAAAATCACAGTAACTGGTAGGTGGAACGATGAGTTTAATTTATGATAGTCTTTGTCTTTTAAACGTACCAAATCTCATTCATCTGCATCAAATAGTTCCTGATATATACAAAATGTTGTTTTATTCGCATATGGGAGGCGTGGTACCGCTAGTTTTTTTCCATTGAAACCAACTTTTGGCCGTAACTTTTATGTATGTATTAAGTCCCATTCATCCGCGTCCACTTGATGAGAAATGATGAATTTGATTTTGCAGGGCGTTTCATCGCCCATTTTTCCCAACCAGCTTTACAAAAACTTTACATAGACCATAAGAAGCAATTACGAAATGTTCGTGAAAGTTCTATTCAAAAAATATTTTTGTATGAGGGCCACGCTAAATATGCACCTTAAATAAAAGCGTTGTAACCTAAACTAAGCCTCTTAACAAAAAAATGTCCGCGGTGTAAGTTCGATGTGAGTCGATTAACCGGTCTTCGTGAAAATGATACAAAAATATTTGTATGAGGGCCACCCTCAATAAAAGTCTCATAGCCAAAACTATGCCTCCTAATATAAAAGACACGTAGTGTAAATTTCATGTGCATCAAATAAGTGGTCTATGTGAAAATTGTATTTTAAAGAAACGTTTGTATGAAAGCCACCCTAAATAAAAGTTTTGTTGCTCACATCCTATCCAGGGTGGAGAAAAGTCCAACAAATCAGAGGTAATTAAGATCTGTTCAGCCGATTTTGTGTTATAAATGATTTAACTAAGCCGACTTTTTTTTATATACATATATACTTTTGTTAACAGCAAAGCCGGTGTTGGATCAATTATAAACTAAACCGCGGTCTAACGCTACCATGAAGCTGATGTTGGATATACTGGAGGATGTAAGCCCTGAGCCGCGGCCAAAAGTTGTCCAATTACCCAAAGTTTTATGTAAAATTACTGTGGATAGCGAAGCCGTGTTGTACATAAGGAAAGAAAGAGAGTGTTTTTTAATTAAAAAGGCAGTGTAACCAAAAACATATTCCAACTGAATTCGATTTTGTTTGTTTTTAAATATTTTGACAGTTTGATTATAATATATTGACTTAATACGAACTTAAACTTTTATTGTCGTCTGCACTGCATTAATAATATTGTTCTACGATTTCTTACCGAGACTCGTGCCGAATTCGTTCGACACAGCGCACAGTGGTCCCAAATCTCAAAAAGCTACGCAAGATTCTAAGAGTATTTAAAAAGAGGTTTTTGAGGTAGCTGATTACGACCATAAAGTCTAACATTTAAAAAACTAAAAGCTGCTTTCAAAATGGCCGACCTATTTCTGTAAAATGTCTATGCGATTCATCAATGGAATATGTTACCCAGTCATTTGAAACACATTTTCAGTCAGAACTTTTCAAATATTTATCTGGCGATCTCTAAGAGCAACCTTATTTGTACAGTGAACAAATGAATTAATATTTTAAAAGTAGTAAATTTGGTTGCGAAGCTCTCTACTTGCTTTCTTTTTAAGTATAATTAAATCAAAGTTATATTTTGGTGAAAAATTAATCGTACAAAAAACTGTTTGTTGCTATATTTTTAGTTTCGGAGATAATTTCTCCGTTAAATTTGACAGTAAAACTTGCGCACTATACAATATTTCAAAATGTACATATAGCAGTGTGTGCAAAAATGATGAATGAATGAAGATCTTAAGAACTATGGGCATAGAATAAAAACACAATCATTTTTGTTTAAAAATGTTTGAATTTTTTCATTTATTTATTTTTAATGTTTCTAAAAATATCTTTGATAAAGGACATATATTTTTTTTTTTCATTTCTTTATATGTTATTCTTCAATTAATCCTAAGAATGAATCTGATTTCAAACCGAAATTCACCACATAACTTTGAAAAATATGAAAAAATTCATAATTTCCAAAGTTATGAGTATGTCCGGAATACTATTTGAAAGCAGACACATTCTTAGGATTGCTTGACGATAAACACATAAGGAAATCAAAAAAAAAAAAATATTCTACATCAAAGATATTTTGATGTTTTTATAACCAAAAAATTAATGTCTAAGCAAATTTATTTAAGGTTTATGTTTTTTATGTGAAAAAAATTTTGAATAAAAAGATGTTGAGTTTTCCATATGAATTGTAATCAGAACCAAGCTGTTGGCGCCGTCCAAAGTTTTGATCCAGGAAGTTGTAATTATATATATTCAAAAATTGAGCATCGAAACTTATGGTACACTTCTTGATTATTTATTATAAATATTCAAAAATTGAGCATCGAAACTTATGGTACACTTCTTGATTATTTATTATAAAGAGAGGGGAATCAAACTCGTATCATTGGAAAGGTACTGTTTCATTGATGTGCCCAAAAAACAAAATACAGGCAAGTTTCGGTAAAACGAATGATATAATGCCAGGCCCTTTCGTTGTATCGAAAAATTCGTTAAATAGGACTATGTTTTTTTAATAATTTCATTTCAATAAATTAAAGAATCTTCAATTCATATAATTAATTCTTTAAGGTGCATATGGAAGAATTTGGTATTCCATATTTTTGTGAAATCACATCCTTTCACACTCATCCAATATTATTATTTTCCCACTTAATGAACTTTTTTTATATATCCCATACATATTATCAGTGTGAATAAGAACAACTTGACTCGACACTTGTCAATTTCAGTCAATATTCGACACCAGTCAATTTCAATCCATTGTAAATCAATAGATTAAAATTGACGGTTGTCGAAAATTGGCAATTATTGACACGCATAATACAGGCTATTAATTGAAATTGACAAGGGTCGAGTCAAGCCGTTCGTAATGACACTCATAATTCTACAACACTTCCGTGAATTAATCCAAATGTGACAAAAATAAACTAACGCCAAAAAAAATCCAAGTTAGCATTATGAAACAAACGGTACCTGAAACTGTTTTTTTCTTTTCTGTTGCGGTTTTACATTTATTACTTACTTTCTAATTGTTTTAAAACTTTTGTCATTCCTCATTCGTAATATCGGGGTGAAATTTTCTGAAACATTCGTTGTGTAAGGTACTCAATGTAAAATTTTTGGCCATTCGTTAGATCGGATTTTCGCTAAAATGAGGTTCGTTATACTGAGACTTGCATGTAATGTGTAACATGTGTCGTTAAGGCAGGTAAAATAAAGAGAACATACGCGCATGATTTCCCCATAAAAACGTTTTAACCAATTAATTGAAAGTATTTTATTAAATTAATCTTATTTTCGGAGCTAGAGAAATAAAAAGCCAGGACACATTGCTTAAATTTGGTCTAAAATGTAGTTATAACCCTCTCAAAACTTAAGCCATCTGAGACAAGGGAAGGTGGTGCTCACGGAGGATCAAAGATCATATGGTTTTAAGTTCAAAAGAAAAAAATCAATAAGCGAGAACCAAGTAAATTCTTCCTGCTTTCTACTCGCTGGTGCATAGATACTGTTTTCACCTAACAAAGGGAAGGGGCTTTTAAATTGGCAAAAATTAAAAAAAAAAATAATATTCTTTATTTACCTAACATATTTAATCGTTGGGCTTAAGATTTAGGTGTTTAAGCTCATTGGGAGGTACCCTGTTGGCAAACTGGGCAATATGAATTCGATGGAGTTTTTTTTCGTTTGCGTTTCCATGGGCCTATGTTTTAGCATTTTGTACCTTAAGAAAATTCTTTTGCAAATTCAGCTTCCAAGATCAACTACGCAATCAGTTTATTTTCCATGAAAAACAAAATTTTTCAAATATTTATTTCTGTCTCATAGGACTATGTTTTTGCATTGTACTTAAAAAAAACTGTCGCAAAATTTCATTATCCTAGACCAACCCTGCGTTGACGAATGGGTGTTTGCTCATTGTTTACTGAATCGGTTGACTCGAAATTGGCCATCAAACGTTGAATAGTCGAATGGGAACGACGACCATATAAGCCAGGGATGGCCAACCCGCGGCTCGCCTCAAACATTTTGCTGTCCCGCGAGATTCATCACACTTTTACAAAATATATAATGCATCACTACAATTTGCAGGTTCTATTGGACTCAGCTTAAAAGCGTTCCTGTACTCGAAAAACCTGTAAGTGAGAATGGAAAAGAGAGAGTAATTTATGTGCTCTCTTTGTAAAAAG
This sequence comes from Meiosimyza decipiens, assembly GCA_963680825.1. Lineage (NCBI taxonomy): Eukaryota > Metazoa > Arthropoda > Insecta > Diptera > Lauxaniidae > Meiosimyza > Meiosimyza decipiens. The sequence continues at coordinate 148,317,602 of OY804258.1, forward strand.
TTATAGGTCTTAGCCCGAAGAATTTTTGCATGTAAACTCTTGAAAAGTGTCAAACTATAACTATTCTGTGTTGTACAAGCCAAATTGTAAACATTTATGCAATTCACAGCTTGTTGTAAAATTGGAACGTGACAAAATTACAATGTGTCAAATCATACAACTGTGAGCTCAAAAATTTATTTCCAACTTTGTACCAGAAATCAAAAAAATGCTTTACATAGAACGACATAGCTCAAGCTTGTCTATCGTGAGCAAGGAGCTTTATAAATCGTTCGATAACTAAGCATTAAAATCTGCCTATAAATTCAAATTAAAATGTGAAGCTATAGCCGCTACAATTGCACTTTGAGCCGTTGAAAAAATAAGCTGAAATATTAATAGTTAATATTTTACTTTAACTTTTTAAGTTAACTTTTTTTTCATTAGGTACCAAGGACATATTGATTTTATAAAGCACGTGACATTCTATTTTAAGCAAGCCCATATACTTGGCGATCGATTATTCATTTTGAAAATTTCAAAAATACTGCTCAACCATTTTTCGGCCCAAAAAAAGAATTGAATCAATAAAATAAGAAACTTAATTCGTTTTGCTCTCAATGGCTTAAATTGGACTGACTCTTTGAACCTTCCTCCTTATGAAGATCGTTTGAAGTTATTACATTTGCAGTCTTTGAAGTCCCGTAGAAATATTGCGGATATAATTTATTTGCATCAACTTGTAACTGGGTCTCTTGCTGCACCAGAGCTTCTTGATTTCATACATTTTAATACTAATCGGAGAAGTACTCGTAACTCTAATCAATTATTTTATCAACCGGTTATTAGAACTAATTTTATGGCTACAGCTCCTTTTAATCGCATGACAACCCTTATTAACAGTTGCGATTTTTATAACATTAGCTTGTCAAAAGGTCAACTCAAGCTTAGATTGAAAGCAAACTGTAGCTAAATTTGTAGCTTAATGGTGGTCTGTATTTTTATGTTTGTGTTGTAAGAGCCCCACAGCATGCAGGGTAAATTTTTCTGGACCATGTAAAATTACACATATAATTATTTTAATATCTATATCACATGGTCTGAGTGGGTATGTTGAGAAAGCTTTACTAAGAAAAAATTATAAAAAAATAACAAATTAATTGCATGTATAATTTTTTCCATCTTCAGTATTTATTGAAAAGCTTTTTACTTGATTTAAGGCTTCAAGCTAAATAGCTACGAAAGCTAATAGCTGTAGTAGCTAAACTCTATAGCGTTGTACCGTTACGGCTTTCTCTTTGACGCGAAATAGGGGTTGAAAGTATTTTTAGGTTGTTAATGCTTAAAGTTAGTATTACTCGTGTTGTTAAATTATCCTGAAAAGTAAGTAAGTTTTGGCAAGTTTTAATGCCTTAAAAGTCGTTCGGGCTTCTAACTGATAAGATGGAGACACATATCTTTTATAAGCCATCTTTGACAAAATCTTAAGCATCCTTAATTAAAAGCATCCCTGATTTCCCCTCGTACGCTCTCAAGCTTTATCACAATTTTGTAGAAGGGTAAAATTTATAGAACGTTTTCTGCTTCAAAGTGACTGCATAATTTAAAAAGCAACTTAAAAGTTGGCACACAACTTCATGAATATGTGTAATTAAGCACACGATTAAAAATCCAAATAATTTTATACTCGTATGTGAAACAACTTATGTGCATAGTATGTTTACGCGTTTGGCAAGATAATAGCATACACTATTTACAACGTTTACGGTCTTGCTTGAAAGGCTACCTGTCAGCTATTAAATCATTAGTAAGTAACACGCACAATGGGGCAGAATCACGACTTAGCCAACACAAATTGGTTTTTAAGAAACAAGATTTAAAACAAAAAAATAAATAATGATGCCTTTTTAAAGCTATAAATGATGTAGACAACAAAACGCGAACATAAGAAATGTGATAAAAATTTCATTCCTTACACTTTTTGCAATTGGACACATATTTTAGGTAACGAGGTAAAGACTTCCATAAGAAGTTGCACTAATAAAAAATAATCTAGGTGAACTTAGATACTTGAAAGTTGGAAAACTCAGATTTAAGTTTCTGGAGGACTGACGTAACTGTAGTTTTTTATATACATATGTAAATAAATAATATCGAGTTTTTGAATAAAGTATTTTATGTATAAATATCAAGTTATTTAGGTATACTGTAGTTTCTTAAACGCCGTCATATTGTCAAACCATCTTAAGCGATACAAAAAGCGGGATGTGTTGCAGGCACTGACTTGGAATTTTCGTTCAGAGTGCGAGTCCTGCATTACAGTAAACAACTTCTAAGTAAGTTCTCAAAGGAACTATTATCTGCACTGCAAGGCTTTTTTACCTTGCATGGCTACAAACGGAACCGTCGGCTCATACAAAATTTTAAGTATTAAGTTTATCTGCAAATTGCAATTTTGTGCCATCAAGATAAATGTACGGCAACTCAAAAAATCGATAATAAGATTTCGAAATTGATTTATTGTGAGAAGCTTTTTACTAATACCGTCCAAAGTTTCGTTCAATCTAAAGCATAAGTCCCCAACTAGGTCCAAGGGTTGTGGCATCCAACGTTGCAGGTCAACTGTATACTTATGAGTGGCAACATTTAAAGTATTAAAAATGTCATTTAATAATAAGGTGAATAGCCAAGGGTCGTGAACTGAGCCTTGAGGTACTCTACAGCTTCCAGTGTTAAATAATTCTCTGCATTCTATCACCTAAGTAGCTTTTAAGATGCTGGCCGACATAATCCGAAAATCCAAAAGACAATTTTAGCTTACAATTAGTAAAAAGGAATGTAAGTTTTATCATAAGAAATTCAAACATCATTTATAATTTCTATAACTGCAGTAGAGCAGCTGTGACTTGAATGAAATCCCGACTGCAACGAAAAACCCAAGCCTATTCACGTATATAAGAACTTATTCAGCCCTCAGAGACTCGCACACCTTAGAAAAAAAGCAGACCAACGGATCGAAAATCACTTGGCCCACATGGCTGCTAAAACTGTAGCAACTGGTATAACAGTTGCCATCTTCGCTAGTTTAGTATCCAGTAAAGCACTGGCTTATAATGTAGTAATAAACTGCCACTTAAAGACGATACATACTTTGCACTATTGGAGCCTTCACTCTTGGAATCATGTTGGCGAGGTTGTGCGAACAGAAAGAGGAAGTAAAATTTTTCTTACCTATTAAGGAGAAATATTGCTTGCTGCACCAATTTTGTTAGCTCAAATTAGAAATACATTAGACTTATTTGTACTACGAAATATTTTTGATATTCAGCTGCAAGGCTTAGGAAATATTAAGTTGGTGGGAATGGGCAACATTTTTGCATATGCAGATAAGCTCAATTGTTCACGTCTAAAATCGACACATGGATTATAAAAATTAAAGGAATGAACTTTTGATACATTAAAATTAATACCATACATACATATATACTTCAGTTTCAACACTGCAGGAAAAAAGTTGTATCAAAACTGCTACGCAAACTTTTTACTGTCCACATTTCTGAGGTGCATGACAATATTTAAGAAGACGCTATTGAAAAGATACATTCCAGACATGAATTAAGCTTGAAGATTTCTGGAGCCAACAGAAACTACTTTTCATAAAATTGTAGAAATTTTTTGTTCAAGCATATGTATAAGCTTGGTTTCAAAATTTTGTACGTGGTTGATTTATAGAATAACCCAACCAAAGGAGTGGCGGTGCCTGAAATTAAAGTTGTCAAATCTCGATTCTGCCCCTATGTGCACCGTACAAGGTAATTTAATAAAAAACAGAAAATTACTCATACATAAGTATGATAATTTAAAAAAAAATTATTACAAATTTGTCAAACAGGTAGATTTCAATGTATCGCACAATTAAACTTGAATCAATTTGTGCTTAGAAAAGTAGAAATGTTAAATGAAACAAAAATATAGTTGATGTGTACTTATTTTATAGAAGGTTTTTTTTTTCAATACATATTGATATTAATTTTTTTTATCACGTTAGGATTCTGAAAACCAGTATTCTTGCATTAAAGTGGAAAAAAAAATTTTTTAACCATATTTAAAATTATCTAACACTAACAATAAAATAATTTTTTGGTTTCTACTTATCACATCGGGTAGAAGTAGTCCTCCGTTTCAAATTATAACCATTACCTTTTTAATATCATACTTTCATCCCAAGATATCGTACATTAAATTTAATATTTTTTAATTCACGCTATCCTGTTGATTATACTTACATACAAACATACAAGCATATACAGAGCGGCCTCGGTCAACGCAACAAATAAAAACCAAGCATGTTGTAATAACCGCGGAAGTTGCAATGATGTGTGTAATCAAAAAATCTAAGGTATCCAAGTCTAGATATTTATTGAGAAAATAAGAAACATTTTTCCATCTTGGGGTATTCACAAACTCTCAACATTATTCGTTTTCCGGTACATGATTCGGTATTGCTAATTAGCTTTTCTAACGCAGCTTTCTTATTACTAAACCGGCATATGGCTGACTTATGCCCATAAGACGAGTATTCAAACTACATACATTGCACTAAGCGAAGTAAAATTTATTTTAAAAGTTGCACTGACTGAGTCTGTTATGCAAGAAATCTCCTTGAGAACATCGAGGAGTTGCATTTATCAAGGGTTGCGTAACCAAGGTCGCACTGTACGCATACTAAGTATATTTTGTTAAAAATAGTTCCTGATGTTCTATGAAACGATTACGATTTTGATATGAAAGGTAACTAAATAAGATATAATATCGTTTCATTAAAATTTGTTATCAGCGCCATTTTTTGAGAGACATGGCAATTTTTCAAAACTGGCAAAAAATGTATTATTACGAGGGCAATTTGAGAAGTTAGTGAATTTTATAATTTCTGGCGTAGTAACTTTAAATGCTACACTGATCCTGTCAACTACCATCTATTAATAGACTACTGTCAAAATTTCAGCACGCTGCGCTTTATTAGCACTTTTATGTCTGTTCAATGTTGGTTTGTTTTTCAACCCAATTTTTCAAGCAAAATCGCAATAGTCACTAACTTTTATGTAGAACTAGCTGTCTCGGCAGACGTTGTCCTGCCCTTCCCGGTAGGTGGTGCGATATAATATGAACTCATGTGATGGAGTGTAAAACCGAAACAGCCCATTTTTTTAGAGAAACTAACTTCTGTCCTTACTATTTTACGTACATATAGTAGGCCTGACCGGCGTTATTATGCTCATACAGTGACAAAATCACAGTAACTGGTAGGTGGAACGATGAGTTTAATTTATGATAGTCTTTGTCTTTTAAACGTACCAAATCTCATTCATCTGCATCAAATAGTTCCTGATATATACAAAATGTTGTTTTATTCGCATATGGGAGGCGTGGTACCGCTAGTTTTTTTCCATTGAAACCAACTTTTGGCCGTAACTTTTATGTATGTATTAAGTCCCATTCATCCGCGTCCACTTGATGAGAAATGATGAATTTGATTTTGCAGGGCGTTTCATCGCCCATTTTTCCCAACCAGCTTTACAAAAACTTTACATAGACCATAAGAAGCAATTACGAAATGTTCGTGAAAGTTCTATTCAAAAAATATTTTTGTATGAGGGCCACGCTAAATATGCACCTTAAATAAAAGCGTTGTAACCTAAACTAAGCCTCTTAACAAAAAAATGTCCGCGGTGTAAGTTCGATGTGAGTCGATTAACCGGTCTTCGTGAAAATGATACAAAAATATTTGTATGAGGGCCACCCTCAATAAAAGTCTCATAGCCAAAACTATGCCTCCTAATATAAAAGACACGTAGTGTAAATTTCATGTGCATCAAATAAGTGGTCTATGTGAAAATTGTATTTTAAAGAAACGTTTGTATGAAAGCCACCCTAAATAAAAGTTTTGTTGCTCACATCCTATCCAGGGTGGAGAAAAGTCCAACAAATCAGAGGTAATTAAGATCTGTTCAGCCGATTTTGTGTTATAAATGATTTAACTAAGCCGACTTTTTTTTATATACATATATACTTTTGTTAACAGCAAAGCCGGTGTTGGATCAATTATAAACTAAACCGCGGTCTAACGCTACCATGAAGCTGATGTTGGATATACTGGAGGATGTAAGCCCTGAGCCGCGGCCAAAAGTTGTCCAATTACCCAAAGTTTTATGTAAAATTACTGTGGATAGCGAAGCCGTGTTGTACATAAGGAAAGAAAGAGAGTGTTTTTTAATTAAAAAGGCAGTGTAACCAAAAACATATTCCAACTGAATTCGATTTTGTTTGTTTTTAAATATTTTGACAGTTTGATTATAATATATTGACTTAATACGAACTTAAACTTTTATTGTCGTCTGCACTGCATTAATAATATTGTTCTACGATTTCTTACCGAGACTCGTGCCGAATTCGTTCGACACAGCGCACAGTGGTCCCAAATCTCAAAAAGCTACGCAAGATTCTAAGAGTATTTAAAAAGAGGTTTTTGAGGTAGCTGATTACGACCATAAAGTCTAACATTTAAAAAACTAAAAGCTGCTTTCAAAATGGCCGACCTATTTCTGTAAAATGTCTATGCGATTCATCAATGGAATATGTTACCCAGTCATTTGAAACACATTTTCAGTCAGAACTTTTCAAATATTTATCTGGCGATCTCTAAGAGCAACCTTATTTGTACAGTGAACAAATGAATTAATATTTTAAAAGTAGTAAATTTGGTTGCGAAGCTCTCTACTTGCTTTCTTTTTAAGTATAATTAAATCAAAGTTATATTTTGGTGAAAAATTAATCGTACAAAAAACTGTTTGTTGCTATATTTTTAGTTTCGGAGATAATTTCTCCGTTAAATTTGACAGTAAAACTTGCGCACTATACAATATTTCAAAATGTACATATAGCAGTGTGTGCAAAAATGATGAATGAATGAAGATCTTAAGAACTATGGGCATAGAATAAAAACACAATCATTTTTGTTTAAAAATGTTTGAATTTTTTCATTTATTTATTTTTAATGTTTCTAAAAATATCTTTGATAAAGGACATATATTTTTTTTTTTCATTTCTTTATATGTTATTCTTCAATTAATCCTAAGAATGAATCTGATTTCAAACCGAAATTCACCACATAACTTTGAAAAATATGAAAAAATTCATAATTTCCAAAGTTATGAGTATGTCCGGAATACTATTTGAAAGCAGACACATTCTTAGGATTGCTTGACGATAAACACATAAGGAAATCAAAAAAAAAAAAATATTCTACATCAAAGATATTTTGATGTTTTTATAACCAAAAAATTAATGTCTAAGCAAATTTATTTAAGGTTTATGTTTTTTATGTGAAAAAAATTTTGAATAAAAAGATGTTGAGTTTTCCATATGAATTGTAATCAGAACCAAGCTGTTGGCGCCGTCCAAAGTTTTGATCCAGGAAGTTGTAATTTTGGGGCGATTTCTTCAAACCCAAGTCTATGGGACCGCAAAAAAAATAAAAATTTAAAACACTTCGGATTTATATTGTTCGCGTGGTTTGACAACAGAGGGTGGCGTCCCCAATACAACTAAGTGACCTAAAAACCACCTAAGATAGCAGGACTTTTACAAATTTGGTACTATGAGATATATTGTCTATGCTAAGCGCCTCACGAAATTTGGACGGCATTAGGCATCGGGGCGTGGTACTTTCTATACGGCAAAAATACTCAAATGCCAAATCATTGTTCCTATGATAGCAGGAGTTTTGAAATTTGGTTTTAAGATGTATGTTGCCTATGTTAAGGAGCCTACAAAATATGGATGAGATTCGAGAACGTGGCCCCTTCCATACAACAAAAAAACTTTAAAAGGCTATATCTGGTAACTTAAGATAACAAGAGTTTTAAAATTTGGTATCAGGGTGTATATTTCCTATGCTGCAAACCTCATGAAATGTCGACGCAAATTTGTTGGAATGTGTCCATGTAACAATGTAAACATTCGTAAAATTACTTCTTTTCTATAGATTTTTATTTAAATTACATAAAGAGTTAATCACTATTGAGCTCTGTAAATTAAAGTAGATGAGACAATCCCATGTAGGGTATAAATTAAAACTGCGTGTTATTTAAAATGTACAACGAGAATTACTGTCTTCATAGCTATTATACAAAATGATAGTTAATTAAAATTGCGATCTCGGCACGATGTCATCAACAGCGATGTGTATTTAAGTATCTCAATCGCTTCAAGTGGCTTTATTTTAATATCTGAGACAACATAGACTAGCGTGGTCATGACTGTTGAATTTAACCAAAGTATTGAGCAGCCTCCGAATCACTTGGGACTGGAGTTTTTTGAAGAAGTTCTTGAAAATGCAATTCAAAGGTCTGGAGCGAAAATTGAAAAAATTATATTTGAAATGGGAAGTAGTACTGGGGAAAACTACTGTAGTCAAATTTATCGCGTCAAAATAAATTATCAATTGGTGAAAAATAAGTCTAACGTATATTCAACTATCATCAAAAGTATACCACGCTCCGAAGCTACGCAGTTTTTGCAAGACTTGCAAGTATTCGTCAAGGAAAAAACTTTTTATATCAATGTACTGCCACTAATGGAAATTTTTTTACCAAATGGCCAGCAATTTGGAGCCAAGTAAGTTACAAGTGTTGAAATCTTAATTAATGATATTCATAATGAGAAAAAATAATAAATGAAATGAAATGAAAATGAAATGATGTGAAAATGAAATGATATTAAAAAAGTTAGAAATTTCTGTGAATTTTTTAAACAACCATAATGCCAGTGTGGAAGGGCCATTGTTGCCTAAAAAAAATGTTTTGCTTATGATTGCAATTATATTTAAGCAATATCACAGAGCATATGAACATACGGCTTTAACATGTGTAAAGCCTCCTCATAAAAATACCCTTATTAACTTAAGCCCAGCGCGTCAGGGTTTCAAAATGAAGGACTTTAAAGGACATTGCTTCTAATGCTTTTAGAAACTGAGAACGATTTTTAAGAGACAAACTATGGAATAATTCCAACGTATCGCTTGTTTGCTAAAAGTCCGCCACAATTAAAAAAAATCTCTAGTAAACTATGCAGAAATAACCGTCATTTGATGTTTTATTTTGAGTGGAAAAATCATAACGGTATCTAGCGAACTTGTTTTGTGAGAAGTGTAAATCGTCACCTAACATCCAAAAAGCCGTAACCACACTTTTAAGTTTTATACAGGTGAAGCAAAAAAAATATTGTGTTTCGTTTTTCATTCACACTAGTGTGCTACGTCTATTTGCCGGTCTTTTCAATTTCGGTAATAAAATCTTTATTATTGGACATGTGATTTAAAAATTTCGTAGTGACATGTAGTTTAATCAAATGCATTATAATCAGTAAAAAACTCGATTGTGATTTTTTTTTGATTACTGTTTTTTGGATGCTAGGTGACGATATGTCTTTTTATTTAGTACTTTTATTTAGTACTTTTACTTAGTTATTCGTAAAAGTGATTGAAAAATTTTATAAGCGTTCTTCTCCAAATTTAAGATTTTTGAGATATGACGGTCTTGCAGTAAACGAGCGATACAATTTTAAGGATATTTATTGGACCATAACATATAATATGTGCCCTAAATTGGTTTAAGGAGCTTAAAAAGCAATATGGCGATATCAAGAATATTGCTCACCAAAAAAAAAAGCAATGAAGGTTCTCAAAAGACTAAAAGATATAAATAGTAATCTAGATATTCAGAATCAAAGTCATTTTACAATCAAATAACAAATCTAATTATATTGATGAACTTTTTTTATAACAACGCATCAAGCGATTGATTTCATTTAATTTAAGGAATATGTCCATGCCATATTCCCAAACTGTGTTCCGCCCTTTTGAGACTAATTTTAAGGTATGCTAAAAAGTGAAATTTTGTGTGAAACCTTGATGACCTTTTTGTTTTTACTCGTTAAAAAAAAGTAAGTACACGTCACTCGAAACCGTCCAGTTCCTGGCTATTTTAGAAATTTTGCATTCCTTTGAACGCCTCTGGCTTTGACATTAAATTCCTGTCCGGGCCAATCCCGGTCACTTGTAGCCCTGATGGTAAGATTGTAACAATTAACGGTTAATGTTGGCTGAATAAGCTATCTAACTATTGGAAAAATCCTCGGGAAATTGTATAACAAAAATAAGGTACACGCATATTAGTTTTCAAAGCACTCAAAACCGTGGAAGCTATATTTTTAAAGATATTTAATCGATCACTTTTTAGTAAAAAATTCTATACCTACTCCAATTAATTTTTTATTCATTTTAACAACAATTTTGTGAGTTTTTTTTTTTGTACCTAAGAACTTTGATCTTATTCTATCATACGATATTGCTAAACATGAGTGAAATTCGCTCAAACATTTAACCGAGTTGCAAGTGGTACTAATTATTCCAAATTTAGCTTTTCCATACGATAAACGCTTTATTGGCCAAACTGACATTGAGCACAGAATTCTAAGTGTTTGTCATTTAAGAAAGAGCTTTATAAAATCACAGAAATTAAAAAATTTGCTTTTTCCGTATAAATAAATGGCTTTTTTCCCGTCCCAGTTAACCTTATGAAAACGCCTAGGAAAAATTGACCAACCGTTCATAATAATTTTTTTTTAAGAAGCAAGGATTTCTTTTAACGTTTGTCAACTGGATTGAGTCTTATTTATCTAATCGTTCAGGTCAAATAAAATATGAGGGTTTTGTCCTTTCAGGGACTATGTCTTACAGAAGCAATTTTCTCGAAAACTTATGTATGTATGTATGAAATAAAAACGAATAACATTAATGTCATTCCAAATATATATCATTTTGTAATGCTCAGCGCCGGATTTAAATTTTTAATGCCCTAGGTTTTTAAAGAAAGTGTTTTTGCAGTTTTTAAGGTATAATCTAGTGGCCGAAATACTGTTTCGGATTATTTATCTGAAACGTATTCCGTTTCGGATCCGTTGTCGTATGAAATTCCTCTCCAAATTTCATACGAAAAAGTATCCGGATAACGGATCCGTTTTATTTAAAAAAACGTATCCGAAACGGATCCGTATATGATTTTCGTTTCGGATTCGTTACGAATCCCACAAAGCGGATTCCGGTTTTTTGAGCGGAATTTCATACGAAAAAGAATCCGTAACGGATCCGAAATGGAATCCGGAACTGATCCGTATATAAGGTCCGTTTCGGATTCGCATCCGTTTTTGTGCACATTGGAATATTTCGGCTATTATTACATACTCGTACATATATACATATTCACATACATATATACCATAGCCTCATCAGACCAGTTTTTGGATAATTTTCACACGGATTTTTGAACACCGACCATCGATTAAAAAAAAATCTGACGTGCTGGAGAAAAATCGCGAGGCACGATATTTTTTCTTGTGTCTAATTTCAGAAATTTTACGATCATATTGGTCTTTGCTGAATGACTGTAAGTTCAATGTAATAATGTTTAATACTTTCAGAATATATTGAAATTTCTCATGGGCGCAAACCTTTGTCGGACCGTGTAGTGCATCATAGCTTTATCATAGTACGACAAGGAGTTTTGAAAAATCTCTCTCTGACTCTCTGACCTGATCAGTTAAATTAAGCAATTTTTATAAGTCAGTTAAGGGGCCATCCATAAGCTACGTGACCGAAAAAACCTTTTTTTTAACCCCTACGATTATTCGTGACTTTACTCTATTAACCCCCCTCCCATATTTAATTACGTTGCAGCATGATTTTTAAAAAATATTTTTCAGTATGCACCAACTAATCATGCAAGTCAAGGACATGGTAGCGCTTTAGTCTCCTCGTTGTTAAGCTATTATCTAATAGTTGGAGGGCTAACGTCTTAACATGATGACTAAGACAATTTACATAAAAATTCTTGCTGAAAAATAAGAAGACTTGTGATTTAAAAATTTGAAAATTATTTTTTCATAAAGAAAATGAATAACTCGATATGTTCACGGTGGGCTTCAACTAACTTTTAATAAAAGTGAGAGTTACTACAAAAACTTTAATTGGGGATTATTTGGGATATAGTTTAGAGTCGACGTATGAAAAAAACAAAAGAATTAGTTAGATTAAGTGAAAAAGGTTTTAGTAAAATATGACAATTTTGGAAATGGTGCCCCAAATCGAGGTCTTATTCGTAATATCTCGATTATACTTTATATTGTCAAAAATTCTATACCCTTCAAAATGAGATGTCACACAGTAAAATTTCTTGACCAAGTTAAGATATATTAGATCGAATTTGGCTGTTTTCGCAAAAAATAGAGTTTTTTTCCAAACTTTGACCTAACAGTACTCAGGACTCCGAATACCTAGGGAGCTGAAATTTGTGCTGTGGGGCTATCTTTGGTTCTTTGACGTGAGCTTAAACAAAATCGAATATTTTTTAAATTTCATACGTATGTTTTTCATACGAATGTAATATTATTAAAAAACAGTAAATATGAAATAAAAAAATTTTTTCATTTTGATGTATATCGACTATAAATAACATCCCAAAGAATTCTCCATTCAAGTTTCTGTAGCAACTCAACTTGTCATTTAAACTTGGCTTAAGCCCACCCAGTACTTTTAAATTATTTAAATCTAGATGTGCAAAAACGGCGGCGAAAAAAATATCATGTTTAATATTACACAATTCTTTATTCATACCACATAGTTGTTTTAACTTTGTTGCTATTATGTGAAATTAAATACATTAAGCATACACATAAGCTTTTTTATATATAATTTCAAAAAAGAGTAACAGAAACAACATAAACATCAGGAGAGGAAAAAAATGTCCCGTGCGGCCGTGATTAAAATTAAATTAAAAAAAAGTATAAATCATTTTTGGATAAAAACAAAACTACTTTTAAGAGACATGCACAATATTCTAAAAATAGTTTCGTGAAAATATTGCCTCAGGTTTCGCTGAAATCGACGTTTGAATTGGTCGCCACGTAAACTTCTCCTGTTTTTGTCCCGTGCGAACGCCTTGGTTTTTTCCAACTATCTTGAAAACGAAAAATTTCACAAAATCAGCCTTAGCACCATTTATAGAACTAATTGAGAGCTATAAGTTAAGCCTATTGTCAAAATAAAAATCCGTTTTATTGTCTTTTTTTTACTATAAATATGTTCGACGGTCCTGTTCGACACCATGGAAATGCCCATATAGAAATAGCTATAAAAAAGTAACAAATGATCAGTTAAAAGTTTACTTATGTACGTATAAACTTTCCCAATGAAAAGTGTTTAAATCAGTTAAAAAGATTCGGAGAATACTCTTTAGAAAATTCATCCTCAGCTTCGATATTTTACAAACCAGATCAAAGCGAAAATTGTCGTTAAAATATACTTTCATTTCACTTTCATTAAATAAAACCTTATTTTTGGAGGAAACAAAAAATCGAAGCGTTGCTGAAAACTTGTTATGTCCTACCAACAACTGATGCTCGTATCAGTCTTTGACGTATGAGGGAGCTAGATGTGTGTTGTCAGGGTTTTTTCTGCCACACCCTTGTTGGTAAAGTTTTACACGTTCGTTATCAAATGCTGCGACAACAGCAATAAAAGAACGGTCCTTTCAATACCTTAGAATCTAAGGTTTAGATCAACAATGTCTGAAGATTAGCTGAACGGCTTAACCTCAATTAAATACATGCATCGCGATGCAGAAATTAAGTTAGAGAGTTTTAGACGAGTTTTTTCAGTAACTCGCAGAATTAGCTTGATAACTTATCGATATATTTTCTTAAAAATGTTTATTGTCTTCCGATGCTTGTAAAATCAAACGAAATGTAGGTTTACTTTCAAAATACCATCTGACTATTGATTTTCATGCACATACATTAGACACTACGGGCTCTAAGAATCATGTCATGGAGGAATTTCTGATATTCATTTTTTGCTAAAGCATCAACCAGAAGGCACTACCGAAATTCTCAAATTATCATCGCCTCTACTTCAGCCAGTTTTTTAAGAAACAGAAAAATATTTTGGTATACAATTACCACAACGCTTTTGACATTAAATGTTTCATACACAAACGATTCTTTTCAGCATATCTATGGAACAGTACCCTTCAAATGATATTCATATGCTTCATTCCCCTGCTCTTATAATGATACAGCTCTGTGAAAATACAAATAAAAATAAAATAACTTAAAAAAGAAGAGACGATAAGTTCACGAAACTTTGTAATCACAAAAATTCATTCCGCAGATTCCGTTCCTCTCCATCAAATCACACATTTTTTAAATGAAATTTGAAATGTGGTTTGATGTTTCAATTGCAGGCTTCTAAATAGATCGTCTCTGACAAAAGTTACAGAATGTTTTTATATTGTATCTATATTTTTCAGATTATATAACACACTTAGACATCCAGTTAATACTTTAGCATTTGAAGATCTCAACATTAAGGGCTATCAAATGGCTTCTAGAGAATCGGGTTTAGATGAAGCTCACTGTTGTCTTGTTATGAAAAAACTAGGACAATTTCATGGTATTTCTATGGTATTAGCGAAAAAGGTAGTTTTCATAAAAATAAAGTTAAAGAATATTATACTTATACAATTGATTTACAGCGTCCTGAAATTATGTCATCTTTCGACAGTGGTATGTTAGCTAAGACGGGATTGGAACGTGACGACGGCATGTTATTAAAGTATTTTGGAGGCAATCTTGATGCACTTACTGAACTTATTAGCGGTTGGAGTGGCTATGAAGAAATATATCAGAAGATAATGAAATATAGAAGCAACCTTAGAGAAAATCTTTTACAAAGTCAAGCCCCAATTGAAGAAGAAATACAAGTCTTAAATCACGGAGACTTATGGGTAAACAATATTCTCTTCAAGTATCAAGAAAACGAAGGCCTGAAACTGATGGACTTGGTGTTTGTTGATTTTCAAATGAGCATTTGGGGTAGTCCAGGACTGGATCTCAACTATTTCTTTTACACAAGTCTGCAGCTCAGTATTCTTCAAAATAAAAGAGAGGCCTTAGTAAGAATTTATCATGAATCACTTCAGCAGACACTCAAGAATTTAAAGTATACCAACATACCCAACTTGCAAGACATAATATTGGAAGTAAGACGCAGAGAACATTTTGGATTCTTTGCTAACTACGGTATATTTCCCACTATAAGCATGGATAAACAGCAGTCAAGTGATAATAGCTTGGACAAATACTTAGACGAAGAGTTTGCTAAAAAGAAGGTGCGACAAATGTTTTCATCAAAGCGTTTACAGAAAACTCTAAAATACACTTTACCAAAATTTCAAGAACTAGGAATTTTTGACTAAGCAATGGCTAAATAAAAATTTATAAACATTATAGCACGCTACTTGACGAGTAATTGAAGAGCGTAAATATTTATAAAGTATAATTTTTATGAAAGTTCTAACATTATAAATTCCATCGGTATACTCAGAAAACTCTTGCCGATAATTTTCTGTTTTTTTTGTAAACCTTATTTACTTATGCTTTAAACTAAATTGAAAGCAATTGAAACATAATTTTTTATGCAATTTTATTTTTTGAAAAAAAAATGAATTTATCTTATATATGAAGGTATTTTACAAAAAACTGGTTTGATTCAAAGTTGGCAAAGAAAACGGAGTATAAAATAAAATTTAAAGAATATTTTAATTATGTCCTTATAAAATTTAAATAAAGTTGAAAAATCTATATTATGTTTTAATAATTATTCACTCTAAGCCCATAGCAAGAAAAGAAACTATAATTGCTTTATGTAAAAGGCATGGTCATACCATCCTGCGAAAGAAAAATACGCTGGTTTTAATCAGTTACAATAGAGTATCGTAATTAAATGTAGGATCCCCAGCCAATGTACATTGATGCCAAATTATCGATATTGGTTGCTTCTGATATTAAGAAACTCACTTGTCCTTCAATGGATAATGGCATACTATTCGCAAGGGTTTTGTTTATCTATAATAATATGAGAAGTAGTTAACTTTGGTTATTTTTACTATCATAATTACACGTACATATCCTTGAAGTCGTTCTTCTATTCTTCTTACGTCATTCATAGCTTTTGGATCAGTTATTTCTGCACCCGGTGACTTTTTATTGCTATTAGATCGGTTTAAGACCACTAAATCGTACACAAACGGCCTCAGTACTGACAAAAGTGTTTTTGTTTCTTTTTTTAACAAACGAAGTGTGATTTCACAGCACTTGCGGTACATCCCTTCAACGCGCAATGGGCCCATGGCAAAGACCATGTTGTGAGTAAGGCGAAAAGGAACGAGTTCTGGATAGGCAAAGCTTTCCCCTTGGTTAAATAAACAATTGAAATCTACATGGACTGCATTGCCACTCATTTCATCAAAAAGTATATTTTCTCCGTGACGATCGCCAAGACCAAGAATGTATCCTACAATGGACATTACTGCAATTGTTTTGACATAAGAACTGCGAGCTTCATACCAACTGTGTGGTGTTGGAAAACGTTGTCTTATCCATTCATGAAATACTGGCGGATGGCGTGGCAAAAGGGTTTCAGCAAAAACCCTTCGCTTTTTCTCCATACTATCTGTTTGGGGCAACGCAAACTTACGCAAATAATTGTCCTTGATACCCAAGTTACGAACACGATAAAGAGACATGCATATACTTCTAAACGAGTTCAGATTCGGCAACCACTCAACAAGTCCACACTCCTCATTGAAGGGTATTGCTGCATATGTACGGATTAGCAAGCGTCTGTATCGAGCCTTAACTCATAATTAAATTAGTGATCAAATTTCTTTTATAAAGATTCAGTTACCTGTGGATCCTGGTGTAAGAATCGTTTGACAAGACCATTGAATTCCATTAGACGAAAATCTTTTCGTAAATCATCTTTTGGTTTAACCATAACTTCATAATGGAGGCCATCGTTACATTGCAAAGTAATTTTTTTTGGTTTTGCTGCAGAACGTAAAACAGTTACCTCTTCTTTAATACCGGTAATATATATTTGCTCATATGGGAATGGATTTGAAAATATCGGTACACTACTAGATTTTTCTGAAGAAGTTGTAGAGAAATTAAGTTTCTGTGATATAAATAGAGGCAGTACTCGAAGTGAAACCTGCATATATTTTTCGAATGGCAGCAATATTTTAGAGAAAGTTGAATCCTTAAAAAGATTCGGCAATTGTTTCACCAACGAGCTTAATTCATAGATGCGTTCGATTGGAACATCCTTGTTAGTGAGTTCAATTAATCGCTCTGCTAACATATTGAAGTCTGTCAAAAGTTTTTGGAATTGTTCATTACTTAAGCGAGAGTCCGTTAGAATTAAACGACAACGTTTTGCACGATTTGTAAATGAGGACTTGAAAATAGGCAATAACATCCAAAGCGATTGATGTGGGTAGTGCCCAACTAGTTTTACAACAATGCAACGTAGAACATAAAATACTTCATTCGAAGGATGGCAAATACGGCTTAGCAACTGTGAAAATGCCGTATAAAAAGTCCAGGTCGGGAGTGCCTCACTACTACTAATAATTAGCTCATTCATTTTTTTGGCGAGCTCTTGAAAAGATTTTAAGTAAGCAGAGTCGGATGTTGCAGGTGATTCACTCATTGCAGCATATCTTGATGTAAAATCAAGCCATATACTAAGCAAACGCGGCATTGATTGATAAACATTCTCAACACCACACTTTAGAGACCTTGCATAGTTCACCATAATGTTCAAGAGCTGTCTTAGTCCATTTTCTCCATCTTTTTGCTGAGGCGAAAAAGATTCATAAATTTTTTCAATGTATTGAGCCAACTGAACATAGCATTTTTCAGAATGTTTGTTTCCTAATATTGCTTCCTTAAAATAACACAAGTTTAGCTCCGAGCATATATTCATTGATTCCGCACTATACGTAGCTTGAAGAAATTTAGCTTCAGCGTAAAGACCTTGATCATTCACATCCAAATCGCGAATATTCCTTTGACATTTGACCTCGAGGCGTTCAATATTTTCTTTTATCAATTTAAAAGAGTTAGACTGGTCACCTTTATCCCAAAGCAACTTTGCTTTTTCTAAAAAGATCATATTAGGATTAAATTCATCAGCTTTCATTATAGAAAGGTGTGCTTGCTGTAAGTTTCCAGAAAATCGATTTATCTGCGCACTACGTATCCAGAGTTTACCAATTTCATTGCTTATAAGATCAATAACTTCATTGAATATATCTGAACCAGTTGAACTGACTAACATACTTGAAATTGATCGCTTTGTTTCAATGAGTAAATTTCGTCTGAAGCATAATATGGGTTCAACAACACGGACAATAGGTTGTAATACAGAAAGCCTAGCGTCCCAATCAACGAAGAACTCAAGTAATTCGTTCAGAACTGCACTTTTATTGCAATTGGCTTGATCGAAATTACCCTCCAGTTTGTTAAGCATAATTTTGGATTTTTCTACCTCGCGTAGAATATGTAATTTAATCACTTCGTCGTAGGAATTGGTATATGAGTTATAAATTACCGTAGAAAAATTTCGCATCGTACAGAGAATGTTACTACGAATGATATCAATTTGAGTACTAAAACTATTCAAAGAGAGATTCTCAATGAATTCAGGCTGGCGAAATAACAAAAGTGCTTCTGCACATTGAATATTCCAGTTCGTTGTCTTTCTACGAACAACTGAATCATCAAGTATCTCCTGCAGATCATCATAACGACATAAGCGCCAAAGCAGTTCCGATTTACATTCTTTAAAGTAATCATCTGTGTAGTGGTCGGTCAACTTTTGCCAAAGGCCATCTGCTATTAGGAGGGCGGTTTCAGGAATATCCATTCGTAAATAGCAATTTAACATTCCTTTTATGTGATCCTGATGTATTTGCTCCTCAGAAGATATTAATTGCTCGTAACAGGCTATGGCTTCCTTTAATTAAATTTAAAATATCATTAGAGCAAAAACCTAACATTTAGTGGGATATTCTTATTTCCTTTTTTACGTTCTGAATGTATGTAGAAACAAATTATGAACAATTTAATTTTATTTAACTCACCTGAGGACGATCAACAATTTTGTTGACTAAAATTTCTTCTGTTAAGCTTAAATTTGAAGTTTTCATGTAAACAGCACCTTCCACCGAGTCAGCATCCATTAGGTTACCATGAATTTCAATTAGAAATGAAAGCTGGTTCTCTAAACGATTATCTACGTCCTCTTCTACATATTCTTCCAAGTACATAAGCGCCCTTACGTATTCCGCAGACCTATAGTTCGCTTGTGCTATCAAATATTTGTCAAATTTTTTAACAAAGTTTTCCACACATATAAAATGTTTAGTTGGTTCACCGAGTTTTCCTCCGACAATGCTAGATCGTTGCCACTCACGTAACCATCGTTGTAAAAAATCTATCTGTTCCGAACAAAGCTTTGAACATGAAAATGTTAGGTTTTCTAAATATTTTTTATCCTCAAATTTTGTGCTTTTGTTTAACTCTGCGTTTCGATCAGCCAAATACTTTATGGATATGAATTCTTTTAAGCCCGATGTTTCATATTCAGGCTGTGTAACAATATTGCGTGTGCAAAAGTTGAAAACCGCATCAAATTCCTCAAATATTAATTGCATTTCACTTAACGTGCAATCTTGTAAGGCATGCACAATTATATAAGGGAAAAGAAGTGCAAGAGTATTACTATCACGTTTTATGCTGGGCTTGTAAGAGTTTAAAAGATGCTTAGTTTGATCTGCTTGTACGAAATCAATTAGGCGAGAGGCCCAAGCAAAGGCCCAATCCTCATAAGAACGGCAAAATGTACTATGGAAAATAGGATGTTCTTTGCACTTACTTTCTCTACTAGATCCGGTATAGCAAGACGATAACAATGGTTTCATAATTGGACGCATCCGGTCGGGTATCGCTTCCCATACGTTCATTTTTTCATTATCTTTAGGAGAAACACCACACATTAGTAAAGTTTCTTGAATTGCTAATGAAAAGTTATCTACATATTTTGAATCTTTCTGGAATTGATAAGCACGACATAGCTCCGTGAGAGCCATGACTGCAAATTCATCAGTATGAATGCTCAGCGATATATCATTAGTTTGCGCAAGCGAGTAGTTTGGTGAAATATAACTTGGATCAATCGCACCTAGTTCTCCCAAGCATTTCGCAGAAGCCAACTGTAAGTTTTTATCTTCGTGTCTAATGCCTACCACCAATATATCCACTATGTTTAACATCAAAGGATCAATATTAATTTCCTCTGATATCATTCGATTTACGGCATCTCGATGCTCAGCTATGTAGTTTGACATATAAAGTAAGCCATAAATGCGAACTTGTACATTTTCATTTCTTATTTGATTTAACAAAAATTGCAATTTATCTCTGACCGTTGATCTCTCGCTTTTAAAAACTTCGAGCTGACGAGCAACACATTGCCTTACCTCAGCAGCCACTTCAGGAATATTTTCAACAAAATATAAGTCCGAAATATACGCTCCAAGTAAATTATCATTTTTCAAAATAATAAATTCATAGATTGAATTCACCTCAGCTTTTCGTTCTTCAAGTAAAGGTTGCAAGCATGCAACGATGCGACTTAGCGAAGGACCAAGTTTTTCAATGTTTACAATGTGTAAAAATATATTCCAAATTTTCAAGCAAATACTTTGCAAATTTTTATCGCTCAAGGTCAAAACAAAAGTTAGCATAGCAATTATCTTAAATCGAAATTTAGTAACATGGATTGCTCCAACAAAACGTATTATTTGTCCTAGACTGTACAGAGCTTCTTCTTTAAGTGATTTTTCAAAGTTTGGTTCCCCCAAGCAAGTTTCAAAATATGTGATAACGCCAAGAAATCTATCCGCAATAAACTTCGAAAAAGTTGTTGTTAAACTGCTTGCGCAATCGCGGGATGAACTCGTTTCATTAAGAAGAAGGCACTGAAATGCTTGCATAACGAACTTCGGATTTCTATTAAAGTAGATAAGGAATTCCGAAACTGTTTGCTGAAAAAATGTAAATTATTATTTCCAGCCAAAAACGCATGCTGTTCGCATTATAAAAAAACAATTCTTACCTTTACGTCTGTGTTCATTAATTTGCTTAAACTGAATGTGGTGCACTTGACGATGCGATCAATGCATCTATCTCCAATACTAGCTGTTTCCGTCAAATATATATGTGAATATATTCGAAGAAAAGACACAACAAAAATTTGAGCTATAGGCTTCCGAGATACTTTCGATATGCACACGATAAGTCCTTTACACCTCGGCTCTTTTACGCAAAATGGCAAAATCATTGTCGTGAGTAGGCGATAATATTTACAAATAAGTTCCTGCACACATGAAAAGCCTAACATTTTAGTAAACTGAAAGAGATAAGAAAACTATTTCAATTTTTTAAATTAAGAACCTAATAAATAAATCAACTTTTCTTAATTTCAATAAATCTCTTACAGATTGAAATCAAAAACAGTTCAAATAAGATAAAAGAAAAATGCATAATGCTACATTTACTGAGCATTTTGATATCCTTGCTGAACTCTGTTTACACTAATGCAACGATGTTTTAAGTTCAAAGGCTTACATTTGTCGATAATTTAACAAATTTCTCTGTTGAACGTTGTGACTCTTTAATTGCTAGAAGAGCATGCCTCAAAACTTGATATTAAACTTAGTTTGCCAGTCAAGGCCTACAAATGAGAAATTTTTAGAAAGGTACTTAGTACTTGTTTTAAAAAAGTGGACTGTTTAGTCATTTATGATAACCAAGATAGCCAATTTTTTAACGATACTTTACTAAAAAGCTTTACACTAACAGTGTACCATAACAATTGAACTTGTTAAAAATCAAAGAAAATTGTCTCTATATCTAATCTTCACAGCATACACAATATTCTCCCCCACCTACGTAGAAAATATAAAATTTATAATATTACTAGCTGACCCAGCAGACGTCTTTCTGCCTTTCCTCATTTGTATCCCGAATTGTAACATGAATTTAAAAGTTTAATTAAATATCTCTGCTCTAACGCCATCTTCGGATTTCAAAAACACTGGAACATTCTCGAGCACCCCACCAACCCATAATGTGACCGAACCTCTTATGGTTACGGAGGCATTCGAATTTCTTTAAATATCTCGACCCGCGCCATCAAGTGGGTCTAAAAAATGTATAACCTTTCTCGAGCACCCAACCAACTTATGTTGTGATATCTAAGATATCTAGATATCTAGACCTCACCGCCATATACAGGGGTTGGTTTTCCGATTTTTCTTTGAAATTTTTTCAAAAATTTTTTTGCTACAAGCCCTACTTGGACAAAACAAAAATTATTCAAATCGGTCGAGCCATTGTCAAGTATTTGCGAGACTAATGCATCGCAATTTATTTATATGTATGCATAGATTTGCTATTAAAACTGTATTGACAGATTAGAAATCAACTTGAGAAGGGATTCGAAAATGTATTATGCATATCTAAGCTCTAAACGAAAGCAAAATTAATTTCCACCTAGTAATGAGTTTAACTACTAGTGCTACTAAACCTTCTTAGGCTAAAGCTTGAAGCTTTAAATCGAAAAAGCTTAAAAAACATATGATGAAAATTTAAGCTTGTTTTTTCCTTTAGCCTCATCGTATTTTCTCAACATGCCTACTGATCATGTGTACATCAAGGTAGTAATTTTGAATATTTTTTAGATCAAATATAATTCTCACAAAATTTCAGTTTCCTAGGACAGGCCTGTAAACGGCGCGAACAGAGTTTGTGTCCCATTTCATTGAAATTCGACAAAAAAAACGGACTCACTAAAACGTAGAAAAATCTGCCTTGGGCGCCAATATATAGCATTTAAGGTATTTTGGTTGAATGGGTTGCCATATTCTGTAGTCAAACCACCCCTATATTTTTCATGTGGCTGAACATGCGAATAAGGGATTAAGTCAGGAAGATAGCGTTACGTAATACTTGAACGCATCCTAAGGACCGTTTTGACCGATTTTTGAAATTTTTTTTTGTTCCAATCGATAGGGAAAGGTGGAAAAGGTCGCATTTTTTCCCTCCAATCGATATACAAAGCTCAAAAAGGGATTTTCAACACCACTTAGGATGGCTCCCGACCTTGGAAAGGATGACATGGAAGTTTTGACACGTTTCACTCCCCTTTTCTACACTACCCAGATTTTTATTTAATTTTAGTTTGGGGTTTTTTTCAAAGAGTAGAGATCGAAGAGGTAGAAACAAGGACCAAACGAGCCTCAATAATAGCTTAATTTTGAAGCAAACTAACATCTGGTGATGCTTCATTAAGGCTTTTTTCAATTTGGGGATTTATCTATGTATGTACATATATCTAGACATTTGTTTAGTATATTTCGGAAATTATAATTGAAAAGATTAAGGTTTTACCCAAAAAAAATATCGACTCTTAAAAGGCCTTCAACATGGACAGTACCAATACAGACCCGAACGTTCAGAGCATATAGTTCTGTAAAAATAAGTCTTTAATATAGGGAATTTTAAAAGGCAATAAGTGTTCTTAAATAAATCTCAAATGAAACTAACGACCTCTGAGTCTTAATAGAATTGGAGTAAAGTAAAGTTCCAACAGTTGTAAACAAGTTTTCGGAAACATTTCAAACATCGATTTGTTTTCTCGTCCTAACCAAATGTGCACAAAAACGGATGCGGATCTGTAACGGATCCGAATCGAAATGAATGAAATTCCGCTCAAAAAACCGGAATCCGCTTTATCGGATCCGTTTTCGTTTGAAATTCCTCTCGAAAAAACGGAATCCGATTTGTCGGATCCGTAGCGGGTTCGAAACGGACGTCATATACGGATCCGTTTCGGAGATGTCCGGATTCCGTTTTCGTATAAAATTCCTCTCGAAAAAACGGAATCCGCTTTGTCAGATCCGTAACGGATCCGAAACGGACGTCATAAACGGATTCGATCAGGACTCGTGTTTTATTATTAACATAAAAGGCAGTTTTCAAGATATTTTCAATAAACAAAAACAGTTCTCTACATCTTTTTTGTTTTTAAAATATCTTTAAATTAAAAAAATAAAAAAAAATTATATGTCGTCGCCGAGATTTGAACCTGGAGCCTCCCTCTGCTTATCCAATAGTTGTTGCATGCGCAGTTTAACAACATCAGCCAACGTATTACTTTTTTTTTGCTGGCTAAAAGTATAATATTTGAATTATCAATTGACAACTTCCCAAAATGAATCTTCAATATTTCATTTTGATAGGAAAATAATTTAATTTCAGTATGCCAGAAAAATAATGAAAGTAGCTGAGTTGGTTAAGATGAGCATTTTGAACAATCGCATGGCGCAGGACGCGGGTTCAATTCTGATCGGTGACAGGTAAAAGACAAAATTAAATTCCTTAAAGTTTTCTAATCATATCACATATAAATCAACAATAAGGTTTACATAGCATTAAAGAAATAAATTGGGAAAGAATCAAAAAAAAAATTTTTTTTTTAATTGCGTTAATTTTTTTATGCAGTAAAATCCGCATTATTGAAAAAAAAGAATTCGCCTCGAATCCGTTTTATTTACAAAAACGTATCCGTTTTGGATCCGTTACGGAAGTCCGTTTCGGATCTGTTAAGGATCCGACAAAGCGGACGATCCTTCTGTTTTTTCGAGAGGAATTTCATACGACAACGGATCCGAAACGGTACACTTTTAATCAAAACAACAAAATTGGATAAAATTCGGGCATTTTCGGGCATCGGGGCGTGGTTTGGCAAGGCAGCTCCAATTTACTAGTTTTACCAAAACGCCTTGCTGAAAACAAATTTGAATAGTTTAAAGTGTATTCACTCTTCTCAAAAATACCTTAATGAAGAGTATTATACTTCCTTTCTACCATTAGCATTTTATGTGCATTCAACCCGAGAGCAATAGAACAATCCATCAAATTATTTTATTTTTTTGTCTTAAGGAGGATTCAAATAGCTCAGCCTATACATGATCAAATTTTTCATCAAATTTCAGTTTTGTTCCGACCACCGAAGAGAAAACATCGTGGTGGCGGACAAATTATGGTGTTCATGCAAGTAGATATGTTGATGAAAAAGGAATTTAGTTTTACCTAACTTAATGTCTAATGTCCTTTTCAAGAACACAATAACAATTGGTCATTTTTAGGTCCACAATACAAACTAAACAAAGAGATAAAATTTTACATGCAAACTAAAACGTCTCCTATAATCGAAACAACTTTGAGTAAATTGGTTCTGTCGTTACTTAAGTATAAAATTAATTTTAATTAATATTTACATCCTTCAATATTACCAACATTGGCTCCTCTAGCCACAGTTAAAAACAAAACAATAAAAACACCCTATTTATATGAAAAAAAAAATAAGAGCGGTCTATCATTTCATTTTCCGCGCAATGTATGTACACTCGTTGAAATCTTTTTTCAAGTGACAAAAATGTACTAGCAAATTTGGCGGGCGTACACACCATCAAATTGTTTGTCAAACAAGCAGAAAATCAAAATTTTTTGTTTTCCATCAAACAATTTGACCAACAAACAATTCGATGAGGGTTCACATCTTCAAATACTCATCAAACACCATATATTTTTTATCCATAAACTTTTTTTTATTTTTGGAAGGAGCTTTGATAATTTTTACTTACCATTTTTAATGAGCGTGTTAAACGAACACCCTTTCGCAAATAGACGTTAATTGCTAGTTTCACAACTAAGTTTAGTGCATCACGCTTATACCAGTGCCATAATTGTATAGGTCTTACGTTGTGTTTGTAACACATTTCCGTTGCACACAACACAGCCTCATGGGCAACAAGCGAGTTCGGGTGCACAAGAAAGAAGAAAGTTATTTTAAAAAATTGAAAGAGCCACTGTTCACTTAGGAGTTTGCTTTGTGTACATGCCGATATTAAGTCTAGCACTCGAAGCTGCTGTGATATGTTTCGAATTTTTAACGCCGTATAAGCTTGAGCTAATATTAGTCGAGACAAGATAAGCATAAAATCTTCCCAGCGCGTCGACACTTTTTGCACAAATAGTTCAATCATACGAATGTTAAACTTGGTAATATCGCTTTGATAGTTTAATTTTAATGATGCAGCTGCTATGTCGTTTATTTCAAAATGCCTTAAAACGAAGATAAACTGTTCATTACTAAGTAGTGACACTGAAAAACTGAGCTTAACAAAATTTAACAGGTCAGAGTTATTTATGGAATAATTATTATGGCCCACTGGATGCATTAGGACAGCGCCTTTTTTCTTCACAAAACTGATTAAAGATTCAGTTGAGCTTGCAAAACTGGGAGTACATTTTCTACAAACAATTTCTAATTCACAATTACGCTGAAACTGAGATCCAAGAACGAAAGAATTTTTGATTATGTTAAATACAAACAGATGATTAGAGTCCATTGTACAGCAAAGCGTTTTAAGGACTTGTGCAAAAGAAGCTAAATTTTGCGAAAGATGTGGCAAACACAACAACACTAGATTTTTGCCACTTAAGGATCCATTTAAAATAAATTTGTTAATGTTATCAATAAAAACGTCTCGCAGTCCACAGAGCTCATTTTTTGCAGATTTAAGAAACAACCGACGTACAATAAGAAGAATAATGTTCGACAAATAGATACTCAATTCAGCATTGTCTTGTATAGATATTGCAGCTAAAGTCTGTATTGCTTTATGATAAGCTTCACGTTGTAAATTCGTGTCAGACGATAAATTCATCTCTAATTTTATTGGCTTTACCAGAAAATCAATAATACCTTTTAAAGAGTCTGACTGTAGCAATCGTCTAAATGATGATATTTGCAATAAAATGTCTACAATGTCTATATATCGCGCTAATGATTCATTATCATGTTTTGCATTTTTTATTAATGTTTCAAGTTTCACATTTATAAGCTTCTTTTTTTCTTGCAATGTTTGTCCCCTCATGAAATAGTTATCCAAGAGATGATTGGACTTAAAAACATCATTTGTGGATTTATTCTGCCTCAATAAGTTTAATTGGCTTTGTTTAAAATGTTCCTGCTCTACATACGCCAATAGATACAAAAGCTGTTTCGTAAATTCATAATATTTATTCGAAGTAAGAGGACGTGCAAGCAAAAGATTTACATGTTCCTCTATTTTCGTCACAGTAATTGGGTATTCGGAATTACGTTGCGATACTGTAACCGCCACAATCCGCCACACAATCGGGGTTTGTTCTGCTATCCGTGACAATCGTAACGTTTGTTCATCACTTAGAGGTACAATATTCGAATCAAATTGTTGCAAATGTACCATAAAAACAGTTAAACTAAGCTGTAAAGGTTGCAAATAAAGCTCTTCATAGTCATGTTGTTTTTGTTCCGAAATGGCAGATACATTCGTCAAGATATCAAAGGCAAACTGAATTAAATGAGACTTATTTGCAGATTCTTCAATAAAACTACGGTTATTATCTAGGAGTGAAGCTGTTATGTCTGCACAATCCTGCAGATCTTCATTTTGTATGCAATTGAATTGCATCCATATAGGCATTTGCTCCCACAAAAGTGCTAAGGCTTCAACAAATATTTTATAATTGCAATCGAGGCAATCAGTTAATTCAACTGTGACCTTAAGAAGAGCGTGGCAATAATGAAGACATTGAAGCTTGATCTCTATCCCACATTCTTTAAATGCTTTTAAAATAATTGTCAATGAGCTGACAAATAAATCTGGATACGCCTCATATCCGATTTTTAAAGCATGTTGCAAAATATTCAAAAAATGTGCAATTAATGTGTCTACGTTTGATACTTCTATTTGTAGTTCTTGAAACCTCGCACTAGAGTCAATATTTTTTAAGCACTGGTCGTTAGAACTAAATGCGTTCAATTGAAATGTTAAGTATTTCTGATCATCAGGTAGTTCCACTGCGAGGTCAGCAATAGCTTTTAAGTATTTTATTACAAGTCTCTGAAACAAAATCGACCGGTTTACAAAGCAAGATGAAAGGATTCGTTTTTGAAGGTTGACATTCGCTACGTGTATGCTGTGAAGGAAAAATAAAAGAAAAAAAACTTTATTTTCAGCTTATAGGTGAAGGTTCTGTAAAGATTGTCAAAAAATAGTAACGTTACTTTTAATGTACCACAAAATCATAAAATTTTAGGAATCTTGTGTTTTAGTACAAAACTTTACGATCTGAATTTAAAAAGTTTTTTTTCAAACTACGACAATTCTCTTCTATATTATTATTTTTTTTTTTTTCAGCAAATCTATGGTTGCATTTTTGTAATTTTTTTTAACTCGACTAGGAGTTTTTCGTAGCCTTCGTGTCGAACATTATTATTTTTTTAATTTTCGTTTATTGTATTCCATAATTTGGCATATTTCTATACATTTCAATGAATTTTGTGAGGTTTCTTTCATCCGTATTAGTTGCCGCGATTTATGTTTTGAATATCCACGTGCACAACAACACTACACAAAGCGAAATCTGACGAGCAATCCTACGCTACACGATCTGAAACAACAAAAATCGACAGAACATCAACATATTTTGATGAGTGTATGTTGATTAGAAAATGGTGGGCGTATGGTAGGAGGTCTTATTTAATTTACCTAATGAAAGGTTGTTATTACTGTCTCATTTTTAACTGTGGCTAGAGGAATCGACGTGGGCTATACTAGAGGATGTAAATTATAATCAAAATTTAAACCGATTTACTTTTCACTGTTTCGACTATCGGTGACTTTTTAGTTTCAGTTTTAAATGTAAAATCGATATAAATAATAAATTTGTTTAAACACAAATGATTTTTATTTATAAAAATGTTTCTCAAAATACATATATTCTTTTTTTTAATGTTTCATGTGTAAGGCTAAGTTCGATCTTTTCCGATTTATTAAAATCGAGTTAAAACACAAGAAATTTTTTTATTTTTTTTTTTAATTATCCCTTGCAGTGCCGACTTTTCGAGGATTATTTGTCCTCTTCATTGCCTCATTTATCTGCTTAACCAAAACGTTCTACATTACCTTGGTTATTGATATTACTTAACCAGATTCTTAGAGAATGCGGTAGTGTGATATTTTTATTTGAATAGAAAACATAGTCACACGTGTTCTCAGTTCATTTTTGTACACGCGCTTAATTGGCATGTACTTATATACATTAGACTGGCTCAAAACAACCTCATGTTCTAGAATTCTTCGGGACTACGTAAAATCCGATAATTTACTCGCTTTCGAGTGTATAATTTGTAAAAAAAAAACTTTTAGAGTTGCTACCAGAGCTGTAAAGTTTTAATTTTTTGAAATTTGAGTAAAAAAAATGAAAATTGCATATTTCATATCTTAAATTATATTTTTTATGATTTTTTCTAAATGTTATTGTAGAATCGATCCAAAAAAATGTATCTGCTTTCATATCGAAATTCCCGCAATTATTTTGGAAATGAAGAATTTTTACTGATGTCGCGCACCTTGTTCGACATAATTTTATTTTTTAATGCTGTCCTTTAATTAATCCTAATAATACATCTACTTTCAAATCAAATTCCCGAAATAATTTTGGAAAATATTAAACAATTTATAGCAAGGGTTCTTAAACTTGTGTAGTCCGAGGACCCCTTATCGACCTACATTTTTTTGCGGACCCCATCCCAACCCTAGATATTTGACTTCGTTCTTAAGATTAACTACTAGCTCAATAATGACAAAGACAGTCACGGCTTGTTACCCGTTCGGTTTTCACCCGGACAGTCTGGTTTTTGAAAGCTTTGTCCGGTTGTCAAACTCAAGCAGACATAAAATGCTTGGTTATCTGACGAAGTTTAGAAACGAAGTATTTTTATTTTGCTTTAATTCTTCCGGTTTTTAAAGGTTTTTTCAACACTATGCCCGGTTTTTGAAGGACAAGCCTGCAGACACTACTATCTAATAAATATTAATACTCATTGATATCTCTCTGTATTTTAACAAATCTTGCGCATTTATAGAGGCAAACATTTTTTATTAAGATTTTCATGCAATTAAAACACAAAATGAATAAAAACTGTAGAAATGGAAAAGAATTAAGTAAGTCAAAATATGTACATTAACCTCAGACAAATATGTGTTGGTCAAAATAAAGCTTAGAAAATAAATAGATTTTTTTATGCTTTTTTTAATAAATAATAATTAATAATAAAGCTTATGATGAAAATTATTTTTTGGTGACTATTGGTCATTTTATAAGCGAAATTCAAAAAGCCATGGCCATGTACAATTTTTAATAAATGAGTTATTTGAATAAAGCGAAAATCATTTGATGTCAAAATTGTTTCCTGGGCCTTTACGGGTCCGCGGCCCACAGTTTAAGAAACTCTGATTTACATGATTAGACTGGTGCATGCTGTCATAAGAAATTCATATTTTTCAAAGTTATGGCGGAAATTTAGATAAATTTTTGGACTGATTGAAAAATAACATGAAAAACTCAAAGAAAGATATGAAAAAAAATTAACGCTTAAACAAATTAATTAAAAGCTTTTCTATTTTAATTATAAAAATAAAGCAACTTTAAACAAAACAGATTTTAGGTTTGTGAGATATTTCGTTTTAAAATATGTGCAAAAAATCAAAAAAAAAAAACAGAGAATGACGGATCTATATAAAGTTAATAATAATAATTTATATATTTTTTATATTTCTGGCATTCGAAGCCAAATCGGACACCATTTTGCTTTTGCATCTCTGTGAAAATTTTTAGTACTGGTACCTTCACAATTTCTGAAATTTGTTTACTATTTTTTCTTTCCGAAACACATATTGTCAATTTAAATTTATTACACAGTTTACTACAGATCTACATAATGAATGAAAAGCATTGAAATGTCTTTATTCCACAAAAATTTTACATGGAGTTTGTATTCATATTTGTTCAACATAATTTTAATTCTTGTCTTCGAAGGTGACGTTAACCAAAGAATAACAAAATTGCAAACATTAAATAAACTGTAGTAACATGCTTTTTATAAGGTATAATTTCTTACTTACTTTTCATCTTGTTGTATATTCAAATAGTACACAAACTCGTTAATTAACCATTCAACGAAAGTGTCTTGAATCCTGTTGTTCAGTTGTCTCAGTGAATAGGGACGAATCAAACTTGGTTCCCTACAAAGGATATCATCTACAAAAGCGAAAATTGCATTCAAATCTGTTTGATTTTTGCCAACTACATTATAGAGCAGTTTCCACATGTCGTTCCGCTGAGCACCAGTCATTTTGATTTTTATCGTACCTCCGAAAGATCAATTTCGTAGCTACCGTAGTATCACAAAATTATTCAACTATCTTTATTTGGCGATGAATTTATTCTATCATGTAGTAGATCAGCAAAGATTGGTACATCGGACGCAGTGGATGGATGGCACTTATGTTACAGGACTTGGGTTTCACTTATATTGGTTCCAATACAGTCCACTGTCAAATTTGGCAGATAACCAAATCGCGGAACATACAACAAAAAGTATGAGGTTCAACAATTTTTGCTGCAAGAAAGAGTGCGACCAATAAATACATATATTAATTCTTCCTCTACAATAATAATATAATAATAATTAATAATAATATAATAATAATTAATAATAATATATAATATAATAATATAATAATAAAATAGATAGTAATAAATAATATAATTTCAATAATAATATTATAGCAAGATAACACAAACGAAGTGGTAACGAAATTAAAAAGGATAATCTTAAAAAATATTTGGAACAGGTTTACTTTAGCTGCCATTGCCCATTTTTTTAAGGGTACTAGGGAGTTATAAGGAAATAAAAAACATGAAAAAAAAACAAATGTCGTTGGGATCTGGTTTCGGAGACATAGCCATCGGAAGTTTCGGATATAGCTTTTTGTAAAAATCAATATAAGTCGGGAACCCTTGCATGGATATCAAAAATATGGGTGTCATAAGAAAGATAATTTAGTGGCCTTCGATAATGGCAAGCAAACCTTTGGAATTTAACCTATACTTTTGGAGATATGACGATTTTATTGGTATTTTTAGCAATTTTTTTTTTAAACCGATATTTTTTCCCCAAATTGTGTTAAGAACCTGTATTTTTTTTAGATGTTCAGAAAGCTTGATTTGTTGCCTTGTTTTTTTTTTCATTTTACTGAAAAAATTAAAGTCACTTTGATGAATTTTGGTATTAAAATATAGGTAATTATATACTTTACAGCCTTTCTTGAAATTTTAGTATGTCACACAGTGCAATACGCTTATCAAGAATACATACATATGTTAGGCGCGGAAACGCCTCCTTCATACTATTTTAGAGCTTGAAAATGACTTAAGTCCTATGGCATATCCAAAGCCAGCTTCGCTAGCCACAGTAACTCCACAGAATTTACATTCTACAATATGTCCAATATCGGCTTGGAAGCACACACGAATGTTAGACAAATTATTCAAGGATGATGAAATGAAAGGTTGTATTGAAACAAAGAAGCACCGCAGACGAAACATTTTTATTAAAAACCGCGCGCGCGATTTATAATAAAAATTTTTGAGTTTTATGAGAATCGTCTTATAATTGTTGTTGTTGTAACAATGGTTGTTGTTGATTTTTTTTTGTTTTTGTCTAAAATACAAACTCACATAGGATTTGGTAACCAAAATTTTTCTACAATAATGGTGCAAGATGGTGTCTGCTGTTAATTCCGCTATTTTTTACTTTTTTCACGATAACACAGGTTGTTATATTTATAAATAAAGCCGACTGTGAAATTTGGCTATAACCTCACCAAAGAGGATCAAAAGAGATGAAGCTCTATTCTGCCCAAAAATTCTGCTCACACGTATTGCATGTCAAAGAATGCGTGTGACTCGTACAAAACAATGCTACCGTATGTTGACAATTAACATTTGAGGAAATTTGCTTATGATTTGGGATATTATTAGGCGATTGGGGGAATCACTATGGAAGTAGAAATATTTATGTAATGCTGTTAAATAATTGAGAGGTTTCATAATGTTTGAACATTATCATAACTTGAAAAATGTTTCAATTACTTAGTTTTTATTAATTTTTGTCGGTTTTTCTGTAAATGTGATGAATACATGTTACAGAAGTGAGAAAGAAAACTTGCAAAAAATTATATTATCTCCACATTTAGGCATGGAGACTTGATAAGGAGCTGTTCATGTATTAACTACAGTGCCTAACGTAAACAGAGGAACGTTGATTATTTTCTACATATAAAGTAGCATTGTCTATAGTATTGTTAAAGAAATATAACCATTAATAAAAAATTTTTAAAGTCAAAATGAGTTTCGTTTAATTCGAAGCAAAAAAGCAAAAAAGAATATATTGCTTTCTTAAATCCACATTAAAATGCAAAAATTACAGAAGTTTAATTCTAAACTAACTTAAATCTAAAATTTGAGAACAAAATCTAACGAAC
The DNA here is from genome assembly GCA_963680825.1 of Meiosimyza decipiens. Taxonomy (NCBI): domain Eukaryota; kingdom Metazoa; phylum Arthropoda; class Insecta; order Diptera; family Lauxaniidae; genus Meiosimyza; species Meiosimyza decipiens. The sequence continues at coordinate 148,351,111 of OY804258.1, forward strand.
ACAAAACATTTTACCTTTTTGTGCTGCTTCATTTTAAAATGATTTTGTGAGGACAAAACTCTACGAAAAAAAACAACAACAATTTTCAGCTATGACAAGTTTTTACTAAAAAAAGAATCTCAGGAAGATATCATTATTCTATATTCCCAAAAAAGTCATTTTTTTTCAATTTATTTTCATAATTTAATCATGAAACTTAACTTTATTTTTATTATATTATATGAAAAAATGCCATTATGCTTGGAAATTTAACAGTATTGAAGCTAGAAAGAATCTTTAATAATAGGCCAAATGTACTAAAAATATGGCAAATGTTCTGAATATACTGTAAACTTGCTGAAAGAACTTACGACGATTTTTCAGGATGCAAATGTACCGAAAATGTCATATCTGATATGTATACGCACAATTAAATTTACTTGTAGAAACCCGTCATAATAACTTTCTTTGGGAAAACTTGCCGATTTCAACAATTTCCGGCATATTTTTTAAATTATTGTCCGTAGGGGCAACATCATAACATCGTGGTGAAAAAAAAAATTTTCTGAAATATTTGCCGAAATATGAGAATTTTAAAATACAATTCCAATGCTTTTTGAAACTTGCCAAACAAAATATAACATTTTTTGATTGTTAAAACTCATTAAGATTTTTTTGATGTGCATGATAATGTTCTTTTCATTCCGTTTTCTTCATAAAAAATTTAAAAAAAGAAGAAGAGTACTAAAAAATATTAAAGAAATTGTGAGGTTGGAAAAAACTTGGTCCCATAGAAATGTAAGGTTATGCAAAAGTCGGTCCCATTTGGATTTGTCAAATTTACTGATTTTTGCAACCGTGCGAAAGTGAAATGTGGTGAATAAACTGACAGCTGATTTTGAAGTCCCACTATAAATGACATTTCGCAATAAAATCGAAAAACTTTCGTAGGTAAGTCATTTCAAAAATATAAGCCACAATTATGTTACAATTATTTCTTTTTTAATTTGTCAGCAGCTGCTACGACTGCCACATTGGATTTTTATTATAAGCGGCACTTGGCAAAGTCAAATAGCAGTCAACTTAATGAAGTCTGAATGCAAGTAGCTGCATTAGATACATCGCCACAACAGCAACCTCGCTTGGCACCACATGCACCAAATGCAACTGCTCTTCTTGCACAATTTAAATCAATGTTATTATTATGGCGAAATGTTTTAAACATCGTTTTAAAATGCTAAACTTAGCTACACTTAAAGATTCCGAGGAAAGTTCAGTTTCATCACCAGCTAGTTTTCAAGATATGGATGAAAACTTGGAAATTCTGGTTCGAAGTTCTGTATTTAACGATGAAAGCAATGGACCTTGTCGCAAATTTCTACTAATGTCCTTTTGGTTGACATTAAAGGCAAGTTTATTTTTACAATGTAAATGACTTTATGTTGAATTTAGATTCACTTGTTATTCAGGCTTGCTGTGATTTAGCAACAACAGTTGCTAGTGAATTGGTACCCACCAGTGAAAGTGTTGTTGAACATTATGACATCTTGGAGGAATGCGTGGAAATAAATGTCTCGATACTAACAAAATGCCGTCATAAGGGAACGATGCACAGAACTCATTTAAAATAATACAAATTGAAAGCGATGCATTTAAAGAAAAAGTGGCAGAGCTAACAAAGTTAGTGGATACGTTACGAGATGAGAAGCATGCGCTATAGCAAGTAATAAGCGAGAACAAATCAAATGTACAGAGAACAGCAGAATTCTCCAAAGATTAACTGGTAATCAGTGAGCAGTTATTGCTGTTGGAAGCCAAGGAAGCTAGAGAAGGAAAAAAATGCAACGTATCGCCGCCAACTGAGGAAAAAATTTTTCTAACCAGTGATAAAATAACAAACGACGAGAAGCAACAACAACCAGTAAAGCCAGATGACGATGTTGAAGTAGATACAGATAAACGAAATGCTTTCGATAAGCAAGAGCGAAGAATTAGCTGCCATTAATAATACAGCCGCGCAACGAGAAGAGAGCTAATTATATACTAGGAGCGTTTTGAAGTGACGCGTATTGATAATCTAGATCCAATATTCAAACACAGACTCTGATTAAACGTATGCTGCCCTTTGGCGCTGTTGCTGTTGCAACTTTAGTATATTCTATAGCAACTTATTTTTAAGATTTTCTTTGCTTTTGATATCATTAAAATTTCTTTTAAACTAGTACTTGCGCTGAAATACTTTTTTATGTAGACGATGCAAACTTATAAACATTACAACCAAGATGAAAACATTTAATACACATGAAAGTCATAAGTCATCTGGTTTATGAAATGGGTGCTTAGTAGTCAAAAAATAGTTTTCCACTTTTTTTCGATTTGAATAGAAACGAGTTGTTTACCTTTAACAGCTGTTTTCTCGAAATCTTGTGCGCAAAATTTAGTGGTGAAGTATTTTATGACATTTGTCAGATGAGCAGGCTACCATATGTAAAAATTTTTAGCTATTAAAAGTTTGCAAGTGATTTTTGCTTATTTAAACGTCAAAACACCTGTAAACTAAATTGTTTATTATTTTATTTTAATAATTTTCAGAATTTGTCTAAATTACGTTGACTTTTTCGACTATATAATAATAATAATTTCTAAAATACCCTAATTTGGACAAAAATGCCCTAAGTGGTAAAGTCTAGATTTTTATTAGTCACCATAGGTGGGTGAGTTTTTAAAAACAGCGACGCGACTGATTTTTTTTGCGTTAGTACTAGAATTCTGCCGAGAGCTTCATCTCTTTTGATCCTCTTTGACCTCACCTAGCAAATTCGGTTTTTGGCAACATTTTTTCAAGAATTTCCACACTTTCACTATTCACACACACCGAACTTAAGCGCCGGCGTATGACTTCGGAATACTTCTTTTATGCGTTAAACAGTATTGGGACGGGGTCGGGAAAGCGGTAACGATTACTCGCTTTCAAAAAAAACCTCCTTCGTCGTTCATAAATAATAAACAAATATATAACACACTGAACGACCCCCGCCGACGATGAAACTAGAACAGTGATTGGCAAAGAGCGAATCTCACGTTTTACCGTATTCTCAAAAAAGAGGAATATCTAAAGCGCTATCACCACTCAGAGAAATTTTTGTAGTTTTTATTTTTTACATACATTCTTAGTCAACGTTTACACGAGGAAATTCGGTCAGACAAATTCTTGTCTATTCCCTTTTGTGAATTTGTTTTGCGTTTCCACACGAAAACTAGAATTTCTTTGTGCAAGAAAATGTCAAAGCAATTACTTCGTCAACCCGCCACAACAACGTAAATTCAAGCATAATATCAGCTAACGAATAGAACAAAAGGGAACTTACGAGTACGAAAAATTCAGTTCATCATCCTTTCGTTTTTTCCTTCTTGCCTACAAACAGGAAAACTTTCCCTCAAGAGTTTCCTAGTGTAAACGTTGACTTAATATTCTGATATTGCTTTCACACTTCTTTGTTTTTTTTTTTAATATATAGTAGTCTATTGAGTAGCTAGGAATATATGATAATTGTTTAGAAACGACTTTTGCATTATTAATGCAATAAAATTGGGATAAATTCTAAGAAAAAATTAAACAAATTTAAATAAAATCGAAGTTCATCTTACTTTAAAAAATTAAATAACATATAAAGAATATTCGTAAATTCGAGTATGTATGTACTAAAAAGATATCAATCAAAATTTGTTTTGATGGTATTGGTAGCTAAAAAAATCGTTTTTTCAATTCCATAACTAAAATCTTCCTCTCATTATCCTGTTTGCAATGAAATTCCTTATGAACAGATAAGAAATGTCTTTCTATTTTCCCTTTGTGCACTTTCAGTTTCCGCGAAAAAATAGCATTTTTCCCATTCTACATTAAACATTTTTCACAGTGCAACGGACGAAATGCGCAGCACAAACTTTATCATTCAACGTTTAAGATAAAACTGAATATCTCGATTCGTCAAGCAAGAGCTCTAGCTTATGCTCTTCGCTTGCCCGCGGCCATATGGGCTGTCGGTCACTGAACTAGAATTAAATCTAAATCGATGGGTACCCATCGGCAGGTTACCAGTCGTACGCCGCAGCTCAATTTTATAAATACTATCAAGTATGTTACAATTTTTGACAACGAGTAATCTTTGCCGCTTTCCCGACCCGTCCCAATTCTGTTCAACATATAAAAAAAGTATTCCGAAGTCATACGCCGGCGCTGAAGTTCGGTGTATGTGAATATTGAAAGTGTGGGTGTTCTTGAAAAAATGTTGCCAAAACAGCGAACTTGTGAGCCGGCATTACAACATAAACTGTCATCAGGTTTCCTGTCAGATACGTTCCAACCAGTCTTGCCACCGAGATATAATTGATTGAAATTTTTGGTGGTGACATAGTTGAAAATAAAATTATGCTCATATAAATACAATAATCGCAAACTTATACAACCGAGAATGGACGCCCATTTAAAGAATTACGAACATGAGATTTTTAGTTCCTTAATTTTCGACCGCATTGGTGGAACGAACTTTTAGCGTTGTGAACTAATTAAAACCAAAATACGAAACCGAATCGGTTGGCCAGTATTAAACTCATTAATAAGAATGAAAACTTGGCTTAAGTCTAGAAGTTGTGTTATTTTAGGAACTGTTTTGGCGTTGGAAAATAGTCCTAGGCGACTAGTTGCCAATATGGCGATTTCAAATTTCCCTAGTTAAAATCCAGCAAATCCCAAAAGTCCTATTTTCCCATAGTATGGCAAATTAACTATACTCTAGATTGCGAGTCTGAACTCGCAGAAGACGCTATCAACTTTTTTGGTAGTGGCAATTTTGAAACAACAAATTTCAATTTCATGTAAGCTGATTGCACTTAATGCATATTTCATTTTCTGAAATAAAATTTACAATATATTTCCAATGTGTTTCACACCTTACAATTATTTTTTCTTCTCAATATATGATTTTTCTATTTATATGCTTTGTTAGTGTCAATTATTTTGCAGAAGCCGGACAACAGAAGTGTATTTGCATAATTATAAAAATAACAATAAATTTAACCTACCAAACCTGAACTTTTTTTAATTTCAATTTAGAATTTGATATCAAATGATTCTAGATTACCCTAAGTTAGATGGTTTACTAGGTTATGATATAAAAATTGGAAAGGCAAAACCCCAGGTTTGGTACGTTAGGTTAATAAATGCAAGTTTTGAATTTGAGAATGGAAAATTTAAATTTTTGCTGGGTTTTAATTTGCTTATTCGAAATGAAACACATTTGTTTGTCTATTTTTTATAAGTTTTTATTAGGCTATTATTCTGGCGACTTCAAATTTAAGAATGGTGACTTTAGTGCTACTCATCATCATCTTCGCAACCAAATCATCTGACAACCCTAAACTGAAGTGTCAAACTGAATGCCACAAAATCATAAATCAATTACCCAGCCACAAAATAAAATATTTTCAAAAGGGAGATATAGTTTGCAGCATTAAAAGAAAATATAATTTTCTAAAAAAGCATTGAAATTATGTAAAAAGAAATAAAAATATAAATTAAAAAAAAATTACAATCTCTCTCAAAAAAAGCCAGATGTTTGGAATTTTTCTTGGTCTTTTTCTTTAATTTTATTGGTTTTGTCAACACTAGCAAAGAGCTTAAACCAACGAATATGTTAAGACTTTTTAACACAACAAATATGTTTGGAAGGTTTTCGAATAAAAAGTGTGCTGAAGTTTTTTGTCAAGCGATGGATAGTTTTTCTATTGTTTGTACTTTCTGTGAAATGAAATCGTTTGCATACGAAGACTTTTTGATGCACTTCAAAAATGTCCATTTAGACTGCATTGAAACTCCACCGAATCCCTCCAAAATCAAGGAAGAAGACGCAACAGATTTTCATGATGAACTAAGCCCATTCAATGAAGAAGGAGATTATTTGCCTCATGAGGAAAAAGTAATTTCACCCAGTGAAGCCTTGTCTCCATCAGCATCGACATCTTTCAGAGATTCCTATTTGAATCATACAAATAGTGACTCTGATGAAGATAGTAAAGGAACTGCTAAAATAAAACATGATAGTGAAGATGAAGAATACATTCCAAAAGTATGTACAAATGTTTCAAGATGATTTTATAGTTTCAGATTGCTTAAGCGAACACTAATATTTATTAAGTACATACATATATTTTTTTCTCAAGCTGTATGTTCCGGAGCAATGGCGGCTTTAGCCATTGAGAGGCGCATATATTTTTGCGAGGCCCTGCCTTTGTGGAATTTAATGATGCTAGAAATGCAAAGTTATTAATAAATAAATTTATAGTTTTAAAATTGTTCACTGGATATAAGTGTCATAGTATTCCTCTTCTTTCAGCAGAAAGGTTTAGTTACATAAAAACCCACATAGATTTTCTTTTACCTGCTTACTTCTGACGGCCAGTTTTATTTTTGAACTATCGATCTCAAATTCTCAACCGGGATCACGATCACGCGAACTCAACGCAAATCTTTTTCACTCATAAAAGTATTTAATAAAATTACAAGAGTTTTACTAATTCACTCTTTACTATAAAAATTAATTATGTTACGATATTTACGTAATGTTAAATGATGTTAAATTAACTCTTAATGGTCATATTGATCTAATTTGTAAAAAATTCTCATCTCTGCTTGGCTTTATTAAGAGGCAAAATAATTTTATAGCCCTTTAGTAACGGTGACTTTATATAATACAATAGTGCGTCCTCACTTAGAGTACGCCAGCCAAGTATGGTCACCATTTTATAATATTCATATAAATAGAATTGAGAGAATTCAAAAAAACTTTATTCGTTTTGCTCTCAATGGCTTAAATTGGACTAACTCTTTGAACCTTCCTCCTTATGAGGATCGTTTGAAGTTATTACATTTGCAGTCTTTGAAGTCCCGTAGAAATATTGCGGATATAATTTATTTGCACCAACTTGTAACAGGATCTCTTGCTGCACCAGAGCTTCTTGATTACATACATTTTAATACTAATCGGAGAAGTATTCGTAACTCTAATCAATTATTTTATCAACCGGTTAGTAGAACTAATTATATGGCTACAGCTCCTTTTAATCGCATGTCAACTCTTGTTAACAGTTGCGATTTTTATAACATTAGCTTGTGAAAAGGTCAACTCAAGCTTAGATTGAAAACTAACTGTAGCTAAATTTGTAGCTTAATGGTGGTCTGTATTTTAATGTTTGTGTTGTCCGAGCCCCACAGCATGCAGGGTAAATTTTTTCTAACATTTACGCCTTGGACCATGTAAAATTACACATAATTATTTTAATATCTATATCACATGGTCTGAGTGGGTATGTTGAGAAAGTGTGATAAAGCTAAGAAAAAATTATAATAAAAAATAACAAATTAATTGCATGTATAATTTTTTCCATCTTCAGTATTTATTTAAAAGCTTTTTACTTGATTTAAAGCTTCAAGCTAAATAGCTAAGAAAGCTAATAGCTGTAGTAGCTAAACTCTATTATTATTATGGGAGTTATTTTTTTAAATTTGGTGTGGAAGTGTTGGTTACTGTAAGCTTTGAAATTAAACGGATTTTAACGGAATTACGGTAGGGGGCGTGGCACCTCCCATATATAACGTTAAATGTTATAATTACTTTGTGTAATGTGGGAGTAATTTTTTTTTAAATTTTTTCGATAGAGAATGCTCGAAAAGTAGTTACTGACATCACTAAGGGGGGCTCCGGACCCTGAAAAGGACCGATTTTGACCTTTAACTACAGTGGTTTAGTGTCAATATTGTAGTGGGCATTTTCAATATACAATCACTCTGTGTGTTTTGAGCGATTTGTTGCTGTTTGATATTATCCTTATTCTTTGAGTAATCCCGGATGCAGTCACTCATCGAGGCGTTCCACTTCGAGTCAATTGGAGTCACCGAGGTGAGTGAAAGTCGCGATTTTGTGGTTTGCGTGCGATTTTTGTAGAATTGCACTATATCACCTGTAGGCCACGTTGATGCAAAAACTTATCGCACGATTAAAATTAAGTACGTCTTCGTCCTCTAACGACAGGAACCCGTTTAAGGAAATCCGCAAAAATCGCACGCACCGCAAACGTACGTTTTTTTGCGATAAGTGTTTGCACCAAAGTGGCTTATAGGTGTTATAGTGCAATTCTACAAAAATAGTACACAAACCACAAAATCCCGAATTTCAACTTGTATTCAACTTTTTTCGAGTTTTTCAATCTCTTTCAACCTTCTTCAGCTTTTGCAACATTTTCCAAGCTGTTCCGACACTTTCAGCTGTTCCAAAGTTTTTTCAACTTCTTTCATCTTATTGCAATCTTTTCCATTTTTTCCGACAATTCCACTTTGTTCGGATTTTTCAACCCATTTCAACACTTTCAATACTTCTCTACCTCTTTTGATGTTTTTCAATATTTTCCATATTTTATCAACCTCTTTCAACAATTTAAACATATTCCATAATTTTTCGACATGTTTAACCCATGGTTTAATTATATGAGGTTGGAGCGAATCCAAATTGTGCCTCTTTCTTTATTTGATTCTTCTCGAATTGTTAAAATCGAGCAAAACAAAACGTGCTAATTTGCTTAAGAAAAAAAAAAAAAAAACGTTTTGTGATTCGCAAAGATTATTGACTTTGCATTTCGTGTGATTTTATCTTTAAAATTATTATTTCGCTAAATAACTATGCCGAATTTTTGTGAATTTTGCCGTTTTGTTGCGATTATATGATTTTACCTTATGTTAGTTATAATAAACATTTATTACTTATGAGACTGTAATGGCGACATTAATCATTAAACCATGTGTTTAACCCTTATTCAACTTTTTTCAATACTCGTATATTGCATATTTTATCGACTTTTTCAACCTCAAAACCTAACTGGTATCAGTCCCCTGGTACTTATAGTAATATTACATGTTCATCTGTCAATTTCACTTCAACTTATTTTTTTAAATTATGTTATTTAATATGTTATGTTTTTCTAGGATTTAATAGTTATTTTTATATATTTTTGAGTGTTACCTTTTTTTTAGGCTCATTAAATGAATGAATAAGTACATTTGATGTTCTTTTCGTTTTACACGGTTTTTCATATAAAATATTTCAATTTCGATTAACACGGTTTTCTAAGGAACCTATCTTCCGTGTAAATAGGGACATAGATGTATATTTAAGAATATACATATATGATCAAGAGTTCAGTGTCACCTTCTTAATCTATGAACTTATAGCCTACCCTAAATATACAGAAATGTATGGAGACAACCCAAATACTTAGCGTGCGTACGTATGTAATGCTATTCGAATTTCCGATTTTGACGTGCGTTGCGAAGTGAGGTTGGGTGCAGAACATTGTTAAATTGTTACTTGTTGTACTTTGTCTAGTGTATTGTACGCCGTACGCAACGCATTTATTTAGGGTTAGCATACAAAAATCATTCGTGCGCACGAGTACGCCGCACGTTACATATATATATATATGTGGTTAAAACAAAGCAGACTATTTACAATAAAAATTGCTGACTTTGTTTTAATAGCTGAATTTTGACATTTATGCAAAGAAGTATATAATCTAAAAGCGACCACTGCATTATACTATTTTTATTAGGACAAAAAGTTTTTTTTAGAAAAAAAAAGCAAAATTAAAATCGAAGTTCATTCATCTTACTTTAAAATATTAAATAAAAATTTAAGAAAATTTTAAAGTGTAAAAAAAAACAAACATGATATTGAAATTGCTGTTTGCGTGGTAGTAATAAAAATTAATTTTCTCAAATGCAAGTTTTGAAGCAATGTGATTTCAAAACAGTTTTTTTCCACTCTTTTTAGATTGCAATTTACATTGTTCGATTTTTCCCTTAGAATTAAATTTAAAAAAATTTATATATTTTTTTGCCGTATCTTAAAACATGATGTTTCGATGTTTTTGTCTCTCGAGAAGACTCATTTTTTTTTCTCCTCAAGTATCCACCAGATCTCAACTTCTACAACATAATTAATAAAGTAATATCAAATAAAGGAAAGTACTGACATTTAATTCAAACTTCTTACCATTTAAATAAATCACAGAACTTTTACTGTGGGAAAACGCATGTCTGTTAAGAAACCCAGTTTAGTTAATTTATTAAGCTACTTTGCTACATGCATCGAGGTCGATATAAAAAATTTCAAATTTTAATCGATCATATTTCGACGTGATTCAAGTTGGCTGTATTTCTGGTGGCTCTCGAGTTTGGATAAAATATGGCCTATGCGTTATTCATCGGTGACCACCATAGCATATTCATGTACTACTTGACCAAAACGCTCGGTGTTTTGAGAATGGCATGGAAAAGTTAATTTTTAAGCTTAGCAAAGAAAATAATCAAATAAAGTTAATAAATAATAAAGTTACAGTGTGGTGCTATAAAGCTTATATTCAAATTACTAATTTTTGTTATTTTAATTTTTAATTTAATATTTTTGTAAATTCAAATAATGTTTTTCTTGCTTGTGATGTGAATATTCAATAAAGAAAAACCTTTTCAATTTATCAAATAAAGTTATTTTCTTGTACTAACCTAATAATTTGATTATCTAATTTGAATATTCCAGCTATCATTCGATTAGAGATAATTTAAGTATGTTATACCTACTGACTCGAAATACTGAAGATATGACGAAAAGTTTAATAATGGGACCCCTACGATTGGCAAAAAAACTAAAATAGTATTAATGGAATAATCGAAATACTTCTTTGGGAAAAGTTTAGTGATTTTTTACAAGTTTTAATTTTCTCACATTAGGTGGTAAGAACAGAGATCTGGTGGGTTAGTACTAGAATGGTGTACTTGATGTCAATAATTATTGAAGCAAAAATTTGTTCTACTCGAGACAAAAAAAATTGATATATCATACAATAAGATCGGACTGCAAAAGCCAAAAAAAATTTTTTTCGAATTGCCTAGCAAAAATCGGATTTGATGGTGTACGTTGGTTTTATTTTTCTGGTACGGTCTAACATATATATTTTTCTAGTATTTTATGCAGACTTTTACTGTCGTACAGATCTATAAACGTGTAACTTTATTTTTATAGTTTGGTAAAAATTGCATTTTTATTTTCAATGAAATTTCTGTTACTTATAAAAATCTATTAATTTTGTTTATGTTATTGCCTTTTATGATGAGAATTATCAAAATTTTTTTCTACAATGTGGAAACTAAACAAAAAAAGCTGTACGGATACGTCCTTTTATTTTTATAAGATGACTCTTGAAAACATTACTAATTGATTTAGAACTTATGACGCATTATTTTAAATGCTTTTCATAATTTGCAACTAATAAGCGTAAATGTTTTTTGAAAATTTGTAAAATATGAATAAATTCTAATATTTGCAATTAATACTTAGATTAGGTTACTTGTGATAAATTGGTTTTTAAATGTTGTTTTTTTTTTGCAGATTTTTAATTCAGTGTCCAAAAAAGTTTCTGATGTCAAACATAAATGTAGTGAATGTAGTAGATCATATAAACTTAAAAAAACTCTAGAATATCACGTGAATACGTACCACAATAAAGACAACAAGTTTGAATGCAGTAGATGTAAACATAGTTTCGACACTGAATATAATCTTGATTTACACATGAAGACTAAACACGCTGATTTTCAATGTGATCAATGCCAGAAACTTTACAAAACTAGAACGATTTTAAAATTTCACAAACTAACCCATACTGAAGAAAGAAACTTCATATGTGACGTCGAAAACTGCGGTAAAGCTTTCTATACGTTAAAAGTCTTAAATAGGCATATAAAAATTTCCCACATTATGGAAAATAACATTATTTGTGAATTGTGTGGATATCGCACAAAAACAAAACACCATTTAGCGGTACATTATAGATCACATACTGGTGAAAAACCATTTGCATGTAAAGATTGCGACCGACGCTTTGCTTCGAGTTCCTTACTGATAGAACACAAGGCAATGCATTTAACTACAAAACCTCATGTTTGTGATGTATGTGGTGCTTCATTTGCACGTCCTAAAACATTGTATCATCACAAACATTTACATTTGGGCATTAAGAAATTTGTTTGTAAAATATGTGGAAAAGCATATGCACAAGCATCTGGGTTGTGCGGTCACATGAAACAACATAAAGAAGAACAATTCTAGTTAATAAGCTCTATGTTGGTATACCGTATATTCATACGTACTTAAATATATCTTATAAAGAAACAATGCCGAGCTATAACACATATCCTTACTCAAAGAAAATGTAGCTTTTTAAGAGCTTTAAGAAGTACATGTTAAAAGTTAGTAGAACCCATTTTGGACAGATAAATAGATGAACTCAAGATGTTGAAGCAAAGCTAGCAAGTAATATGTATACAAGAAGAATTCTTTGTAACTGTATTATGGACTTTCATGCTGTTTATTATTACTATGGTAGAAGCTGGCAAATAATATATATACAAGGAAATATCTGTAACTTTACTATGGACTCTCATGTTCTTTGTTATACCTTAAGTATTACCTATTGCCTAAATGTAGCCAGAAATACCAGCATTGTATTGTAATTAATTTTTAAACTTAAGTGGTATCTGCTTTAATAAAAATAATTCAGAAAATATTCTATAATATAAATAAATAAATCATTATTAGCCCAGGAAAATAATAATTTTTCTGCAAAAAAAATCCAAGTGAATTCCGGAATTTTCTTTATTTATGCATATTAAATATCGTGAGAAGATTGGAGTTTATATAAAAGCTACGAAGACTTGTGTTTGTCCATAATACTTTTTCCCGTAGTCTTACGTACCTTAAGTGTTTATCGCTTATAATTATACGATAGAGTGTAATGCTAATGTCTTTCGTATTTTATTTCTCCAGAAGGGTGTACGTTAGGATTTTGTTTCTTACACATATGTATAACGTTATATGCACGCCAAATTTATAAAGCGTTGTAACCTCCTATCAATACAAGGACCTAGCATGGACATTTAGATAATTGAATTGAATAAATATATAAAAATTAGTCATTGTTTAGATAGCAATGTAGGGCTACAAAACAAAAGTAACATTGGAAACAAAAATTCGAGGTAAGATATTCTTTTGTCTTAACATATCTAATATGAGTATCTCTCGTACATATATACATAGTTCTAAAGACATAGTAGTAAATTGTTGATTTTTCATGAAAAGAAACTGGTTCGTGAACTTTTTGATTTTTTGAAGTGAAACTTCTTTAGTGAGGGGTCATTTGAAAAATTACGTGTGTATAATGAAACGCGAAACATGAAACGCTTTTTTAAATTAAGATCTAGAATAGCTACAGCAATAAATTATATGTCAAATTAACATACTAATCGAATAGTGTGTTGAAACTAACAGGCTCGAAATCGGTTAACCAAACGCTGTGATATAAGAGTGGAATTATATTCAATTTTTTCAATTTTGTTAAGCAATGCACTGATCAACTACCAAGGCCATAGCGAGGAGGATTACGATGCTTGCTTTCGATTCCTAAGTTTATGCGGCAGCTCAGTTCGTTCTACCGAATATCGATTGGAAATCGTGCTAGAGTCGACAAACTTGTGCGTTCAAAGAGCTTTGAATTTTGGTTGCATTTTATGTTTATTGCGTGGACGTAAATGCAATGAAAGAACAAAAACCAGTAATCGAAATTCAACAGTACAAAAAAAGAAAAGTTTAGAAAACTAAACTGCGATAGAATGAGACGAAAATGCTTATTAAAATGATAAAAAACTAACGGCATCCAAAATAGTTACAACAGTAAATGATATACCAAATTAAAGTACTCATTGAGCAGAGTGCACTAAAACTATCAACTTCGAGATCGGTTAACTAAAAAGCAGAGATACATGCGTGGAGAGATTTGTATTTTTTATATTTCTAAGTAATTCACTGATTACATACCAAAGCCTTGCTGTACCTATTCTAGATCCCGTCAACTTTTATCATTTTAATAAAACATACTTTCGCAGTTTAGTTCCCTGAAGGTTTCACTTCTACCGTGAACTGCATGTGAACTGCACATATGTTTTTTTTCCTATTATACCTCGAACACTGCTCATGCGATTAAAAATATGAACAATCAGATTGATTATGTTTTCAATACTCTCTCATATGATAGTCTTATTGTGTACGCATGAGGTTCGAACACTATGGATAGATGAAAACTTTTAACAATCCGTTTTATAGTGTTTTCAAATATCTCTCATATCAAATATTTGTTCTGAGAATTAGATACAATTTTAGTTCGAAAACAAATAAAGAATTGCTCGCAAAGAAATCTTAGCAAAACTTTATAATTTTTGAACCCAAACCCAAAATATGATACAGAAAGGAAATGATTGACGCAATCGTTTTGGTAATGCAGTTGGCATCAGTCTACACTTTTTTTAACACGGGTATTGATAAAATCAACTTTGTCGAAGTGTTGTTCTAGCAAACGCGGAACGATACTTTCCAGTTTTCCGTTGACACCTTCCCTTAAATGTGTGGCAGAATTATTCAATAAATTCCTGGTTAGGCGCTCGTCATGGAATGTGATGTACTGTTGTCAACTTTCAAGTAAGAAATTTGTAATATGGCAAATGCGTGTAAAAGATTACGAGAAGTAATCGTGCCGTACAGTGAAGCTCGGAATAAGTTTCATGTACACTGAGAAAACAATTTAACCAATTATATTTGATAGAGAGCAATTAAATAAATATTTGAGTCATAAATGTAACTGTTACTTTTCTCAATCGAAATTTTGTGAAAGAATTCTTGCGATTTTTCTAATTTTTTTGACGTTTTCTTCTGCAGTTATCTTCCAAAAATATGCCTAAAAAGTGAATTTACTACAAATATAACCCATTTCGGATGAAAGCGTAAGGTAAAAATCGTTGCCACGGTACGGACAAAGTTGCCACGGTATGGACATTTGGAGATTTTTCAATAGATAAATTTTGTATTCCTTTTGAAACATTTGTAATGTTTCACATAAATTGTTTACAATAAAAACGTCGAACTCTTTATTGTTTCTTTATTTGTGTTTTTGGAACAATGTAAAATTTAATATGTACTATGCAGAGCTTTATGTTCAGTAGTTTAGTGCAAAAACAACAAAAAAAATTACAAGGGCAAAATGCATTCATTGTTTATATCAATTAATTTATTAAAAATATCTCATCTCAGTAAAAATGTCATATTACATAAATAATACTTGTTAGTATTTTTTAAAGACTCAATCTCCAGCTGATTTTAATCCCTCTGGTTACGATTCTGAATCCTAGAATAGATCCAAAAAAAGTAATTAGTAAAAACGATAGGGTTTATATGATTTTATCGTCATCTTAAGAATACAAAATAGCTTAAACTTCTCGTACTTGGCGTATTTTTTGAGTTTCAATTGAATTCTGCTCTGCTGGTGCTCAGAGTTGACTCCTTACACATTTTAGCTACGGTTGATTTGTTTGAAGCAGTAACAACATCTGAGTTTCCTATGAAAAAATGCTTGCACTCGCTTTCAAAAGAACAATCCGAGCAGCTTTGTTCAAACTACCACTAATACCATCTGCTGGGCTTTTCCCATTTCCAGCTTCGGTGAAATTATAAGAAACCGACGATAGTTGGGAATAACATCGATAATATTTTTACCGCTGACCGTTGCGGCAAAAATAAAAGTCGAGAATTTTTTTTATATGAGTAATGAATCATTACTCGTACTAATGATTTATTGTCTCAGTGACTCTGACCAGGTGTTTTGAAGATTACAATGGGTTCTGCTAGCACTAAAATGTACTGAGCGAACTTCGATGCCATATTTACATGTTTCGTTGAAGTCTACAATATCTAATTTTTATAAATGGTTCATTTAATGTTGGCAGTTATGTGTTGAATACAATATCAGATAAATGTCCGTCCCTGCTAGAGTCACAAATGCGAGCTCTTATGAGACATTTTGACACATTTCACCCGGTATTTCATTAAAGTCATAACGAATATTTTGTTGAATAGATCAAGTTTGTTTGCATACACTTACCTCTTCAGATATTACGACGATGAAAAGTCCGAAGCAGTCAAATTCGGCAGTGATCGATTATTGTGATTCGTATAAAATATTTTTACTAAAACACCGAATATTTTTCCGTAGTAAATTTACTCCACGGCTGCCAAATATGATCTGTCAAATCTAATATTTACCAAAATGGTGGCAAAACATTCCCGGTGGACACACTATATGTATGTATGCAATTTCCTGCCACGATACGGAAACATCACGCGTGCAAGGCTTCGGATATTTCCATACTTAATTCCACTTAAGAAAAAACTGTTTACACTTAATGCAATTTCTGAAACCATTTACAATTGACGTTAACAAACTTCAGTCGAAAATGTAAGATTTAATTAAAAAAACGGTCCTTTGTAAAAGATATCGAGTAATGTAGTAAATATAAATTTGTCGACTTAACATTTTTTAATTAACTGAGGGTCGAGGCTCAAGAAAATGCTTGGCAATTTTATGTTGGGGGCATGCCATGGTACGGTACGGTTCATTACTAGTGTGAGAGTAAAGAAATTCACTATTTATGGTCAAATTCATTATGGAATTAAAAAAATAACAAAATATCGAAGCAAGAGAGTCAATCATTTAAAAAAAAATATGAATAGATAGCTAGAATCACCAGGGGACACAAGAGTAGCAGTTAGATGGAAATCGCCCATACACATATAATGTTGCAACGAAGATTTGTCACTATTTGTTCAAAGTAAAATATGTTTGGAAATAAAATTTGGAAGAAATAATCGATTGCTCTATATAAAATATAAATGTGTTATATACAATCGAATAATTTTCTCAGCATACTTGCAGAAGTGCAAATCGAACGTCTGGCGCGAATAACTTATTTGCCGCGCCTAACGAAAGAAATTTGTATGTTTCTTTTCCAAAAGATTCATTTACATTACCAAAAAAAAAAAAACAAAAAGCTCCTCACTTTTAAAATTCAAAACCTCTAGCATAATGAGATATATTGCACTTAACTTTTTAACTTTGAAAATCTTCACCTACACATTGAAATTTAATACACCGATTTATTCTCATTTAAAAAAAAAGTCTTCATTTTTGACTATCAAAAACCCCAGCAAATTGAGATATATTTCACGACAATTTTTAGGGAAGATAAAAGCAAATCGATTTCATGCCCGAAAAATATCCATACGACAAGATTTGATCCACCGATTTAAACTTTCCAATAAATACTGTAATTTAGATCAAAAACAGTTATTTAGGGCGAAAATGCGGTTTTCAGATTTGAAGGAACAGTGTTAATTTAAAACTTCAATAAAAACTGCATCTTTTCGGAAATGAAGATGATCATTAATGATTTTAAAACTATGAAAAGTGGGTTTAATTTTGGCATACGGAAATTTTTCGGTCATGAAATCCATGTGTTTTCATCTCCTCTACAACATTGGTATTTTTAAACTTAAGACTTACTTTCCGAGTTATTGAGCGATATTTTTTGTCGGCCACTCAAAACCAGGCCCACCACTATTCTGGCGACTAACACTTATTTTGATTATCAGCCATATTTAAACTGTCAATTGTAAAAAAATTAAGTCGGAGGAAATGACTTTTTTAAAACACGACGTTACCTCCTGGACTAAAAAGTATTCGACCGATCTGAAACCTCTGAATAGATCTTATTGAACTAAAAATGTACGAGAGCACACTGAATACTATCACATAATTGTGGCCTACTTATTGTCACAAAGTTGTTTATGTTTTATCTAACCTGATCGGCCTTGTGTTGCCTCATATGAGCACACAGTCCAGCTGCTTGCGCATATGCTTTCCCACATACTTTACAAACAAATTTCTTAATAGCTAAATGTAAATGCCGATGATGATACAGTGATTTAGGTCGTGTAAATGATGAGCCGCATACATCGCAAACATGTGGTTTCACAGTCAAATGCATTGCCTTATGCTCCTTTAACAAAGAATTTGAAGCAAAGCATCTCTTACAATCTTCACAAGCATACGGTTTTTCTCCAGTATGTGAACGATAGTGGACGTCCAAATCATTTTTAGTTTTCGTGCGAAACCCGCATGTCTCACAAACATAGTTTCGTTCCGTTATGTGAGTCTGAACTTTATGACGTTTTAGTGATTTTAATGAATGAAAGGCTTTGCTACAGCTATCGATGTCACATACAAAGTTTCGATCTTCAGTATGGGTTAACTTATGTACTTTTAAAACTGTCCTTGTTTTGTAGGTCTTCTGGCACTGATCACATGGAAACCTTTCGTGTTTAGATTTACAATGTAGGTCAAGAGAACTATCAGTATCAAAGGTGAGTTTGCATTTATCACATTTAAACGTATTCTCCCAGTTATGGTACTTTTTCACATGATATTGAAGATTTTTTTTGCGCTTATATGTTCGACTGCATTCACTGCATTTATAATGAGCATCTGAAGTTCTTTTAGATGGTTTTAGGATCTGCAAATATAAAAATAAAATTAAATGATTTAATTTAATTTAAATAACACAAAACAAATAAATTTGAAGACTATGAAAAGATTCAGGCAGCGAGACCATATGCACCAGTGAAACTTTTATAAAATTAATTCTTATACATTACATTGCAAAACTAAAAAAAATAAAATTAGTGCGACCTCGGCCAACGCAATCCTCGATAAATGTAACTCGTCAATGTTCGCAACGAGTAGATTTCTTTCATTGCAACTTTTCAAACAAATTTTACCTCGCTAATTGCAACGTATGCGATTTGAATATTATATGTAGCCTGTGTCCTGGGAAATCGAATAATGAGATAATGATAATTGAGAGTTTGTGAATACCCCAAGTTGGGAAAATGTTTATACAAATGGTTTCTTAAGCAAATAAATGATAATTTTAATTTTTTTAATGAATTGACGTGGTTTTATATTTAATATTTTTCTTATGAAATATCTATGCGAAAACCAACAACAATGTTTGTTCGACTACGTCTGGGTCACACAAAACTGACACATGTTCATCTTTTACAAGAAGGTCGTCCCAATTCCTGTCAGTTCTGCTCCGATACTATGTCGGTAAGCTACTTGCTTGACATGTGTTAATGACATCAGAAAAAAATTCTTTGGATCCTTCCAACCCTCGAGCTTCCTTAGTTAAGTGAGTGTTGGGAACGTCATTTTATTTGCCAACTTTCTCTTAGCAACCGGAGTCCATAACCTTGTATAACATGTCTCACACATCCAGTGTGTCGATTTATATATATATTTTAACATTATGTAAGCATATATGTATCACCCAATGTGATTTGCATTGAAAAAAAGAATATAATAAGCGTCGCATACCCTGGTAATCAGCACGCAATTTAAATGTTTGCTTGTATTTTGTACTCTTCTAATAAATAATAATAAAGCTGACTACGAAAGTTTGCTACGTACTATTAAATCAATTCAATTCAAAAATTTTGGTTTGTTTTGGTTTTCGAAAATTTTTTTAAAAGAAAGAAATTGAGATTAAAACTATTTTGATTGGATTTCCATATTTTACCACTTGTGCCGATTTTGGTGGCAAACTACGTTCGAGAAAAAAATCAGTACAAGCCACGAACACTAGCATTTGTATCGTTTTACATGTCGGAATTTGGAGTATTTGGCGCAACACCTTTTACCTGCACATTTGAAACGGCGCGGTGGCGCAATCTCTAATGTGAAAAAAGTCCCACCAAAAAAAAAAAAACCGGCATAGAGCGAAACTCACGTTTTTCCTTATTCTCAAAAAAAGAGGAAAATCTAAAGCGCTCTCACCACTGAGAGAAATTTTTGTAGTTTTTTTTTTGCACACATTCTTAATATTCTGATATTGCTTTCGCACTTCGTTTTTTTATAATATATAGTAGTCTATTGAGTAGACAGGAATATATGAAAATAGTCTAAAAACGACTTCTGCATATTATCATTATTATTGGGATAAGAAAATGAGACCTTAGGAAAAAATAACTTCTTAGAAAAAAAAAAAAATAAAACAAATTAAAATAAAATCGAAGTACATCTTACTTTAAGAAATTAACCAAAGTATTAAGAATATGTATGTACTCAAAAGATATCAATCAAAATTTGTTTTTCGTGCATACAAAAAGTGAAAAAGGTAATTTAAAAAGCGTTTTTTCAATTCCACAACAGAAATCTCCCTCTAATTGTCCTGTTTGCTGTGAAATTCTTTATGAACAGATAAGAAATGTCTTTCTATTTTCCCTTTGTGCATGCAAATCAAACATTGCGGCTGGCCAAAATATTTTCTGCAAAAAAAAAAAGTTATTTTTCATTCAACGTCAAACATTTTTCGCAGTGCAGCAGACAAAATGTGCAGCGCGAAACTTCTCATTTAATGTTTCAGCTTAAACAAAATTTCGCGATTCGACAAGCAAGAGCGAAACAAACGTAATTGATCGAAAGTGAACGAAACATTTTGACGAGACGAGTTGTTCCGTAAGAACCGAACTTCAAAGCGTCACTACTCGTCATACCAGCTGTTTGTCGGCACACAACAATATTTTCAAAATAAAATTCAACAATAAGTAATTAAAATGACAAATTTTTTATGTAATTGCTACTGTGAGGGATAAACATGGAATTCATCTGAAATGCCATCCAAAATATGTTAATACAAATGAGAGGAACAAAGCATGGAAAGGGTAGCTGCAAAATTTTGTTTCTTTAAATTTTATCTTAAAATTTGGGAATAATGTAAATAGTTTATGTACCTATATATAATTTCAATCAAGTTTATTAAATTCTCAGAAATTTCACGCATTTTTTGCTTTTGTCACAAAATTTTTGGTTTGCTAAAATATTTTTTATCTATGGGAATGCAGAACAGCTGATCTCTTTCGATTCGTTTGCTAACGTAGCATTTTAGATTAAATGTCAAAACAGGCGGAACGAGTACACACGTTCGTTCAGCTGCTATCGTCACGTCTATTTTGGTTAAGGCCATAATGACATCGTTTCGCGATCCCCAAACGCCAAATCAAATTAACTACATATAACAAATTAAATATACACAAGGGAGCGCTGTATAATCGAACGTTTGTTTGGTCAACTCTAGAAAAGATTACCAATATTACAATATAAAATGCGAATAGCCACGAAAAGTATTCGATGATTACCGCTTGCTTCGTGCTTCATAGCGTATCAAAATTTTTAAACGATCGAAATTTCGAATTAACAGAAGAAATTGTAAGTGATGAAGGCTTCGAAATACCCCAAATGGACGGAAGCGGCGAGAAACTATTTGCCAAAAGAACTAAAGGCATTTGTTTTGCATTCTTTTTTGTAATTGGGTTTGGTTTGATTTCTCTTAGCTTGTGATTTGGTGCGGTTGTGATTAATAAACACATATTTTCAACACATAATTTTAGTCTTATTCGTATTTTTCAGGATTATTATGAGTTTATCAGTTATTTGAGATGTGATAAGCTCTGTAAATTTTGTTAGGCGCGAATCCATCATATCATTGATTTTCACAGACAACTTATTTAGAAATGAAGACGAGTCATATTCAGGATACAAATTGAGTAGTAACACGTCATTAGCAAGAGAACGTCCACTTCGTCGGTCAGTAGATGACAGTGGAGAAGTCACTTTCAATTTAACGCAGTGGCAATGAAAATACCCATTTCAGTTAGTTTTTTTGTCCTCGTCTAAATGACGATCGACTCTTGCAGGGAAAATATATCCACTTTTTTAGTTTTTTTAAAAATTTTAAATATCCAATGTTCGGATTTGAAGTTTCAAAATTTGTAATTACGAATTTGAAGTTTCAAATTTTAAGCAAATCGCCGCCTAAATTCTCTATTGCTCCATACGCATGTTAAAACGCATGCTTATAGAGCAAAAGAGAAATAAGGTGACGAAATGCTAATCTAGTATTTTGAAACTTTCTATAGCAAACGTCATTTTATTCATATCAATTTAAAGCAAAAGCTATTTGTATTGACTTTGCTACGAGACTTATCTTAAGCAATTGCTATTTTTTATTAATACCACCCAATATTAGGGCATGAACTTACGACTTTTCTAAAATTTTTACCGATTATTTTTCAGTAAATCGTTATTTTTCCAAAAAAAATGCATTATTGACCCATAGTTTTATTAACATATTAAGAAAGCTTAGTTAATTTTCTTTAAAAAGATGTAACATTTGTTTGATATTATACATATATGGCAGGTGTAATTTAGATCTGACGTAGGCGTCAACCAAAAATATATTGATGAGATTTTAATAATCGTTGTTTTTTTCCTTTGTTATTAAAGTTTGTATAACATTGTAAAATTTTACGAGAACGTTGATCGCTGCTCAATGGCGATAAATTCAATTATCATTTAATTATTATTATTAGCCCATACCTACAAAAAAAAAAAAAAATAATTCTGATGAATTTTGCAAGTTTTTATATTTTTTTGTCAATTTCATCACCAAATGCGTTAAGGTAATAAATATTAAAATATACATCATCCACTTACGTCCTATAGTATAGTGGACTTGCTAGCCACAGTAATTCTACATAAAAGTTAAGGTAAGTGGGCGGACAAAAATTTGTTTTATTTTTGGTATTTTAATTTAAAGTACTACAAACAAATTTTTAAAAATACTTTTTATCTCAAAAATGGCCGAAGTGCGCAAATCTTGTGGGAAATAAATTACCAAAATTTCAACATACATATCTTCGGAGCCCGAATATATTAAAAAATTTTGATCTAAGTCAAAGGCCAAAATACACTTTTTTTAACTAATAATAATAAAAAACACTATTTTACCAATATTTTGGCTCCGACGATCTGTTGGCATTCCGGTTGGCGTTAATATAAAAAAAAAGTTCTTATTACCTGTAGTAAAAAACTCGATTTGAAGACAGTGTGCGTTGCTCAAGATTTAAATGTCCTACACCGGCTTCGCGGTTCAGTCTATAATATGTTCAACACCAGCTTTCGCTAGCACCGCGAGCGCTGATTTTTATGAGGATAATCTTTTTACACAAGTTCCGCCCATTTTTTATAAAAAATAGCAAAGAATGCTGAAATAACGTTGTGTTTTTTGTAGTCATTAAGCATAAATTAAAAATTTTCAAAAAGCTGAAGTGAACTATTTTTTTACTTTGCGGTAAAAAAAGGGTTAATACGAAGAAACTTTGCACAAATGTTACTTCATTAAAGGGAATGAATTGGCCTTTGAAAAAAAACGGTGCAAATTCCATAAAACTCCTAATATCTCGAGAACTATTAGATAGATTTGAAAAATTTTCCACCACTGTTGTAGCTTACTAAATTATCTTTTAGGTGACACCCATTATTTGGAAATCGAAACAAGGGTTCCCGACTAACTATATCGATGGCGGAACAGAATTAATTTAGCTTCCATTGCCCAGTTTCTTTTAGAGGCAATAGGGATCTAAACGCTACAAAAATTTAAAAAAAAGTATCGCTTGGATCTAGTTTCGGAGATATGGGCATCGGAAGTTGCAGATACAGCTTTCCTAAAAATCATTTTAATTTGGCAACCTCTAAATGGATATCATAAAAAAGAATTGGGTGTCATAAGAAAGATAATTTAATGGCCTACAATAATGGTAAGCAAATCTTCGAAATTGAACCTATTATTTTGGAGATATGATTTTCACAAATTTTGACCAATAAATTTTTAAAACCACAGCGGTGGTCGGTGATTTTTACTAAAACTATATCCGCAACTTCCGACGACTATATTTCCGAAGCCAGATCTGAGCGACACTTTTTGATTAGATGTTTATTCTTCGACTAAAAAACACATAAAAGTTTAGTTTAATAATCATTTTCGATTGTGAGCTACATTTAAGCCAAATTTTTACTATAAATATAAAAATATCTTACTTTTGTAGTGTACTCTTGGTCTTCACAATGGTCGTCTGCTTCAACAGAAAACTTGCTGCCATCTGAGGTATCTGTCTGCTGAGTATCAATTGCAAGTCTTGATGCAGAATCTTCCATAGTATCCACGTATAATCGCAAGTCTTCATTTAACTTCGGTGGAAAAACAGTTTCGTGTACATGGTTTTCAGACTTAACCCCGAGAGGACTTGGTACCGCCTCAATTTTATGCATGTGCACATTTTTAAAGTGCAATAAAAAGTCTTCAAATTCAAAAGATTTCATTTCACAAAATGTACATACAATGGAATAATTATCTGCTGTCAGCCAGTAAACTTCGGCACATTTCGTATTTGTAAATATCGCCGTATCGGCAGTGGAATGTAATAGCCCCAACATTTTTTTTACTTTATTAATTAATTTTTACAAATTGCGATACCAAAACAACAACAAAAAAACTGTGTCAAACAAAAACATAAATAAAAGTGCAATTGTGCAGTGTGGTTTTAGTTTTTTATTCGGACTAAACAATTTTATAGTTCCAAACGTGATTTAGTTATATAAGGGTACTGCGGAAAAAATGCTGCTTCTTCCAAAAGTAGGTCTAGTGTCAAATCGTATAAGATTTTTGTTTCGTTTTTTGCTTTGAATATCAATTTTGACAATCCAGCTATCTGACATTCAACACTTTCAGATGTGTAAATCATGGTCCCAACTGAGTGAAATTTTTGTAGGACTTTTTTTGCATATGTGTTACAGAATTTCGTTTAAAGAAGCCAAAAAACTGTAGTTTTTCCAGATGCGTGCGATTTCGGAATTTCTGATATTTACATATTTGAGGTTTATTGACTTTACGTTTTTATATTTTGTATAGTTACTACCAACATTTTTCTACAAATTCAAGAATTACAGCTTAAATCCAATATTCAAACACAGACTCTGATTAAACGTATGCTGCCCTTTGGCGCTGTTGCTGTTACAACTTGAGTATATTTTATAGCAACTTATTTTTAAGATTTTCTTTACTTTTCATTTCATTAAAATTTCTCTTAAACTAGTACTTGCGCTAAAATACTTTTTTATGTAGACGATGCAAAGTTATAAACATTACAACCAAACATTTAATATACATGAAAGTCATAAGTCACCTGGTCTATGAAATGGGTGCTTAGTAGTCAAAAAATAGTTTTCCACTTTTTTTCGATTTGAATAGACGAAACGAGTTGTTTACCTTTAACAGCTGTTTTCTCGAAATCTTGTGCGCAAAATTTAGTGGTGAAGTATTTTATGACATTTGTCAGATGAATAGGCTACCATATGTAAAAATTTTTAACTAAAAAAAGTCTGCAAGTGATTTTTGCTTATTTAAAGGTCAAAACACCCGTAAACTAAATTTGTTATTATTTTATTGTAATAATTTTCAGAATTTGTCTAAATTACGTTGATTTTTTCGACTATATAATAAAAATAATTTCTAAAATTCCCTAATTTGGACCAAAACGCCCTAAGTGGTAAAGTCTAGATTTTTATTAGTCACCATAGGTGGGTGAGTTTTTAAAAACAGCGACGCGACTGAATTTTTTTGCGTTAGTACTAGAATTCTGCCGAGAGCTTCCTCTCTTTTGATACTCTTTTTGCTCTTTGCATCGAAGCGTCACTACCAAAGAGGATCTTTGGTCACTACTCGTCATACCAGCTGTTTGCCGGCACACAACAATATTTTTAAAGTAAAATTCAACAATAAGTAATTAAAATGACAGATTTTTTATGTAATTGCTACTGTGAGGGATGAACATGGAATTTATCTGAAATGCCATCCAAAATATGTTAAAAAAAATGAGAGGAACAAAGCATGGAAAGGGTAGCTGCAAAATTTTGTTTCTTTAAGTT
Source organism: Meiosimyza decipiens (assembly GCA_963680825.1). Lineage (NCBI taxonomy): Eukaryota > Metazoa > Arthropoda > Insecta > Diptera > Lauxaniidae > Meiosimyza > Meiosimyza decipiens. Next base: position 148,376,956 of record OY804258.1, read on the forward strand.
TTATCTTAAAATTTGGGAATAATGTAAATAGTTTATGTATGTACCTATTTATTGTTTCAATCAATTTTATTAAATTCTCAGTAATTTCACGCATTTTTTGCTTTTGACACAAAATTTTTGGTTTGCTAAAATATTTTTTATCTATGGGATTGCAGAACAGCTGATCTCTTTCGATTCGTTTGCTAACGTAGCATTTTGGATTAAATGTCAAAACAGACGTAACGAGTACAAACGTTTGTTCAGCTGCTATCGTCTCGTCACGTCTATTTTGGTTAAGGCCATACCCACTAAAAAGTTAACTCTGAGATTCTTAAGGATTCGACAGACTTATCGTTGAAATTTGACAGTAGGTTAAGCTACCCCATGCGTGGTTTTAACTGAACCTTAGGCAGCTAAACGAATTATACTGTGTCAATTGTTAAAACCCTTGCCTGGGACACCGGAAAAATCTGGACGAGATACTTAATTCATTTTAATTATAATATATTTGCAACAATTTATTTTTATTGAATTGACTTAAATATCCATTCGTGTTATAACAAAAAAAAAATTAAATGAGGTATAACTTTTGTAAAATTAATGCTAATAAAGAAGACACATAAATTATTAAAAATATTTTTTATATTTTTACAAAATTGCACATTTTTACACCACAGCATAAAATAAATTCTATACATTTCTTCACAAGAGAAAGTAAATTTGACTTTGACGAGAGAAAAATAATATTCCAAAACCGGACATTTATGTTGTTATAATTCATTGCTTAAATATGTGCAAAATTTGACATTCAAAAAACGTTTTTTAACACAATTTTTGGACACACAGACAATAATTTATCTTATCGCTTTGAACTTAAATGAGAACTACTAAAACATTTTTGAAATAAATTCTAGCTCCAAACATCCGCAGAATATCTTTTTTGTGCTTCCATTTTCTTTAAGTATTGTAAAGCGTCAGCCTCGCCCATGTTACCTTTAGTAGTAAGAATTTTAACTAAAATATTTCTAACGTCAACAGCCATATTTTTGGCATCACTGAAAGAAATAAAATTTTAAGATATAAAATACTTAAACGAAAAACAAATATGTTTATACCCGCATATATAAAAATGACCCTTATGTTCCCCTATCACTTTCCATATTAAGTCCGCATCATTTTCTATTAAATGAGTTACGTAAACTTTTTCCTTCTGGTCTCTAGAAAATGCTGCTTTGAGAGTTAATGTACCCTTGTTGACATACTCTTCAAGTTCCTGTAAAAAGAGAGGATAACCATGTAAAAAACGTTTATTTTTTATTAGAAAAAAATATGTTTCTTACGTCAGCATATATAAAGTCCTCAGTTTTTTTTCGGCAACCAAAGTAAAGAATCGTGTCACCAACTGATTTACCTTCATCACGTAGGTATTGTCTTTCTTGAATAAAACCTCTAAATGGTGCTAAGCCAGTTCCTGGTCCAACCATAATAATCGGAGTCTCTGGCTTTGTAGGAAGACGGAACTGACTCTTTCGTATAAAAATTGGAACTTTAGCATCATTGACATTGATTTGCTTATTCTTCATATAAGTAGTAGCAACACCTTTATTTATCCGTCCAGTAAGAGTTTTATACTCAACTAATACGGCAGTAATATGCACATGTGTAGGATGTATCTAAGGAATATTAAAATGCGATGTTGTGTTAAAAAAGATAATCATTATCATTTTATCTTACCTTAGCAGATGATGAAATGGAATAGTAACGTGGTTGTAGGCGAGGCAACAACTCACACAAATGATCAATAGGTGGTCTGCATGATTTCATATCCTCTAAAATGTGCACAATATTTCTGCAAGCATCCTGAATCCAAGTTTGATACATTTCCTTTCCCTCAGGTGTAATAGATGCCATATTTCTGAGAAATTGTTTTTCAATTTCATCTGTACAATACTCAGCTAGTTCTTTTAAAATGTGAGTTCTTGGAATAGCTGTGATTTCTAGATAATGCGTCAGTGCAGTGCGATATGTTGTTGGGCAAGGGAATGGATGTTTTTTGCTACTATCAGTATCAGTATTTATTAATGAAAACACAGTATCTAGGCTAGCGTTACACAATTGTCCTAATTTTTCGACAAGAGTTATGTCATTAATGGGGTACATTGCGGCATGATCACCAGCATCGTAGCGCATTTTGGAACCCTCAATATCTAACTCTACGTGCATACACGAGCGACCGCCTGCTTTGTGTAGTTCCCGATGATTAATTATTGGAGCAAGGAAGGGATTTTTGGCATCAAATGGTGGCCGCTGATTTTGCATTGAGTGTAGACGCGCGATTTCACCAGTGTATATGCGGTCAGGTTGAACATCAGGTTGCTCCAACAATCTGTACTGACGAATAAGAACTTCTTCACCACCACCTTCAATACCAAAGTAATCGCAAACAGACGGCCAGAAGCGATCCTTCCATGTGATAAAATCATCTTCAATACTGAAATAAATTTTATATAGAACTTGAAAATATTTAATTAAAAAAAAACAAAACATGAAGATGTGTACAGTTCACACACATTCTACTAAAGAGACACAACTCAACATTTTAAAATTTTCAGAAAACGCAAAAAATTGTTTTGGAGCTCGTGAACTATTTTTCAGAAATAAAGTGTGGATTATTAAGAAGAAGGTACTAACAGAATATGGATTGATCAACAGCTTTAATTCTCCTACACAAATAAAAATAGGAGAGTTTTGCATATTGCAGCATGAAAAGAGACATAACGCTTTTTTGACAGCAAAGTACAGCAAAAAAATATGTGTATAGTGAACATTTTTAACAAGTAAACTGGAAAAAGATAAATTTTGAGTTGTGCCTCTTTAGTAGAATGTGTGTGAACTGTACAGCTAACGTCTACATATCTCAAGAACATATTGTCGTACAAACGAGGTGTTCAAAAAATAACGGGAATTTCGAAATTTTGCTGGCTGTGTTTGTCCGATTTGCGCGATATTTATTTTGTTACACTCGCAAGAATACTTTTCAGCCATATTGGTTAAATACTTTCTTTTGTCAACTGTGAAAAAAATGTCACTTGTTTTAGTACTGTTGGCAATTTTTTAAATTTTTATAAGTAATGGATCAGATCCTGTGAACCAGAATCCTTCACTGGAAAGATTGCCCCTTATTTCCAATCGGAAAACCCCGCGAAATTCCCCTTATATTTTCAACATGAAAAATAATGAAATTTTTTTGTTCGCTTCGCTCGTGGACTCTGGCACGCGCTACTCAGATTTTTGTTTTCTTCTTACATTTCTTTAACGACAAAAAGTATGCAGTGCAATTTTATCTTTCTTTAACAACTAAAAGTATGCAATGCAATTTTTGTGTTCTTCTTAATTTGTTTGTTGTTTTTTGTTCTTTTATGATTTATTATTTGATTAACTGTTAAACAAAAGTAATTATGCATTAGGTTCAGTAAAATTATAGACTAAAATTTTTTTTTTGTAGAGCGTTCAATTTCCTACTAAAATAATTTTTCAGTTTACTTCTATAATGCTCTCATGTCAAGCTACAACAAGAAAAAAAAAATTTTTTTTCCATGTAATTTATATGGAAAATGGAAAGTTAGAAACAAGCACCTCTTAATGTTAATATTAAGAGCTCAAATTTTTAGAGGCTTCCTTTTTCACCTTTCTGAAAGTTTTAAGCCTATTTTTTAGTTGAAAAAATAAAATTGCTCAAAAATGACACACCCTCATGTACATAGAAACATAGCATAATCTACAAGTCTTATTAACATAAATTACACCACACCACAAATTTACAAAAACTTTCACCACAACGAATGGTGATAACATTTTCTATAGTGAAATTTTCCGTAGAATCCGAATATGCCAATGATTTTTTACGATTGACCAGAAATTTCCAAATAAATGGGAAAATTCAAAAAAATGCACTGTTGAGAGCACATACTTCGCATAAATACTTATAAAATCTTTAATTGAAAGCCAATCAATTCTTAATTTTTTTTTATAGTAGAAAAAAATTTTAAGTTATAACACGTGCCAAAAGTATAAGCGATATGACTGTTATGATCGAAAATAGGTGAGAAAAATTCTTTTTTCTTTTGTTTTTTTAACAAAAATCTGGAATTAATTATATGGGTTGGAAAAACTTAGCCTTTCTATCTCAAAGAGAATATTATTATAAAAATTTGAAGCATGAATAAAAAGTCATATTTACGAAACTGCAGCATTTGAATTACATCAATGCAAAAACCATTTTTTTTTATAAAGGCACATAACTATTCAAATCGATTAGAACAGATCCCATCAATGTCATCGATTTGCTTAAAATTTACAGGCATCAACCTGTTGCTCAGTTTTAAGGGACCTAAATTTTTTTATTTTATTATCAAAGTTTGAACTTTGCATGTTAAAATTACAAATAAGAAAAAGTTTTTGAAGGAACTTTTTTTCCAATTGTTGGTATTTCCTTAATAACTAATGGCTCTTCATATTTTTTTTTTAGATTTCATTATTCATCAATCACACAAAAATTTTCATATATATGTCGGAGTCGGTATAGATATGTCAAGTAATAATACTTGAGCGAAACAAAGGTGGTACACGTGTTAAGAAAAACACTTGATCAGTAATGAATGAAAATGTAGAAAGCTACGAAAAAGTATGTTTGTGAAAAATAAATTATAAAAAAAGGGAAAATGTAGTTTGGAAAAAAAATGATTATTATTCTGGTGTTCAAAGGTATAACATTCGAAGTGAATAAATGTAGCCACCGGCGGATCGCTGCAAATCTATACATGGATCCGATATATATCTCTCTTACAATATGCAAATCATTCCGATAGGCATATATCTTAACCTAAAAAAGGACTCGAGAACACGAGGTTTTTATTGAGTCCTTACTATCGTTGTGATGTTAATCACTAAATTAAACGTTCGCCTTTTTTAAGGCTAAAATTGATATCCCACTGGGATTGAATTCGTTAGCCTATACGTCTCACCGCTTTGAAGAAAGCATGTGGAACGGGTCAGACGCTAAGACCCACGCGAGCGAAAACACACGAAAACACGTCTGTACTCGTTCACGGACAAAACGAAAGACCATCCGATATATATATTAGAATAACTTTTCGTCATGCTTCAATTAATATTGTAGAATTATCTAGTCAAACTCGAATTAATGCAACCGTGAAAGTGGCTCTATCGCTGTCAAGAATAAAAATAAAAGATACAAATTCTGGCAGGGCGCGCTGAGCGTATAATTCGGAAATAATACGCTACTTCTTTCCCGATGCCTTGTGTTTGCTAATTTCGACAGGTAAGGTAGGACTCAATATCATTTAGAGCTGCTGCTAGCTTTTAAAGTGAACAATTTTTTCATAGAAGCAAATGTACATGGCAAACTTATATGTATTGATTTTTTGGTAATAGGGGGTTAAAAGAAAAAAAAAATTAAAAAGGTTTTGGCTAGGATATAGTTTCAAAGATATAGCCGTCGGAAATTGCTCATATAACTTTTGCAAAAAGCGTTATAAGTTTGGAAAAACTGAAATAATACAAAAAAATGGGTGTCATATGGAAACCAACTTAATGACCTACAATACTAGTAAATAAATGTTTCACATTTAACATATAGTTTTGGAGATATGAGGATGTTTCTGGAATTTTGACCAATTTTTTTTTAAAAAACCGATATTTTTTCCAAAAAATGTGTTAACACATTTTTTTAAATTTTAAGAAAGCTTGATTCTCTTACTTCAAGAAGCTATAAAATTTTCTTGAAATTTTATGTTGTAGTTTGCTAATCAAGAATATATACACATGTTTTGCGCGGAAACGGTTCCTTCATATTTTTGAGCTTGAAAATAGCCCACATCCTATAGTAAATCTACTGTAATTCCACATAGCAGTTATGTAGGCCGCAGCTAAGGATTCACATCGTCCCACATGTTTAACATGGGGACCGCTGTAGCCTTCGGCCTACAAAAAGCTAAGCAAAAGCTATATCCGCAACTTCCGATTGCTGTATCTCCGAGCGACACTTTTTGACTTCATATATTTTGTTCTCAGAATTAAAAAGCACATACGAAAAGTTTGGTTTATTCATAATTGGCGAATGGAAGCTAAAGTAAACTTTAATAATAAAGAATATAAAATTATAGACTATTTTAGATGTACATTGTATGTCTTCTTTTTTTATACATATATTTAATTTGGTCTTTTTTCTTGACATTTTTGGTATCCCTACCAAAAAAGTGCACTGTGCGGCCGTGACAAATGACAAACATAGACATTATTTAATATTCAACTTACTTGGCATCATCGTCTCCCAAACCCAGCTCAAACACTCGTGTTGCTCCTAACTCTTCAAGACGTTTGTCCACATATATAGCTACCTTGTTGTAGTGCTCATACGTTTTGTTGCCAAGACCAAAAACCTAAAAAAGTTAGGGTCAAAGTCGAAGTTAATTCTAGCACAGTAGCGGCATAAAAATAGATTTTTAGTAAAATAATGCATTTGAATGTACTTAAATTTACCCTGATGTTAATATTTTTCAACAATGATTTATTAAATAAACTATATAATACTATAGTGTAGTCACGTAATAACAACGGCAACGTCAACTGAGGAGAACGGAGAAATTTGCTGGTTGTTGCAAACATAGCAAATCATTTAAAATTACACACACATAAACTTTTCAATTACATTCATGCTTTTTTATTTTTTACAAAAAGCAAGGAAAAAGTTCTGTGAGACGAATGTTACATCTGTCAAACTAACCATAGTCTGTTGCAATCATAAACGCAAGGCTGCCAGTTCAAATTGTAGATAATGGCTACCCCACAATACCGGCGATCGAAAAAAGTAGTGTGCTAAGTTTGAAAAAACTTCCAACTGAACTGAAAATTTTGCATTTTCTTGCAACTTTGTCCCAGAAAATTCTAATTAAAACTGCGTAACGTAACTGAAAATCAGTCAAGGTTGTGAATTCTTTGAGCTAGGTCAAATCGACCGTAATAAATTAATAAATATATAAATAAATTGTGGAATTTGTCCGTCCAAGTTTGTTTACATTTTTTTCATTTTACATTTTCATATTTTGCATGGGTTTTACAACCAAAATTTTTCCACAATATTGATTACAAATGATGTCGCTGTTGTTATTGCTAATTTTTTCACAATTTTCACTTTATGTATTTCAATTGGACTTTTGTCAAACTGAAACAAAAGTAAAAAAAACCATAATAAATCCAATCATAAACGCAGGGCTGCCAGTTTAAATTGTAGGTAATGGCTACCCCACAATACCGACGGTCGATGGAAATACGGCCAGCGGAAAAACCGTTAAGCGGTGAAACAGTCGTAAAATATGTTAGAGTTAACAGAATCCCGACGGACGACGGCAAATTCAGTGGAACTTTTCTTACGTGATTTTTAATTCTAAGAATATATATGTAATCTAAGTATCGCCGTTGGAAGTTGTGGATATATCTTTGATAAAAATCGCTTTAAGTTGGGAACTGCTGTGTTGATTTCCTAAATATGCAATTCATACGAAAGATAATTTAATAAGCTACAATTGGCGCAAAATCGAAGATTCGAGATATTACGACTTTTCTGAAATTTTCACCAATTTTTTTTTTTTTTCAAAAAACCGTTATTTTTTTCAAAAAAATCGTTATTGGCCTATAGTTTTCATTCAAATATTAAAAAAGCTCCATTCATTATCTTTAATATGAAGCAATTCTCGTACTAATTGTAAGTTTGTTTGTCTGGAACCCTTTTTTTACTGGAAAGTAAAAAAAATAGCTCAATAAATTTTTTGAAATTTTTGAATTTATGGATAATAACCACAACAGCTACAGCAAGAAATGCTACTACTATTACAACAATTACATTAATTCAGTATGAGGTACTATTTTTTCATAAATGATGCTGAATTTATGTAAAAAAATAATCATAAAAATAGGCACGCGTCGTGACAGCGAAGCCGGAGTTGCACGTACTACAGTGAACCATTATATCATATTATACGATGTAAGTCCTAAGTCGCGACACTTCACTCACTTTAGTGTAGAGATACTGTCGCTAGCGGTGTTTTATATATACTATAAGATGTAAGCGGATGATATATATTTTGATATTTATTATCTTAACGAATTTGGCGATGATATTGCTGAAGAAAAGACGTCATATCAAAAAAATTTTAGAATTCATTAAAATGATTTTTTTTTGGTAGGAAAGGATTAATATAAAAAAGTTTTGTGCAAATGTTACATCGTTTTAAGGAGAATAAATTGAGATTTCTTAATATGTCAATAAAACTATAGGCACATAATGTATTTTTCGGATAAATAAGGGTTTTTCAAAACAAAATCGGTAAAAATTTCAGAAAGCCCGTAATATATCAAAAACTATGTGTTTGACATCAAAAACTTATGCCACAACATGGTAGCTTTTAAGTTACCATTGATACATATTTTAGAAATCAATACAGGAGTTCCCGACTCATATTGATTTTTAGAAAAGATATATCCACAACTTCCGATGACTATATCTCCGAAATAAGATCCAACGAAATTGGTTTTTGAAATAGTTTTTATTTAATTAAATAGAACTATGTGGCCTAAAAAAAAATATGAGCTCAAGTCAATTTGTTCAAAAACAGGTGTCAATTTTTTGTACTATAAAAAAAATATTTTTAAAAGAACATACTTCTTCTATTAATTAGTCGTTGATATTCATTCATTTATGTTCTTTTTAATATAAGAATCACTTTTTATAGAATAAAAATTGAGACTACAGACTTAAATTAATAAATTGAAAAACTGAATAGAAAAACAGCACTGTTCTGTCTGCCGCGACGGTAAAATTAAATCTTAGTCCACCGTCATCATTAGCGGGTTTTAAGGACACACGGTCGTTAGCTAACGCACGTTGCAGCATTGAACAAAATTATATACAAATGGCCACACGATTAACGTGCGTTCCAATCTACATTGTATTTATTAACCCTGGAGTTATGCTAAAACGCGCGTTGTAGCCAATACGCTATATATTGGCATCTAAGGCAGACTTTTTCAACGTTTTAGTAAGTCGGTTTTTTCGTTAAATTTGAACGAAATCGAACACAAATTCTATCCGCGCCGTTAACAGGTTCGAGCTAGGAAGCTCAAACTTTGACGATTAGCTTAAACCCCATGCTAGTAGTATGTAAGCAAAAAAAATACATAAAAAAAATTTTCAAAAAATTATTGTCAAATTTGTTTTCATGGTATATATTCTCAAAGCTAAGAAAATAACAAGCACAAAAATTTTGTCAAAAATCTTAATGCATTTTTGAATTGAACTAAAAACTCAATGTTCAGGTGCGACAAAACGATAGACCAAAATTTTTGTAACTTAAATTCGTTCTAGGTGTTATAAAAAAATAAAAGTAAACATTATTTTAATAACGGCACATGTGTATGCAGAAAACCGACAGTATGAGTCCATCCAAGAGCTCAAAAATAACATATTAGCCCACTGGGACCCTCTTCTTTGAAAATACGTCAAAAAGCTATTTAAATCCTTACAAAAGCGAATGACTGAAGTGGTAAAGAATAAAGGAGGATCCACCCATGGTTAAAATAATGTTTAACCTTTATTTTTTTATATCACTTAGAACGCATTTAAGTTACAAAAATTTTGTGCTATCGTTTTGTCGCACCTTAAAATTGAGTTTTTAGTTTAATTCAAAAATGCATTAATTTTTTTGACCAAATATTTGTAAGTTATTTAGTTCCTTACCTTGAAGAATATATACCATTAAAATAAATTTTTAATAATTGTTGTAAATCCTTCAAAACACCGAAAAATTTTTTGTGCTATCGTTTTATCGTGGTTTGTAGGCGAAAGCAAAACATTTTCATCCCTGTTTAAGTTATGTTAACTTATCTCAATTAAAAAGTAGATTAAACTCCGATTTGCTCTTAATCGCCGAATAGTCAAAAATATCGATAACTTATGTAGAGTGATCGGCTATTAACCTGTTAATCGTCGATTAAAGTTTATATGAGAAATTTCTACGTTTAATGAAGTTAACTGGACTACGTTTGACGTTTGTTTTATTGAAATAATTCAATAAAAAAAAGATTTTCTCTCAATGAACCTTTGTGGAAACTTTTATGAAGTCCAAATTATACAAAATCGCGAAAGAAGGCGAAAGGAATACTTTTTGCAATCCACTAACTGGACAGATTGGACTGAAAAAAAGATCTTCCAAACTAATCGACCGATTATGATGAAATTTGGTACAGAGATAGATTGAACCCCGAAAAAGATATTTGTTTTTCATAGGCCGTGACACGCTCTTAACCAGAAAATAAGTTTTCACAGCTAAACTGCCTGATTTTGCTGAAATTTGTTATGAAGATAGATTGAACCATGCTCTTTATTTGAGTGATTTTGATTTTCAAGATACTTGCTCCTTCAGCTTTTGCTTTCTGTTTTTTCTTAAGTTTATATGAATTTTGTATGTAGTTTGGCGTAGCGTATTAATAAATATTCGTCAACTCTAGTCAGGGTTGACAAATGGCCGGGTTTGATCCGGGCAAGCTCTGAATTTTGTGTCGAAGCCGGGGGCGCAGTAAGAATTTAATTTTTCTGAAAAAGCCAGGAATCGGCTATTTTTTGTTAGATGTATGTATGTATGTACTTAAATTTTTTAAAATGAGCAAAAAAGAACGGTCATCAAGGTTTTTCCCACACAAAAATTAAATTTTATTGGTGACGAAAAAAGGTCTATCAAGTTTTTCTCACACAAAAATTTTTTTTTACGAATATTAGCTATTTTACATGGCTGACCAAAAAAGAAAATTAAACCTTTTTTCCAAAAAAAAAAAATACCATTTCAACTGGGTAGCCCTGGCTCTAGAAAACTTAAAAATTTGTTTAATACTTCGATGGAAAACCTTTTATTATAGAAGCAACTAATGTTTGGCATTTCTCTGGTTTATCTTTTTCGAGGCCTCTTTTGCCACCCGGTGTAACACTTTCAGGCTTGATGTTTTTTCTTTGGAATGTTAGTTTTTAGCTGGTTCCAAAGGATTTAAATAGGATTAAGATCAATGCCATGAAACATTTTAAGAAAAATAAGTCAATAAATAACGTTCCTATGAAATATGAAATCACCGACCAGAGGATCATTCGAGAAGCTAAACAAAATCCTTTTCTGATATGACAAGAAATGCAAAAGATTGTATTTAAAGACGATCACAATCCGCTATCAGCGCGATCAATTCGAGAGAGATTGTGAGAGAATAAAATTGTTGGAAGATAAGTTCTGGTAGGATTCTGATTCAACGGTATTAGTTTTGAAAATACAGGGGCGTAAAACATTATGTTTTCTACGATCGTCTTTTTTTAAATTCAGAATTTGGATTCGATTAGTAAATCATGTTTTCTAATCTTTACGAAATAAAATACTGTCTAAAAATTTAATCTTGGAAAAAGTCTGCAATTCAAAAATATGTTTGCACTTTTTTAACAAAAAAACCAGAACATTTTTGATATTTTTTAATCAAGCTTATATGAAAGCTAGATTCTTTAGTATTCAAAAACTTCAGCTTCAGCTACTTGAGTGCTCACAGTACCTACTCCGATCACTTTGTTGTCAAATTTGGTAATATACTTTTTCAATGCAATGATCTTTAAACACATAGTTTGCTTTCAAGTTCGTAAGTACCGGGATGTGTTGAGAAGTCTGCAATTTGCCATCATTTTACTCCATGACGGTTGTTAATTATGACGGAAAATAGTCTGGCGATTAGCGTCAAGTGAATCAAGGGCAACAAGTTGTATAGGGTTTAATGCAGCGAATTTAGAAAATATTATAAGAATCACTAGGGCATAAAAAAAGAAATAATCGCATTACACGCCATATTAATGGGAAAGGTCCTTAGGGACCTTGCTGGTCATTGAGTAAAAAGTGGTGGGCAATCGCAGTGCCGGATTTACATAAGGGCACTAGGGGCACGTGCCCCTGGGCCCCCACCAATAAGGGCCCCCACCAATATAAAAATTATTTATTGAAGGATTGACTTAGGCTGCGAATTAAAGAAAAGTCCCAGGGCACGAAGTAACCGAATCAATTATAAGTAACTGAATCGACCCAGCAGGTACAATTTTTTAAATAATTGAATATGCAAACCCAAGTAACCCAATTATTTAACTTTGATGATCAGTAATTGTACCGGAGAGCGATCATTTTCACGATTAAAGTTGATAAAAAATCCTCTTAGAACTTCAATGACTCAATATCGCTTGAATTATTTAACGATTTTAAGCGCAACTATTGATATTGTGGAAAAATCAAATATAGACAATATCATCAAAAAATTTGCTGAGAAGAAAGCAAGAAAAGTGTTTTTATAATTATATTTTTATGTAAATGGTTTTTAATTTTAAATATATGTATATTTAAACTTTTAAGTTTCAGCTTTTTTAATAACCTAATTTTTTATTAATAAAAATTTCTATAATTTTTGAAATGTTAAAGCTCATAAACGAGTCTTTGATAGGGTCGATTCGGTTACTTCGGTTTCGTTTTTTCAGTCCGGATAGGCCTCCTCCACTCTTGTGCCCATGGGCCCCTTGATTTGCAACTCCGGCAGTGGGCAATAGTAGGGCTAACTCAATATAATTAATTCATACCAGGTCAATACTTCTGTGGTAAAGTGGTAGGGTAGCTACTTGGCTCTGAAAAAAATAGTTTTTATAGATGCAGGAAACAGAATATGCGAACGAGCGATTACATAGTCACCCTATATCTTAGCCACAAGTGTGTGCAAGTTACTTCAAGATTTTTTCAGGTCACTTTATTTTTCAGAGCTACTTAACGGGCAATATTGCGCTGAAAACTATATCTATTAAAACTATCGCTATTTTAACAATTTAGCTTAGAGATAAATAAAGAAGTTTCAAAAAGGAATTTTTTCAAAAGTTACTGGATGGATATTCACTATTCTGCGATCGAAATGTTTGTAATTTAATGTATTTTAAGAAGATGTGGTATAAGATTGAACTTTTGTATATTAATATCCATTATCGAAAACTAACTCAATGCTATCGAATTAAAAGTTTTTGAAGCCCCGGAAAAAGTTTTGAACAACAATTGACAAAAACTTTTACACGCTACAATTGTTTGTTTGAAATTCAGAGCCAATTGACAATTTGCACTTTATATTCACATTAGGCTGTCAGTTATTTCACAAGTTTTTCTATTGATGAAGCTTGATGCACATATTTTCTTTTATTAAAAAAATTTAGACTTTAAAAATATTTATTTTAGCCCAGATATCATTAAAAAAAGATAGATAAAAAACGTGTCTATCAGAGTCAGAGTCTTCTGCAAAAAAAGGAATCAAAAATGTTCAACGAACTCGCAGCGAAAGCTCAAGAGCTGCAGAAATCACAGACTTTCGCGCAGCTTATGAACTGACACGCAAGATGGCAAACAACATGCACCAACAAAATCGGTCACCAAACGTAAACACGGAAACCAATAAATTATTCCTAAGCTACATTTTCCGGAGACGCCAACAGACCAACTCGACTAGACCCGTACCCGCCTTCGTGACTCTTAGCAGATATATTACCAACCAGTCAGTAAAACTAATTATATTAACATCAACAATTGCGATGTATATAATGTATATATATTAGCTTGTCAAAAGGTCAACTCAGGCTTTAATTAAAAAATAGCTAGCTATAGCTAATTTGTAGCCTAATGGTTGTTTGTCTTTATGTTTGTGTTCTCTGAGCCCCACAGCATACTGGGTAAATAAATCCATACAATTACATTCATGTAATTGTATGCTTAATACATATGATCTGAGTGGGTATGTTGAGAAAGTGCGGTAAAGTTAAGAAAAATTTATTAAAATATAACAAATTAATATGCATGTATAATTTTTTCATTTCCCTCAATTATTAAATAAGCTTTTTACTTGTTTTACAGCTTCAAGCTAAATTGCTAAGAAGACTAATAGCTGTAGTAGCTAAACTTTATTAATATTATTGAAACATTACTTCATCATTTGGACCCAACTTTCCTAATTTGAATAGTAAAATGGCCCTACGTAACAATATTTTTGCGACATCGCTGCTTAGTAGGAACAAAATACTTTGAGAGTGGGAAACACAGCGGACGTTGGACTCTAAGGAAACACAAGCAAAGTCATATTCGAGTGATGCGCTTGTGCAACAACAAAACGTTGCCAACAAGTGAGCATCAGGCGATAAGGATTAAGCTCACATGTTGAAATTGAATCACGCGTGGTATTTGTGTACAAGCATAGCAAGAAGAGATTTCGGCACAAACGTTGAGTTGCATCATACGGGTACACTGTCGCCTACGCGTGGTACTCTTATATGATACAAAGAAATCAAGAAATGGCGAAGAAAGAGCCGTGACGTCACAAGTTCAGTACCTGTTTTGTTTGTTGATTGTCGCCGCGCAAGTACATCATGGAGTGCTCCGTTAGAAATTGGGAAATATTAAAAAATTGATTCAGAATAAGCAATCTTGGAATACTCTAGACAAGTTTATCACCATTTTTAAAAATAGGCGGGGATACCGCTGCAGAAAAGTCGAGTGTATAAAATTACAGGATAAGATAGTAGTCCGTTTCGGTGGAACTAACCAATCACGGTTGCCTTCCCAAAGTTCGCTTCGATGTCCGCAAATGCTCGAATTTCACCAATTTTTTACTAAAAGTGTATAAGATTACAGCTTTAGATGTGTACCAAGTGATAGATCTCGAAGAGTCTCAATAAAATATATAGGGTTGCCTTGTTGCTACTATCTGTTATTAAGACTGAATCAAGATGTCGTCCGTGACAATTAGAATGACGTCAATTAGGTATACAACTTATTTGTTGTAAATTAAAAATAATGACGTCAACAAAGATTTGTTCTTGTCGAGTTTTAGGACTAGACGCTTAATAATATGACCTATCGTCCGAATCAGTCTCTTTTAAAACAGGATCCTAATTATAAAATGTCGTCTTTAACATCAAGTTAAACTGTCTGAAATAAACTCACGTAGACTTCTGTGCTACTTTTTGGCGGAACGTATGCGTTGAGAATAAATACATTGGACTTTCTGAGTATTGCTTTAACGAATATTAGTTTTAGCGACCTAGTCAATAAGGACTTCCGGAGGGAATCGATATATTGGAAAAATTAAAAACGCGGACGTGGGTGTGTGTGAAGCGGACAATCCATAGAATGAATCTCACGTTTGTGTGACGTGCAACTTTCAACTTATGCCATACTTTGCTGATTTGATTTTTTTGAGTTGGAGGCTTAGTAAATGCCTCAATCATGTCGAAAAAGTGAGCCGAACTGGCGTGGGAAATGGGAAATTTTCAATTCACATCAAAAATTACAAACAAGATGCATATAAAATACGAAAAAAAACAAGAATTCTACGACATTAATTTTCTTTAAATGATTTTCACGTAACACCGAGCCCGGGGATCCTGAAACCATTGTCGACTCGAATGCACAGATAAAAACTACAGGTTACAAATGCAAATCGATGTATTTACTTGTGGTCAAATAACTATTTCCTTATAAAACAGTTTTAAAGTTAACTCACCGCATAATTAAGTCTTGTTAAGTCTGCGTCACCATTAGTAATCCATTCATAAAACTCCATTGCATTATCCGTTGGGTCGCCTTCACCATAAGTTGCTAAGCAAAATACAGCTAACGAATTGGAAATATCTTTCATTTGCAAGAGTTCTTCCTAAAAACATATAAAATCACATATGATTTTGATGTTTTTATAATTTTAAGCGTTTCTTACCATGTCACATTCCTCTGGATCAGCAACCATGCCTTTCATTCTATAACGAATACCTTCCTTTGCTAAACGACCGGCAAATTCTTCAGCGGTGCCTGTCTGTGAACCATAAAAAACAACCAGACTACGTCCGGAAGCTTTGAGTTTTTTTATGAAAGAGTTTTCCGCTGCTGAAGTCGTACTCACAGTTGTTGGTCTAAAGTATCAATAGATATACATATAAAAATATTATTAAAAATGTGTAAACATACTGTATAGAATACGATCTGATGGGCTCTTCTTCCTTCTTCCGACTACGCATAAAATACCATGCCACTCCAGAAATTAAAACCACCAATAATGCAATATCGAGGGTGCCTAGAAAAGGTTCATCACCAGCTACTGTGGAAACAATAGTCTCGACTTCGTCCTTTCTCATTTTATCTCTAGAAAAACAGAAAAATTTGCAATGTATGTAAGTAAGCAATTCGAATTTTAATTTCGCAATAATTGGACACAAATTTCATGTTCCTAACATTATTATATGATAAGTAAAACAACATTTATAATTGATACCGAAGACTTAATATTGCAGATCGTTACTTTTTTATGATATTTGGCGGAGGGCAACGGGATGTTATTGCACAAATGCAAAGTATCTTATATATAACGTATCTATTAATACTTTAAAATAATAATAATAAGACTGATAAAAAAAAGTACATGAATTTTAAGAAATTGAAACGTATATACAATAATTTTTTCATACGCACGCGTTAAAAGGTATTACAAGCACTTTTTCCCAATGTTTTTATTACGCTAACATGCAATATTGTCATTGTTGTTGTGCGACTAATAAATTTTTGCGTTGTAGAATATAATCAGTATTAAATACCTTGAAAACTTTTTTTTTCGAACATATCTCAATAGTGTGTATTACACTCAATTAAGGAAATAGTTTTACCCTGGTCACCGTGGCAAATAAATTAATAATTATCACGAAGCAAATATGAAACAATAACGATTAATAGATAATATGGATATTCTACAAAATGCAAAATTTGTTTTATAATTCGAAATCGTTGAACTGTTTTATTAGTATGAAATATTGACTTTATCTTAACAGAGTTTTACAAAATTTAAACATTTAATATTGAAGAAATTTAAAGGAGATATCCGCCTAACCAAATGGTTTTTAGCTTTTACTAAATTTTAATATTTGATGCATGAAAAACAGAATTTGCCATTTAACTTTCAATATATGTATTTACAAAAACTAATACGACTCTTCAATTCTTATTAATTTCTCATGTAAGGATTTATGTACATATGTACACATATCATTGAAATAGAGTTTTCGAATATTTTTTCTATGACACTTGCAGTTTAGGATAAGTACATGTATGCATATCACATTTATTTACATATATTATACACGAGTTTTTGATTTCAAATTTTCAAAACGAAGCAACCTAGTCATTACATTAATTCAGATTTGAGTTAATCATGCCTTTTTCCAGACTTTTGACCCTTAAATTCGAGGCAACAAACACATTTCAGGAATAAATAATTTAACTATGTTAATTTCTTAGAATAAAAAGTAGAAACGTTTTCAATTATGTAATCGACAATTTTAAGCTTTTTATTATATGTATTATGCTAGTGTGTAGTCAACAATACAATAGTACGACTTTTCTTTTTTTAAAACGAACTTTAAACTCACATAAAGTATAACCTTGACCTTCGAAAAGACAATGAAAAGAAATCAAAACCTGATTTTGTACATCCACACGAATCCAAAAAAAAATTTACTTTTTTGTTGCAATTTTTAGGCATGAAGTATTACAATATATTTTACCTTTGGAAGTTAATTTCAACTCTACTAATAAATTCGCCAAGTATTTTATTTTCGTTGTCAAATGAGTTGATCCAAATCAGAGCTTATAGTTTTTTTTTATTTAATGAAACAGCTTTAAAGTCACCGCTCCTGCATGTATTTATAACAATTTAACGTTAATCAACCTCTCCATACACTTACAAATTTTTTGCCTATTGAATGTACTGGAGAACGTCCGATATATCGGACTGCAAGGAGGATAGCTTTAACGAGACAATTGTACGTCGATCTGACTTGAAAACGTATGAATTACTGACGGACTGATCGCAAAATGGAAACACAAGATAAACAAAGTAGAGTTAAAAACACAAACGCGTATGTATATGAACAACTACAAATGGGGTCTACGTGCTTATACTTCATGAAAAAACCAACCGACTGGACTAAACTCAACTGTTCGCACACATTTACAATACACCTCAAAACATACAGTAATACATGTATTTTATTGCGAGTCCATTAAGCATTTCTCAAATTTCCTCAATCTAGTATATCGTTGCGTTTTCACATCAACTTGGGAACAAAA
The DNA here is from genome assembly GCA_963680825.1 of Meiosimyza decipiens. Classification (NCBI taxonomy): domain Eukaryota; kingdom Metazoa; phylum Arthropoda; class Insecta; order Diptera; family Lauxaniidae; genus Meiosimyza; species Meiosimyza decipiens. The sequence continues at coordinate 148,395,213 of OY804258.1, forward strand.
AACGATGATTACAATTAATTTCCCAGCAAACATCTGGGGGATTATTGAATTTGCCATCTTCCAGGCGATGAATTTATAACTTTTCCTTCTAGAAGTTACCCCCCCTCCCCCCCCTTAATTGAATACGAGTTTAATTGGAATTAATACTTGTATCGCATGTTTATAAGCGTTCCACATATGTTTTAATGCATTATGATTTGATATATTTTTTTGTAATTAACATGGTAAAAATGCGACACCAAATGTAAGTATGTACATTAGGGTGGTTCTTAGGAAAAAAAATGGGGTTCGAAATGGCATAAAAAAATTTTTGGAAAATTTTTCAAATTTCTATCTTTAACCCATACTGACCCTGGCTTAAGTTTACTTTATGGACAATTCTCCGATTTTATTTATTTTTTTTGGAGAAGTAGCGTGCTATGAATAAATAATAAATCTGCAAAAAAAAATTGTCGGTCGGATCTGGTTTAGAAGATATAGCCATCCAAAGTTGCGGAATACTGTGTCTAGCAACCCAGATGTTGGATACATTATAGACTGATACCGGCCGAAGGCCGCCGCGAAGCCGGTGTCGGATTTTTGGGAGTTTTAAATCCTGAGCTGCGGCCGTAGGCCACCCACTTTCCCCTACTCTTAAGCAAAAATACTGTGGCTAACAACCCAGGTGTTGGATACATCATAGACTGATACGCGGCCGAAGGCCACCGCGAAGCCGGTGTCGGATTTTTGGGAGTTTTAAATCCTGAGCTGCGGCCATAGGCCGCCCATTTACCCTTACTCTTAAACAAAAATACTGTGGCTAACAACCCAGATGTTGGATACATTATAGACTGATACCGGCCGAAGGCCGCCGCGAAGCCGGTGTCGGATTTTTGGGAGTTTTAAATCCTAAGCTGCGGCCGTAGGCCACCCACTTTCCCCAACTCTTAAGCAAAAATACTGTGGCTAACAACCCAGGTGTTGGATACATCATAGACTGATACGCGGCCGATGGGAGTCTTAAATCCTGAGCTGCGGCCGTAGGCCGCCCACTTACCCTTACTCTTAAGCAAAAATACTGTGGTTAGCAAACCAGAAGTTGGATATACTATAGCAGGGTAACTATTACTCACAGGGTTTCAAAGTCGTATAGAAGCAATTTCTGGGATTTTCGAAACATTTTTTTTGCTTGTAAAATAAAAATTCTAAGTTAATACCCAAAAATTGGGATATTTCCGGTCACTTTAATTTAGGTTTTCGTTAAAAAAAAGAGTAATGGTTTTAAAAGTAGCAACAAATAACACATCATTTGAAAGGTAATGAATTTTACATTCTAAATCGCTATAAATCACTATAGGTCAATAATACATTTTTTGGAAAATAGAACGGTTTTTTTAAAAAAAAAAGGTCAACATTTTACAAAAATCTTCATATCTCAAAAACTAACCATCAAAATTCAATTATCCATATCACAATTTTATACCTCATTAAATTACCTTTGATATGCATATTTTGAAAATTCATCTAGGGGTTCCCAACTTATAGCGTTTTTTAAAAAAGCTATATCCGCAACTTTGGATGGCTATATCTTCTAAACCAGATCCGACCGACATTTTTTTTTGCAGATTTATTATTTATTCATAGCACGCTACTTCTCCAAAAAAAATAAATAAAATCGGAGAATTGTCCCTAAAGTAAACCTGTTCCCTGACCCTATTTCAATGTGAAATTTGGCCTTAGACGCCACTTTCAGTTATTAGTTCTTAGCAAAAAGAAATATCGACATATAATTAAAAAAATTCTACGAGTGTTTTCAAAATTTTATGTTCAACATTTACTGACCCTATTTCAAAGTGAAATTTGCCCTAAGCTGCCGTTTTTTAAAATTATTTTTCCTTACGTAGTTTTAAATTTTATAAAAGAATATATTAAAAATACATGTCGCTCGGATCTAGTTACCGAGCTTTTCAAAAAATCAATATAAGTTGGAAATTCCTGAATAGATTTTGAATATATTTATGTCATATGGAAGATAATTTTACAGATTGATGATAAAAAGTTTAAAATCAGTTTCCTATATTTTGTGATATGGATGTCTTTTAAAAATTTTCAGAATTTATTTAATAACCGCTATTTTCTCGAAAAATTCTATAAATAATTCGTATTTTGACCTATGTATTAGGAAGGCCCAATTAATTTGCTTCAATTCAATATGTTACTGGTTCAAAATTTTTTTTTTTATACCTTTAAAATACTTGAATTTAACAAAAAAAATTTATGAGGTGATTTTTAAAGGTTGAAAGAATTGAAAAAACCCGATTTTTCGCTTTTTTATTTGTGTACTAGTTAGTATCTTAATTAAACAAACTATAAGCTTTATATATGTAGCACAACTGAGTACCTCTACCACGCCCCTCCCAGAAAAGCGGAAAAATACGTCTTTTAAAAAAAAATGTTATGCTCTCTTTAGGGTATCAACGTTTTGGCGAGGACAAAGATACACTAGTTTTTTGTTTTGTACCGAAATAATGTTAACATTTTCGATTATATACGTTTCAAAAAAGAAGCAATTAAAAATATGCACGCAACTTTATAAATAATTTAAACTAAAGTTTCGAGCCAACATTTATTTTACCACGCGATATTTTTATATGTTTCGCTTTCAGGAATAATTTTCCTTCGTTCTGACTAGCCGCCACAGAGAGGACAGTATCTCTCAAAATATCGCCAGACATCAGATGATATTGATTGCGATCAAAACCGGCGATTGGTATATGAGTCTTTCGTGATGAGAAATGTTTACTGGTTTTTTTTTGGTATGCACACATGTCTGAATGTCGCAAACAAGTTATTTTTTATTGCCTACTCAAGAGTAGCAGATAATGAAATTTTGCAACTCACCATTAGAAATTAAAAATCTTTCACTCAATTTGGTATAGACAAAGACAGTATACATTTATGTTTTTGCATAGAGCATTTAAACATTTTTTAGTTGTCAAACCTTCTTAAATAACATGTGACGCATTTAATACAAGCACACACATAAAAGAACTCAATATTTCTTAGATTTCTAAATTAACTCCATCTTTTTATTCGTACTAGAGTTCGCCCAATGGTTTAAATTAAACCACTATAGTGATAAAAATAAAAAATAATATTTGGAATTTCAAAACCAAAATTCATCAAAATCAGTTCATTATTTTAGTCGTGGAAACGTATTTTCCTGTTAGATACGTGGCACCGCTTATTATTAGAAAAAAATTTCTATTTATATTAAATCTAAGCACAAATTAAATTAGCTATATTCATTGAGTTGATCTAGTTTTGAACTGAAATATAATTGAATATTTTTAAATTTATTTTTGAATAAATATATGTTCCAATTTTGTGCGACTTACATTCAATTCGGCAAAATCATTAATAATCTTAATCCAAAATAATACTAGGATTATAAATTTTTTATCCCAAAAATCTCGAGATTGAATTCCCCAGTTCAAACCTTAACCATAATTGAGCTTGAAATACATAGTAAGGACTGTCCCAGAAAAAACTTACGCTTTTTATTTTTTGTATTATGCTCTACCTGATAATCTTATAGGTCAAAAAAGACATAATATTTGTTCTATATAAAGTGACGTTTAAAAGATGTCTAGCAAGCAACAAAAAGTCCGCAAACTGATTTTGTCCACATACCTGTAAAATCCAAAATTAAAATATTCAGTTATAGCAAAAATAGTTGGTGCATCAGAAAAATCTGTCTGCGGTTATTTTTAATTATAATAAGGGTCTACCTGTTACACGAAAAAGGTTCAGGCAGAAAACCAGAATTTTTTAACCTAAAAGTAGCCACGAAGGTGAAGTGCCTTTTTATGCAAAATCCCAACACCTCAGTGCGAGATATGGCGGCTAGAGCAGGTACAAAAGATCAAGAATAAAAAAGTACCAGACCGTTCTGATGAAAAGCAGTTGATGGCTCAGATGCGACCCCGAAAATTGAATGAAAGGTATCTGACTAAATTTGATTGCTACCTGGGCACGAATATCATACATCACCGATGAAGGGGCATGTGTCTAGTTAGTGCAAAAAAAAAAATTCGAAATTTCTCAAGCAATATATGGTTTGGAAGGCCATATGCACTTGTGGTCTCAGAATCAGATTTTTTGTTACGCAAGGCACAATCAATTCCAAAGTTTATACAGACGAGTGCCTCGAAAAACGTCTTCTACCATTTATTCGTGCACATGAAGGTACCGTGATGTTCTGGCCAGATTGAGCAACTTCTCATTACTCTAAAGCTACGATGGAATGGTATGCAAGTAAAAAGATCAATTTCGTACCAAAATAGCTAATCCGCCCAACTGCCCACAGCTTCGCCCAATTGAAAGATATCGGGGTCTAATGAAAAGAGATTTTCGAATGAGTGGTAAGAATGCAAAAAATTCACAAGACTTCAGACTTAAGTGGAAAAAATCGTACCATACTGTCGATGAAACGACTGGACAAAATTTAAAAAAAGGCCTTACGAAAAAAGTAAGAAATTATTATAAAAAAAAAACAATTGTTACTTAGTTTTTAGTTATTTATATTCTGAACACTAGCCATTATTGATAAAAAGCGAAAAAAGACCAAAAAAATTACTGGGTATTTTTTTATAACTAAAAAGCAAAACGTATCTTTTTTCTGGGACAGTCCTTACTTCCAATAGGGAAAGCTGCTACACCAGTTGATAGATTCGGCTGATATTTGATGTTTGTATTTAGTTAGCTTAAAAGTTTTATCATGGAATCAAACTTTCCAGGCACTTTATAATTACTTAAAATTCACATGATTTCTCAAAATGGTGACATAAATTGGCCGTCAAGATCATTTAATTTGACACTTTTTATTATTTTTGTGAAAATATATAAAGTATCGGGCAGGGACAACGAAAAGCATAGGTGTTGAGCGTAGCACATCCCAAATTTTCAAGAATTTTAGCTCAACACACCAAAGTTTAACTCTATAAAGGTATTATATTTAAACTTAGTACGTACACTTAACCCACAATTTATACAGAAGAAAAGTTCCTCAGAAAATCGCCTCAGTCGGAAATGAAAATTCTTACATGAAAATCCGTGTAAAACGAAAACAACCTCAAATGTGCTAATTCAGTCATTTAATGACCATAAAATTTGGGTGTGGTAAAACTAAAAATTTTATTTAAATTATAAAATGCTACAAAAGCGTAACTATCTATTCATTTACTTAGAACTGTTTACACCAAGAAATATGAAATTATATAAAGTTTAAAAAAAGTTAGTCAAAAAATACAATGAACGATATACACCGATCTGTTGTTTCAAATTAACTGTATGTACTGATAGACATGAACAAATGCACATCTCATATTAGTAGGATGGGAAATACTATTTTTTTTTTAATTTAGAATAAGCGTACAGTTTTTTTTATCCACATGATATATGTACATTAGGGTAGTTCTTTTTTTGGGATTTTTTACGAAAATTAAATGCGACACCCCTTCAATTGGTTCGAAATAGGATAAAACAATTTTAAGGAATTTTTTCAAATTTTTATCTTTAACCCTACTGGCCCTATTTCAATATGAAATTTTGCCACCCCAACTTATTGGAAAATTTGAACTTGCACCATTTTTAAAATCTATATTTTTGAAAAAGGTATGGGCGCAAATTCAGTTTTCAATATTAATGAAAAGGGGCTTTATCGAGACATATAACGGTATTGTAATCCGCTGACACATCATAAAAAAAATTTTTTTTGAACCACTCTAAAGCATTATTTTGAACCGTTCTAAAGCAAATCGATGAATTATTTTTTGTATATACAAAAAATCATGGAGATTAATTTAGATTTGATAAAAGTGCGTTTTTTTTTATAACACAGTGTTGACAAAAGAATAGATTAAAATTGACTAAAAAAGTATGTGTGAAGCCAAAATGTTAATTTTAATCAATATTTTTAGTAGAATTTTTTATTTTCCAAAACAATGTAAGATCGAAAACTTGTAAAAAAAATGGCGTGTAAAACAGAGGATAAATGTAATTAATCTGTCAGAAGACACACATAATGAGGATTAAAAATAGCTGCGTTTTATTCGCCGAGTTGATACTAGGCTGAGAGCCCGTGGTAGAAAAGTCGATTGTATAAGATTACAGAATAAGATGTACAGAAAAGATAGTAATGTGTTTTGATGGAACTAACCAACCAGGGTTGCGTTGCCAAAGCCCGTCCCGACGGCTAAAAAAAAAGCTCCTGTACAAGAGTGTCTAAGCTTGAAATGTATGTTAACTGATAGAGCGCTAAGGATGTATATTTAGGGTGACCCTCACACAAAAATATTTTCAAAAAAGCATTTCAATCGATCCACTTGGAATTACATCACGTGTTTTTTATATTTAGAGGCATAGCTTAGGCTATAAAACTATTACTTAGGGTACATAACTAGGGTGGCCCTCATACAAAAATATATTTCAAATAGCATTTTAATCGATTCACATGAAATTTACACCACTTGTCTTTTATACTTAGAGGAATAGCTTAGGCTGTAAAAATTTTGCTTAGGATCCATATTTAGGGTGGCCCTAATACAAAAATATTTTTAAAATATAATTTTGACGAATCCCGGTCAATCGATTTGGAATTTACACCACGTGGCTTTTATATTCAAAGGCATAGCGTAGGTTACAAAATTTTTGTTAGGAGTGTATATTTAGGGTGACCCTCATACAAAAATTGATTCACATGGGATTTACGCCACTTGGATTTTATATTAAATGGCACAGCTTATGCCGTTAAAACTTTTTTAAGGGCGCAAACTTAGGGTGGCCCTCACACAAAAGTATTTTTTAAATAGAAATTTCACGAAGATTTCATAACTTTTTTTAATGCTTCTTATGGTCTATGGTTTTGCAAAGTTTGGTTTAAAAAAATGGGCGTTGACACGCCCTCCAAAATCAAATTCATCAAATATCATCAACTTCTGGACTTGATATAAAAGATAGCTTAGATAAAAGATAACACGAACATAGGTGTGGCCAGGAATTTTTCGAATGGGTTCCAATACTGAAAATTGCGCCCTATACAAAGGTCTTAACCCCCTATATTCTTATAATTTTTTTACAATGAAATTTTTATGAGATGATTAGAATTTATACTTTTTTCTTAATTTTTAAACAAACATATCAAAATTGATTTTGATATACAGAATTGTACATACAAATAAAGAAAATAAAATTACTAATAATTAGATCATGCATTGAAACTTTTAATTGTAATTGGATCTGACAACCTCTAATAATTCGTAATGCAAAGCAAAATTCTATGGAACTATGGTTTTTCCGCGAATGCACAATAGCTAGAAGTATGTTTTGACGAGGTTATGTAGTATATACTACTTATGAGTTGTACGCAAATAAATATATCTTAAGTTGATAAGACTGGCATACACTTTATAATACTCATCTGACGAAGACACAATGTGTCAAAATGATTGCTAATTATGATCTTTTTGTAATACAGTTGCTTTTTTAAAAAAAGCTTTCATGGAAGTTTTTCTTATTTTATTTATATTTTTAAAATCAAAACATTCTCTATTGTAATATAAAACAATAAAACAGATTGGGTTGTGCCTGTAATCAATAGTTTTTTAGTGAATTTGAATATGATTTGTGCGCCCCGCAAAAGTTAGTGTGTGGCCACGCCTATGAACACGACATTCAAAAAATATCTTGTGTTTGCGTGCTGGACAAAAGTCAATTTAAAAGAATAACGGTTTTGACAAGCAAAAAATCTGATATTAGCGGTCAAAGTCAGTCTATCAGTTGAAGTGAAAATTGATAGCAGCACACAGCAGAGATTTTTGTAGCTTACAAGGACGTTTTTGAATAATTTCTTAAATGAATTTCAGAGTAGTGGGTATGTACTCAAGTAAATTAATAATGTAGCACTTCAATCAATATCTGTTTTTTGTATTATTAAACTTTGATTGAGGTGAAATTGTTTGCCACCGCGTGACTCCCGATTGTATAGAAGGGCGGGTCCACGTGGAGGAAATTTCCACCCAAACGGCCTCAACAAAACACTCGAGAGCTTCAAAGTTTCAAAAAAGTATGCAGCATCTACAAACAGAAAGTTTTTGAAGCCTCTAATAAAGCCAGAGATGTGTAATTTTTCAGTTTTTTTAACTTTTTTCATACAAAGCTAAAAATTATCAAATTATTTAGTCGCATGTTGTATTTTATACTTCAAAATCCACTCAGAAGCGTTAGAACTGAGAAACTGGGTTGCCAAGCTGAAGACAAGGAATTATCGGCCTTCCCAATATGCAATTATTTTTCTCTAAAATGGTAAAAAGTTAAATCCTTTTTTTGGTGAACAGTAACTGCTTGGCTGCTTCAAAAGCAGGGCTTGGCAATCCTGGTTAGCATAATAAATCTATAGGTTAGGTTAGGTAGGAGTAGCAGCCAGTTTAACAACCGCCTTTTTTGACATATGTATAACTGTATAAGAATCAGCATAATCACAGTCTCAGAAATAAAATCGTTTCTTACTGTATCATTTTCAAAACTATGTAATCGTTTCAAAACGATTTTATAATATGTATTTACGTTCTCTTATCATAAATGAGACATTCATCGCTTTTTTTTTCTTCGCCCATTTTTTAATCGCTCCTTTTTTTAAATATTCTAGGCAATATATGAGTGAACACGTGTATCGGGAGTTTTTTTCTTATCGAAGATATTGCGAAGCTTGAACGTTTTATGGTCATATTCAAATCGTCATATCTCTGGTAAGTTTTAACGGAAAAATAGTTTCTTTAAATCGTTTAAAGCTAAAAAGATAAGCTTTCTTGCTCAATTTTTGTACATCGCATTACATGAAAAATTGTCCAAATTGTGAATTCTGAATTTGTCCGAGTTTTTTTTACATTTTCACAATTTGTATGGGTTTTACAACCACTATATGGTTATTGCTAATTTTTTTTCATAATTTTCACTTTACTTCACATAAATTGGAAACAAAAAAAAATGACTTGTGAATTGTCAAAAGCAGAAAAACGTTATATTAAAACGTACAATACTCACGTTTGGTTTTGTTTATTCCAGAAATAAGCTGCTGGCTGACAGCTCAGTCAATTCACACTTGCCCTTAGAGATGATTTCTGGTTCCGATAATGCTTATCGGTCGGCTATGTCAAATATAGTGATAGCATGAAGTGCGGCGAAACAACAAGTCGAAATTGCTGTTCACACTGCATCTATTTTCGTTTAAAATGAACTGATAATGTATTGCGCTTAAAAACTATGTCAAACTAATATTACTTTCCGTTTATTTTCAATGCAAAAAGGGTTATGTTCAGATTACAACTCCAAAATATATCCTTAAACTGTACACAAATCCATTTTCTATTATTTCTGAGAGCTGTATGTGTAAAACATTTTAATGATTCTAGCAGAATTTTCATCATTTTTGCCCTAGAGATGTTTAAACAAAATAACAAGCAGCGCGGGAGCAAGGCTCGGCTCACATGAGCGTATTTTTAATGCTCGTTTGCGTTTACCTCTTACGACACAGCCCGTCAACATGCGTTAGCTATATGTGGCAGAGCAAAAATTAACGCCGTTGAAGTTACTATATTTTCTTAGCTATTACTTCAATACTTTAAGCAAAATCATGAAAAAAGGAAATGGTGGGTGCATACACAATTATCGATTTTAACTTGGTAATTTTCATACGCTATGTCCAGGAAAATTCAACGCGCGATAAAACAAGCGCGCGTTTGTTAACGTCCGTTGGAAAAACACTCGTGTAGGCCTAGCCGAAGTGTGAATATAAGACTCGGTTCACACGAGCGTATTTTCAACGCTTGTTATCTGACGCGCGTTTTAGCATAGCACAAGACTATATGCCATGAGCAACACATGATATTGTGTCTTTGGTGTGTTTTTGTCACACCATAATGTGGGACGAAGCGCGCGTTAGTTACTGTCTTAATATATGAAACATTAAAAACTAATAACGATATCGAGTTAAACACTCTGGAGCACTCTCAGACAGTGTCTGTTTTCTTTTATTGCATTTAAGTGTAGAGACAGAGAAACTCCAAGAGTGATTCAAAGCATATTACTCGAAATCACTATAAAATGCAAATTATTAAAACATTTATAGCAATTGCAATTTAGTTTAGATTCGCATTTATTTAACAGATGTCTCATACGCATATTTACATAAATTTTTTAAAATAAATATTTTTATATATGAATTTAAACAAACTAAATGGCATACAAAAATATTGATAGGTCCTTTTATAAAGTTCGGATGTGTATTCGACACCCGCAAAGTTTTCGGGTGTCGAGTACTCTACACCGAAGACACGTCTTCGGCCGGGCCTGGTGCTCTGTCTACTTACATAACAGGGTAGAGTAGTAAATTTTGAGTTACCACGTAATACTGAATTGAGTTTTGATTTTGTTTTCACTGTGGAGCTTTGAAATCCACATCCATTTTAACGTTTAATGGTGGTAGAATTTATAATGTAGCGAAAACTAAATGCATTAATTCTGACATTTCATTATCTACAAAAACAAAATCGACTTTAATTTATTATCTTCGTTATATTTATTTAAATGAATGAGTTTATCATGAAAAGTTCTCTTCACAACTCTTCTTTAATTTCATCTTCACCATTAAACGCGTTTTCATCATTTGAAGTAGAATGACTTGCGGAATTCCAAAGTAAATGAAAGTCCAAATTGCACTCTTCGGCTATTTTTTGCACCAAAGCCCTGTCTATCAATCCTATAGATCCCCATGATATTTCTTTCATGGCAAGTTCCTTAAGAGCACGCCCGGCTTCAGTGTATTGCTTTGAGTATACTAGTGCTTTAATAAGCATGGATAAAATATGTACATGACGAATTGGTGGAGTTTCTGCTTTAACTAAAAATTATAATACATGAACAGAGGTATCCAAAATCTACAAGAATATTTATCTTACCCAACATATTTGTACAGCCAGCTATAACTGTCTGGTTGTCCCCGTTTTTCAATGCAATTTGTAATTCCAACAGCGCTTTAACTTCGGTTATCGTGCGTTGTAAATTATGTAAAGCTTGCTGCGAATGTGGTAGCTTATCCAAGCACTTGGCTGCCTCTTGCATTGCTTTAAGTGCCTTTTCATAATCACGAAACTCATCTATTTCTATTTGCGCACAAATAGCATAGAAATTTGCCAACGAATCAAACGCTTGACCCTTTGAATAAAATGTAACAATATTCCTTAAAATATTGGGATTTTCTTGCCAGTTTAATGCTTGCAAATAATTAGCTGCCATTATATAAACATCTCGCTGTCGCGACATATTTGCGAAGAATATAATCTTATCTGTATTGCCTGATTTTAATAAACTTTTTATTCCACGCACCTTGTCTCCTGCTTGTGTAAATTTTTTTGTAGCCGTATGATAATCACCTTGTTCTTGCAAAAGCTCGCCCAATTTTGTTAGTAAAATAACGCGGGTCTCTTCATCAACTTCCGCTTTATTAGGTGTGAGCAATTCAGCCAGTTCATCTGTTATTGGAACGCCTTTCTCTGAGCAAATGCGTAAGGCACGGTCTAAGTGTTTAGTTTTAGAGTATAACAAAACCGCCTTTTGATGTTGTTCTCTGTTAGAGAAAAATTCACCACACCGGAATATAAGCTCTGGATCCGATTCAAATGTTAACTCCGATGCTATGACTTCGAGAACTTCTGGTTGCTTGGATTCAAATGCCATTTCCAAAGATTTGTGTAACATACCAGCACGGTGATATAGTTCTACAGCACGCTTAAAGGACCCACACTCTTCAAAATATGCGGCAGCTGTAGCTTTATCTCGGTTTCGTGCTGAACTTGCAACTGTCCAGAGTTCATCTTGAAAGTCGTTTTCCTTACAAATTCGAATTGCATTGCTAAATGTTTGTGCTCTGGTGTAGAACATAATTGCTTCTTGAAACTTTCCAATGTTCTCATAGTGCCGTGCCAAATGATAGCAGGCCGCCCTGTCACCTGATTGCCGTGCAATAGCGTCAGCTTTGGACATTTTCCCTAAATAGCATAGAATTTTAACCTGGAAAATATGTAAGGATTTTAGCATATTTGTTAATATAACTAGTGGCCACTTTCTCATTATTCCACTGAAATTTCAGGTCCATGTCACAAAAACCGACCGATTCCCGGTTATTAAAAAAATTTTTGAATTCCTACCATATCCCCGGTTTGACTTGAAAATCCGGGCTTATGATATAAACTTCACAATTTATTCATGTTCATAAGAGTTGTAATGTGATTGAAAGGAGCTGCATCCATATAATTAGCTCTACTAACCGCTTGATAAATTAAATTATAGGAGTTCCGACTACTTCTCCGATTAGTATTAAAATCTAATTGGCTAATCAGCTCTGATGCAGCAAGAGACCCATTTACAAGTTGATGTAGATAATGTATTTCCGCAATATTTCTATGGGAGTTCAAAGACTGCATGTATAATATCTTCAAACGACCCTTATAAGGAGGAAGGTTTAAAGAGTCAGCCCAGTTAAGCCTTTGAGAGCAAAACGAATAGATTTTTCTTGAATTTTTTCAATTCTATTTATATGAATATTACAAAATGGTGACCAACTTGGCTGGCGTACTCTAAGTGAGGTCGCACAATTGTATTATATGAAGCCACCGTTACTAAAGGACTATTAACTTTGTCTGCCCACCTCTTAATAAAGCCAGGTAAAGATGACGATTTTTTACAAATTTGATTAACATGCTCATTAAATGTCATTACTCGAGGTGGATGATAAGAATCGACAGTAGAAAGGCCAAGACTAAGTTAATTTGTCGTCCGTGGCAATTAGTAACACAACTTAATTGTTGTAAATTTCAAATTATTCACCCATGCATTAGAACTAAGAATAGCATGAGAAGAGCACACTATTATTTTAAAATACAGTTGGCTTATTATCTATTTCTCCGCAAAAAACGAAGGCGTCAGCAGGAATAATTTGATTTGATCTAATAAATTGTTTAACGTTGTCACTGGTAGTGTTACAATGAATTCATGAAATGAAAGTTGATTTTAACCTAGGCAATGCTTGTAAGAATCAGGAGGCACAGAGCCACCAATTCCATTAACCACCTGTGGATTGGGAATGTCAGAAATGGATGGAGGATTACTTAAAGTAGAAGAAGGGAATGGAGGGTAGTTTACAGAAATAATAGCAGGAAAATTGGAAATAGGTGGAGAGGTATTTGTGTAATATTATGCTTTCGATTCATGCAAGCGTACTCATAGAGTTGTATGAGTTAAGCGTCTTACGCTTCACTGGAAAATATTTCGCAATCGTAGAATCGTAATGAAAATAGAAATTACTGCTCTCTGCTGTTGAAATGGAACTGAAATTGAATGAATTATTTCCTATTAGTTTTTTTTTCGCAATATGAACTGCTCGAGTTTTACCAACGTCATGCCCGTTGCCAACAGATTTTTCTTCCACGAGATAAAGACGAAACTGAGCTAAAAAGTTAAATGAGCTACCAGTACATGTTAATATTATAAGCTCTGTTTATTAATCTTGTTGAAAACAAAAAAAAAATTAAATCACCTGGTGTAAATATGTACACTAAGAAAACCTTAGTTTAGTAAATCTTTCTAGCCCAGTTAATATTTCAGAAATAAATAAATAAACATATTTCATGGCTTTTTTAATTTCTGAACTACTTTTTATACGAGTAAAGTTGCTAATTTTTTTTATTTATTTTGAATAAAGTATGTACAAAAGCATAAGAGCAGGAAATGGAAATGGAAAAACTAAGTTTATCATATGAAGAAAATTTTCATGCAAACGAAGCTCTGTAGCTCAATTTGAACACAGGATTCAAAAAATTTGTAAATTTTGTTTTTAGTACCATCCTTCTCTCTTAAAAAAGTCATCTGTGACGTTTTTTTCGCAAAGTTATAGCCATTTTAAAGTGACCTGAATTTGATCCCCTACGATCCATCAATATTAGTCAAACGGTTTCAATTTGATGTCAACTTAATGGCTGTAACTTTGCGAGGAAGCATCGTAGACGACCATTTGAAAGCTCACTTTAAAGAGGAAGGATGGTACTAAATAATGTTTTTATTACAAATAAGCTGAACATTTTTGTTTATATCTTAAATCAACCTCGAAAGTTCGCACAAAAAGCAATTCTTTAAGTTTGTAACCATAAATATTTCCAATTCATCACATCTTCATTCACAGACCTTCTGATAAAATATAGTTTTTCCATACAATTTACATGTAAAACTAAGAAGCTTTTGCACCACCTTTCAAAATTTAGTTACATAGCTGCGTTTGCATGAAAGTTTTCATCATACCATAAACTTAATTTTTCCGCAACAGCACCTTAAAAAAAACAAAGCAAAAAAATTTCAATCACCTCAATATACATATGTATGTATGCATGTATGTATGTATGTACGTGTATTTTGTAGCAATATATCATAATGCCAAGTTATTTTTTACCTGTGAAAACCAGTCGTCTGCATTTTGATAGACCACTAATGCAGAATCCATGTCTCCGGAGCTCTCCACGTACTGACCCCACCATTTCAACATGTTTGGGTCCTTAGTATTTTGCATATAGCGCTAAAAATTGTACAAAGAAAATTTTTAAAAGTAATGCGAGTAAGTGTATTTACATTGCAGCCTTTTTCAAATGACTTATCTTCAAACAGTGACAATACTTTGTATGAGAATGTAGCAATAATATTGGTACCTGCCATGTGAAGATGACTCGCTGTAAGTATGAAGAAAGCTGCAAAGTAATTGTACCATCATGATTTTTTAAACATAAAATATATATGTTTTATGTTTATTTGAGGTATTATTCGTGTGGGTAAAAAATTGATTTGAGATGTTGATACATTATTACAAAACGGAACTGTGTACCTTTTATATAAATTAACAAAAGTTCAAATTAAGGAAAAAATTGGCCCATTTCCCATCCCTTGAAAACCACCCTGCTAAAAAACTTATAGATATAGTCACATACATCATTAAAAAATGCGAAAATATAAAAAACTTATCCATCTTAAGCCTATGAAAACTTCCTGCAAAATACCTCCGAAACTTTTATCAAACCAATATACCAATATAATTTTTTGATTCAAAAAAACTTTTTAATATCAATTATAATTAAATTCTGAGAATTCGACCGAGTCGGCACGCAAAACTGTTCCACTCACAACAGAAAATATATTCAAAAATTCGGTTCTTGTAAAAGGCTTTTTATAACTAGCCAGTTCACTTCCGTTAGTTATATTTTACCTTCAGCAGCAAGTTCAGAAACTTTCACTAACAAAATACGTTCTTGAAAACTTAAATTTTTGCACGAACTGAGGCTGCTCGCATGAAGGCCAAAGGTTTGAATATGTTCTGTTTAAGAGTCACCTTAATTGCAGCTGGATTTTCTAACAGCATTTGTGTTATATTTTGAACAGGGTTTTGAGATTTTTCAAAATATTCCAAAGCTCCATTCATGTCACCACTTTTCTTAAGCTCTTGTGCTTTTTGGTAGTATGTGTTTTTTAGATGCACGCGATCTTTGCTTTCAGCAACCTTCTGAGCCTTTAAAATATTTAATTATTTTATAAAAACACAATGAACAGCATATTGATATGAATAGAAACACAAATTTCAAGCATGTATCAGAAATGTTAAGTTATTAAAAACACCCAAAGTATGTCAAATATATCCAAAAGCATTCAAGCACATATACAGAAGCAAATTCTCACTAAATGATTGAAATTTGTGCCCTTAGTTATAAGTGCAAATATACATACTTCATCTATTTGTCCACAAGATTGTAGCAATTTATTTAGTAAATCCATTCTGCCACAATTTTTGTACAGCTCTTGCGCCTTTTCCAGCATTCCTAGTTCGGTTGCTAACACTGCAATTTTAGCTTCATGCTCCAGATCATCCTCAGCTAATGCTTGTCGAAGAGCACGCACAGAACGTGCCCGTTCTAAATGACCCATACAAACCTTTGAGACATCTAACCGACTAGTTTCTACACACATTTTTGCCAAATTTGTCCAAATAGCTTTTGATTGTATCGGGCGAATACATCTGAGCCAAAACAATATAAATGCTGCTGTTATTGTCTGTGAAAAAAAGTAAGTAATATTACCTGTAAGCCAAGTCCATATTGCCTTCAGCTACATGGAGACTAAAATTGAGCACTGATTTTCGTGTGATCAGGTCACAATGGGTTAAGTCAATGAAGTCTTGTAAGGGCTTAGACCTTATAGTATTTATATCCATGAAGATCTGCAGTAAATGAAATAACAAAAGAAATAGAAATGAAATTTTGTTTTTTTTTTTGCTATAACGAAAATCAAAAGTCCTAATGGACTTGACGATTATATACGCAAAAAGCGAATGAACGAATTATAAAATAATAGATCTCCACAGATGATCATGGCATTATATTTTATGTGATTGAATCAAAAACTTCTTTGGTTTTACTTACGACGTTTGGAACGCAGAGGCCTATTAGTTGTTCTCCTGATGACAGTTTTAAAGATTCTAGCAAATAAAGTTTATTTTTATCTGAATAAAACATTATCATTGCCTCGGATTCAATCATATTATTTAGCTCAGACTCTGTTGCTGAATATGAATTACTTAATTCCTTTGATTTGGGATGCTCTTGAAAAACAGTTTTTGTTTCTATGGCAAACAAACGGGGCTCATCGGAATCCCAAAATACATTAACAAGTAAGCTTAAAAAGTTGAATATATTTTAAATCATTCATATCTAATCTAACATATTATTTCAAACCTTGACTTATTGGAACAAGTTTTTTGAATCATATAGTCCACCAAAATATTTCTTTCAAAGTTCCAACAGAACAGTATAGGTTTTGGAAAAAAGTTTTGGTTTGCAATAATAATGGCTAAGTGCGTTCCAGAGCAATTGCATTTTGCAAATATAACTTCACCGAAATCTTCAAATAACTCGTAGCCAGATTTGCCCGGAAATAGAAGTTTAGGGTCATGCCGTGAAACGTCATATGTTTTAATGAAGCCTTTCATCGTAAATACAGTGAGATAAGTATTTGTAAGGTCCATACCAATTATTTTACCTAGAAAAGATTTAAGAGAATTTAAAAAAAAATAATGATTAATTATAAAATAATTTGTTTTTAAAGATAATCACAATTGTTCAAGATTGTTTTAAAAAAAGTAAACTTAAAATTACTGTTAAAAATATTTTCTCAATGGGATGACACTCAATGCATGGGTAGCTACATTTTCTTTTAGTTCTAATGCTAATTTCTAATTTTGTTAAAGTTGCATTTAGTGCGCACAATATCACTGTAATTCCAAGGTAATGTTTTTGGGGATCTTGTGATATTGTGATTATAGCATGACAAATCCATAATACACATACACGAGTATCATAACACATTAAAATCTTTAGTTTTTGCTCTAGTTGCTTGGGGCCGTGGATGCTGCAGAGTGATAGCCTCTTTCACTTGGATATCGACACTCATTCAGATAAGTACCCATTGTATCGAATTTTTTGTATTAAGCTTGCAACTTGAAAGCTAATTTGTTGTTATTTGCTGTCCCCATTTGACTGCTGGCCCAAACGATTCTCTGGCAAACTTAATTCAGTATCAAAAGGTGGTTCTTCGATCCGGAATATTTTATGTTGTTAAATCAGTGTGAAAAATAATTTCAAAAAGACATCATGGAATTAATTTAGGCTAAGCGGAAAAAAAAAATTTTTTAACGCGAGTTTCAAAATTTTTTCAGCTTTCAACATTTTTCAATCTTATTTTTTCCCGACTTTTCCAAAATTTTTTCCTATCAACCTCATTCAGCTTTTTAAATATTTTCCATATTTTTTCGATATATTTAACCTCAGTCAACATTTTTTCGACTTTTTCAACCTCAAAACGAAGAACCGAACAATGGTCGGTCTCCTAGTACTGAACTGTCATAGGAAACAAACTGTTTGCGACGTTCGCAGACTTGATCTAGGAAGCTGATATTTTGTTAGAGTTTTCCTTAACTCTGACTCTATAATACTGGTCTATGGAACCGCTCAAGTTTTGGTACAATTATTTACAAGCTTAAAACTAAAATATAGTTATAATAAATAAAAACAATCCTATCCCCTAATGTAAATTATAAAATTCAAAGATATCAAAGGAAAAAATCAAAGAAGTGCAGAGTTAATTAAAGAATGAACGATATTCTTAAAAAAACGTCGAGTGGCCTTCGAATTAACTGGGATGCTAATCGGTAGACATTGCAATAGTTAAAAAACAAGTTCCTGGAACTGGAAACTTCAGCTTACCTTCAACGTCATTTGTTTGAATTTTATTCAAAACAACACCTCCAATTGAGTAAACCATTACTTCATTAGAAGTAAGACAAAAAATACTTTGATTATATATGTGAGCCGCTAAGCATTCAGCAAGAAATTTTTGGATCAGCTGCACCACCAATAGGCTATCTTTCTCATTTTTGTTCAAAGAGTCAACAATGTCTTCATCAATTTTTTCGATTTTATATGAAGATATACAGCGCCCGTTACCTAGTATCAGATTTATTTGATTAAATACCAAGATGGTTATGGCGAAATCAGTCTGAACCGTGCAATTTCTACCATTTGAATGCTCTAAATAAATAGACTTGGCATTTCGTTGAACAGCCCACAGGGTACGGGTGTGATATGAGAGCAATGGTTGTTCCTTCATACAAGAAGAGATATTTAATAAAATATGTGTAAAATTGGAAAAAGTGTATGAATATATTTACCTTTAAGATGTACACATTTGATATACAGTTGATCATTATGCACGGTCTTGCTAGCTCGTTATTACCCCAGAAGCACTGTTTAATAGCACCGCGCACAGAAGATACATTACTCAACAGCCAAGAGTTTTCTGGAGAGCTAACAAAATAACTAATTGTCTTTTTCCACGTATAAATATTCCCTTGATTTGTTCCACCACACAACGTTTGATTATCAGAACAAAAAGCCAAACATGTAAACGCTTCATTCTTTTGTTGCAGGGATTGTTTGAGATGCTTCCGGTTACCACTTGTTTGCAATGGTGAAACAACTGAATTATCAGTATCTGACGAGGAATATAACGAAAATGTTTCTATACTTTTTGGGCCGTTGGATTTGACTGTAGTGACTTTTAATACACGTATGCATGTAAATGTAGACCATTCAAAAGTAACTTACGTATGTTCTAGAACTCTTCTGGAACACTTATAATCCAAAAATCCGGGGGGATCAATTTCTAAAACTCTGCATCCGCATCCGCCTTCGCGTAGATGACTTCCATTACAGCCCTACCTCCGCCTACTTTACTAAAATTATTTCTCAAATTTCCAATTAAATAAGTTCTATTCAATTTTGTTGTTAGCATACGCAATTTATACATTAATACGTAGTCTAGTTGAGCATTTACTAAAATAATTGAGGATCAGAAAACTTTGTGAAACATTATATCACAGATCTTATTTAATTACAAATACTACAAACTGTTATTACATATGGCGAAAAAAAAGAAAGTAAGGAAATCTCTGTCATTTTTTAAAAAGACTAAAATTGAAACTGAAGTGAAACTTCCCTCTGAGACAGGTAACAGGACGTTGGATATAATATGTGAAATTTATTTTTGGTCACTTGATTTTTTAAGGCCAATTTCTAGCTCATGATTTTAATTTAATAAGTAAGCAATTCTGGTGGATTTGAAATTTTTGATTCTTGTGTTACTTTCGGCTTATTTATTTACTATAGAAACTACGTCAAGTACAACAGAAGCACGTGATCCTAAAGAATTTAATAGAAATACCAATGACCCTTCTGACGTCGCCATTGGACTCCTCCTGTCACAACATACACAGTGAAAAGAAGCTGCTCTTCTTTTAAATTAGTCAAATCATATCAAAGAGCTACGATGGGAACCGAAAGGTTAAATGGATTTGCGTCCTTATACATCTACAGGTTAATAATGTTCGATCCCGAGGAAGTTTTAGAAGAATATGGAAGGAAATACCAACAACGATTGGAGTTGCTCTAGGAAAAAAAGGAGACTAATTTATGCAGTTGTATTTTTTATTATTTTTTATACCCTACACAGAGGGTATATTCACTTTGTCATTCCATTTGTAACGCATAGAAGGGGGCGTGACAGGTATGGAAAAGTGTATATATTCTTGATCAGCGTCACCACCTGAGTCGATATAGTTATGTCCGTCTGTCTGTCTGTCTGTCTGTTGAAATAAGGTTTACGCGAAAACTAAGCAAGCTAATTGAATGAAATTTTGCACACAGATCAAACCTTCTTGCAAGCTGCTAGCATATAAAAATGGACGAAATGGGTTGACGGCCTCGCCTTCCAACCATACTCTATGTAAATATACCCAAGTTCATTTTGAAAAAAAGTTGCTGCAATTTTGATGAAACTTGGTGATTTAGTGAAGATGAGAACAAAATTAAGATTAGGCCAGGTTTTAAGTTTGCAAAGGCTCTTAAAGGGGCGTGGCACAGCCCTAAATTTTAACTTTTATAAGCCATAGCTCGTAAACCGTGCAAGATATTGTGATGAAATTTAGTAGACGAATACATATCTTATAATTCTTGAATTTCGCATAAAGTGGGCGGAATCCTAAAAGTGGGCGTGTCACTTTTTTAGCAATTGAAAATTTGGATTTCGTATAGCTCCAAATTGGCACATACGATTTTCATAAAAATTTTAGGGATGATAGCACTGAAAGTAGTCATCAGTACAAATTTAATCAATATTCTGGAAAATTTTGTTGAAGGGCGTGGCACAGCCTACAGTATTTATAAACGTTATAAAAAGAGAACTAAAACGCAATCGCTATGAAATTTAATATGACAGATATACTCGCTAAAAAGTATCTTCTTGCAAAATTTTGGTACAATAGTGCCGGTGGGTGTGGCACCTCCCATATAAGCAAAATACCTTTAATGCTATAGATAGTGTGCTATGAGAATAATCTTCATACAATTTTGTGTAGCGGTGCCGGTTACTACAAGCTTTGAAATTCAATGAAACTTGACAAGATCGCATCAGTGGGCGTGGCACCTCCCTCATTAACATAAAGTTGTAAGTGCTATTTTAAGTGAATTATTGGTGCAATTGATCTGAACTTTGATGTAAGTGGTTTACTGGGTATTAGGTACATATGAATCAAAAGCTGGCAAAATAGCAACAGTGGGCGTGGCACCTCCAATACAATTAAAATACCTTAAGCGGCATAACTATCGAAATATATGAGCAATCATACTGAAATTTGGTGTAAGAGGTTTGTTTATGAAAGGCTATTTTTGGATCAAAATCTGACTGGATTGTACCAGTGGGTGTGTCACCGCCCTAAATTTTAAGAATAATTACGGCACATATCGCAAACTATACAAGCTATTGTGCTAAAATTTGGTTTGTGCATGTCAATCACGAATGTCATTTATTGAAACAAAAGTGGGCGGAATTGGAGAAGTGGGCGTGACATATTTCGTGTTTTTCATTTCTATTCAATTTTTTTTAACATTTCCCATATTCTTTTGACATTTTCAGTTTTTTCCAACACTTTTTAGCATTTTTGAACCTTTTTACATTATTTTCGACTTATTCAACCTCCTCAACATTTTTTTAACATATATTTAAAAAGTACTTTTAATGCAGTGTAGGGTATGTGAGTTTCGGCCTGGCCGAAGATAACACCTTTACTAGTTTACTTTATAGTCTTTTCTTAATTAGAAATACAATATGAAACACCTACTCTACTACAAGATTTTGTTAATTGTTATTAGTTATGTCATGCGTTAAGTTTGAAAGTGTCTGATAAAAAAGTCTTAGACCCCCCCCCCAAACCAATTTCTGGATCCTGTAACTAGCAGTGGATGTATTACTTAAAAAAAAATAAATAAAAGTTTAATCTTGATAATTTTTGGACCAAATACTAAATTGTTTTTTCTCGTTTATTTTCTTAAGCGAAATTTATGTAGTGTCAAGCTAAATGTAGAGAAAATAGCAAAGGATTTGAGTAGAAACACCAAAGCTCTACTTCCGCAGATAGCATGGATTTTTTCCTTATACGTATATGAGGGAGGGATACACTCGAATATGAATAAGTTTTTGAAATTTAAGCGTTCGCGAAGAATCCCAGAACATGCGATTAATTTCAACACGTCTAATGTACATACATACATATGTATGTAGAAACTTTATACAAAGGTCTTGTCGCCTTACTTACCTCCGCTGGGTAAGTCCATTTTTAATAAAAAATTATCACTTTTCTCTATATCCCAAATACGCACAAAAAAGTCACCTATGTATGAAATAATTGAACAAAATTTGAAAATATATATAAATATCGTCGTACCTGTTATTATTGCTATGCAATTACCAGCCCAGCAAATTGCAGTATTGCTTTCGTGAACTCTTGCGCTTAGCTTTACTCGATCCAATTCTGTCAATATACCAGTTGATTCAACCAAATATAATATTACCGTCATATCTTCCATCAAACATATTATAGCATCTCTATACATAGTTTAAAATACATAAATTATTTATAGCTTACCATTTATACTTACGCTCCGGTAAGAAATAAAGGAGACCGATAGAAAGGAAACATAAAAACCAAATATAGAAATATAGAAGACCGAACCAGGATTGTTTAGAAAGGGCTTAGGAAGGGTACGGAACCCCCTGAAGTGAATTAAAAATATTCGAATTTATATATATGTATGTACTTACAACTTAAATCAGTTTTGACCCACATAAAATGGTCACAAAGATGAACTTTTTTTTGACTCAGTTTTTTACAAATTAAGGAGCTTTATTCTTTTTATACAATGCAGTAAATTAAGAGAGTTTTTTTATTGCAATTCTATTTAAAAATTTGCCTTCACAGCTAAATAATAAAAAATGTAAAAAGAAGAAACAGAGTTCGAGTAACGGTAATTTTTTACTTTGCCTTAAACTAAGTTCCATGTCACGTCCTTATGATCAAAACACCATTTGTTATTACCATAAGTGCATAAGCGGTCATACCGGATTTAAACTATATGGCCCGAAGTTATAAGTAAATTAGAAACAAGCTTTAACGACTTATAGTGCATTTTAAAATTAACACTTAAATTAAATGCTAAGTCTGATATAGTCGAATTAAAACCTGCTCTAAAAGCGCGTTTTAAATTTAAAAGCAGAAAAAGCGACATTTCGTATGAAAATATCGTGATGAATTATTTTTTGATAAAGAAATTGTCACAAACCAAGTTAAAAAAGTCAGAAACTTATTTTCATCAATATAAATTATAAAAAAGCATATGGCCTTACGAGTAAATTTTATTTTCATTGACATAAATTAAAAGAAACATAAATGGATTTTGGGAAATACATATAACATAAATTTTCCAAAACTATTCAGAAAATGCTACATTTCATCGATAACCTTGGCCTTGGAGCAAGTTAGTCTGGTTGCTATTTTAGCACGTGTATGTATATATAAATAGGGCTCGCTCGGACCTCCACACTTTTTTTCGGACTTGAAAATCGCATTCAGTTTGATATGTTCGGAAGATGTTACACCGATGAAATATGTTACACTTGAAATATGTTACACTTGCAGTTATTCTGAAAAATGTATACATAAATATAGTGCGCACTCGGACCTCCTTTATATTTTTTTTGGATTGAAAATCGCATTCTACACTAACTTTTACATACATATGTATGCACAATAACTGTGATTAGCGAAGCCGGTGTTGGACATATTGCAGAATATAAACCATACGCTAACTTTAATGTAAGAATTAATGTGGCTAGTGAAACCGGAGTCGGACGTATTTTCAAGCTCAAAAAATGTATCAAAGAGGTCCGACTACGCCCTTTCGTTTGTACATTTTGGCTCAGAATAACCCCAAGAATAACATATTTCAAGATCAAGGTCATCGGTAACGTGTAGCATATTCCGAATAAATACCAAACTCTCTATGTAGATGCCAAGTTAATATGGTATTAATTTGCTTTATATCTCTTCAAAGGAAATTGAAAAATTTTCACCACACTTGAGCTTAACACAAAGGGACGTGACGAGACGTAACGAAAATGAACGTACTTAACTGATCAAAAGTTAACGAAACATTTTGACGAGGCGTGTTGTTCCTTAAGAACCGAACTTGAAACCGTCACCACTCGTCATGACAGCTGCTTCGATTCGTTGGCTAGCGTAACATTTCAGGTTGAATGTCAAAACAGACGTCTCGTCACGTCTATTTTGCTTAAGGCTGTAGTTGAAAAATATTCAGAATATCTCAGGAATTCAAAAATTTCATTGGATTTCGTATGATGATAACCTAGGTATGTACATTAAAGTGATCCAATTTCTTGTTACTTTGCTTTTTATAAGGTGCTGTTTTGATTAAGAAGTAAGTTGAAGAAAACTTTCACGAAAATTCAGCTCTTTACCTCAATTTCATAGGTTGGCGCCGAAGACATGTAAATTGTATGGAAAAAATGTACGTTATTAAAAAGGCATGTGAATGAATAGGTGATGAATGTTGTTAGGCCGCTGAATCCGAATCTGGCCTCAGAATCAACCCATTATGTCAGAATTCTGAAATATTTGAGGTATTGTACCAAAACCATGATGTTTTTTGTCAACTTTCGTGGCCATGTATAGGATTCAAAAAATGTTGTTCAGCATATTTTTAGCAATAGCATTATTTAATACCATCCTTGCCTTTTTAAATGAGCCTTCAAGTGGTGATATGTGAGGTTTCCTTGCAAAGTTACAGCCACTTTAAGGTAACATGCATTTGAAACCGGTTGGTTAATATTGTTGGATTGCAAATCGTTGTAGGGGATTACAGTAAAGCATAGCTATAGATCCTCTGGTGTATCAAATTTTAGCTTACAGTTTTACTTCATTTTGAGCTGGAGAATGAATTTGCGAGCCTGTTCCACTACTGAGCGGCAGACCGTCGGCATTATGTTCAGATGATCATGAACTTACTAAATAGGTATATTAGGAAACTGCACAGATGGCTCAGTTTTATGTGACACTAGCTTCGGATTAATTGTAGCTCACATTCATTGAGTTTAGCTCTGAATAATTCTTGTCACATTTAATCTATTCGAAATACTATTGGCAGCACAATATGTATTGGAAATTTCAATGAAGAAAAATATAATCCTAATCACAATTTGCGAATCTTGTGTTCAAAATAATGACGGATTTGTAAGAATTACATATGTAAATTGTCAAAGCCATTACAATGTATTTGAATTGAGCACTTATAAATATGAAAAAACAGTAAAAAATTTTTTCCCATTTCGTCCTCAAAAAGAACTCTATCTAAAATCATAAAATTCAAAAGTATCCAACTATGACTCATTTCTGAAATTAACTTTTATATTAATTATCATAACTTATGATTCATAACAGCGACATCGAAGTTTGTTTGAAAGTCGAATTCATGCAGTTTCTTCAAAACCATACTAGCACACTTGGGTTGCGTTAAAATCATGTATATATGTTACCGGCCAAACTAATTTTCAGGATAAATTAGTTTTTCCTAGGTCAAACTAGTTCTTCTGAAACGTGTTAGGATGGATCAGTTTAACCTAGGAAAAGTTTAGTCTGTTTCGATAAGTGGGCAGCCTTAGGCCGCGACTCAAGGCATACGTCCTCCATCCTATATATCATTTGCAAGGCAAAGACAGCAGATAGAAAAATTAAAGCTTTGTAAATACATATGTATGTGGGGGTTTCGCTCACGCTCAGGCAGGCCATAAAATTTATCACACTACCTCTATTGCCTAATAAGTCAAAGTCTGTCTGACTTTTCAGAACTAAATTCTAGATGCTGGCGGTGGTGGATAGGATACCACTTATTCCCCTTTATTTGAATGTGTAATTTGTCACAACTTACTTTTTTGGATGAAACAACATTTGTCGAATTGAAACTGTATAATTTTTGAGTACTTCCGTACATGTACCACCTTGGTTTATGTAATAAACAACTCCTGATTGTGTTCCAACATAAAAGCAGTGATTATCCTCAACTACTGAGTGCGTCAGACTTCTTACCGCTGTTCTTGGTCTCCAGTTAGTTAATGTGTCCAGTGCATTTTCATCACCTGCTACTGCAGCTTTTGCTAAGTTTACCATTTCCTCGCGTATTTCATTATAAATCATTTTCCGAAATGTTATGTGCAACAGATTTTCGCGTAAATCGTGTGAAAACATTGTCAAGAATTGGTACTGACCATCGCAACGCCATCCAGTTAATAGTCCCATAGAGTCAGCTGTCACCATACGACCACCTTTTTCACTGAAACTTAAGAGTGTTATTGGAGCTTTATGTGGACCATTCACACTGGCAAATTCTCTGTGTCCCGCAAACCAAACATGTATGTCTCCATTTTCCCATCCAGTCGTTAAAAGTTGTTTTTCAGGATGCCATGCCAAAGCAGTTGCCTGTGATGTCGGATGTACGGGGTAGGTAACATCTCTTTGTGGCTCTCCCTAACAAAAAGGAAAAATAAATGTAATAATGTCATACAAATTTTCTTAATCAAACTCACAGCATCTGAAAAAATTGTGACTGAACCACCTCGTTCTTGGCTCAATGAAGCAACTGCAAAAAGAGGTTCACTGGGGTGCCAAATTCCAATTGTGCTAACAGCATCCGCGTCTAAAAATTCAACCTTAGTATCGAAGTACAGCGTCATTATGGATAAAAAAGGCAGAAAATATGTTCCCAACACAACAAATAAACATTTGTGAATACGGACTTAGCCTCGCATTACTGTGTATACGACAACAATACGAGTTGCCATGGAAATTTCAATTACATCAATAATGGCTTCCCTTTCATCGATTAAATTGCTTAATTTTTTCTGTATTTACTTTACTTAATTTTACTTAGGGTTTAGTGTCTCAAATTGACGTTAAGTTACAAAATAAAGTTTTTCTATTAATTAAGGAAATAATCTTTAGTATTTAAAATGTTTGTTATAAATATCATTGTGCAGTGAAATTGGAGGAAAATCGACAGATATCCACTTAGGGTAATTCGGGATCGCTGAGCTCGAATCTGCCATCAGATTTTGGCCAACACGTCAGCGTTTTAGAAAACGGTAAACTGACCAGATTTTAACACGGTTACAAACGCTCCTCTACGACTTTTTTAATTTCAGGCCTGAAAGGTCGTGGAAGAGCGCTATAACCAAAATACAAGAAAAGAGCACTTCCGAATATTGGCCCAAAAAATCTCTGCACATTCAGATTTGAAACAGTTATGGTGCTTTCAAATCGGCATATTTTGGTCAGTTTAGTGTTTTTTATTGATTTTTGGTTTTATACCGTACATTTAAAAAAATGTGTATAGCATGTATGCAATAGTAAAAGTGTTATCTTTGGCCTCGCCAAAAATTAAATGCACTTCACCGCGCATACGGTAAAAGTGCGCGTAAGTCTTAAATTTTTATTACAGTAGACGTCCAATATAACGATATAACGAATTTCCATTTTAACGAACAGTTTTTGAAATTGGAATTTTTCCATTGATGTCTCTAAATTAAATACGCTTAAAGTGTTCACTATTCCAAATAACGAACATTGTTTAATTCATCCATAACTGTTGAACTGAAATAACTTTTTTTATCAGTAAAGGTGATCACAAGTTAATATGGCATACCAAAATCTAACTCAACTTTCGAAAATTAAAATTAAGCTTTTCAAAGTTTATTCAAATTTATTCAAAGAAAATTTATAGAATAATTTTCGATACAAAATTAAATGTGTACATTAAATCAAAGCTACTCAGTTTTTTTTTTTTTTTTATAACAAGTGTATTTGTAGCAAGTGTGATGGCTAGTTTAATATTTTATTTAAAACGTAACATATATTCAACATCAACTTCTATACGAGTTAATATATGCGTTAATAAAAGCCAGTTTCTTCAATAAAAAAACTTCGATAGAACGAATTTTGCGATATTACGACTGACCAGTGCATTAATTAGTTCGTTATAATGGACGTCTAGTGTATAAGAGTATTTCGTACACTACACTACATGCTGGCTGGTTTGACTTAACGTACCCATATTGAATTTGATAACATTTACTCAAATAGCTCTCTGTGTAACGTTTTGAAGCTTGTATGAGAGGTGCCACACCCGATTTTCGAAATTTGCTAACTTTTTGTGTGATGCTTGGCCGAATCATTTTTGAAATTTGGTTTTATTACTTTAAAGTGCCAGGAGACTGACGATTGTTGGGTTTCTTTTTGGCTTAATGTTAAAACAGTTGAAAATGACTGGAAATGTTGAAAAAATATTGAAAATATTGAAAGAAGTTTAAAGAAGTTGATAAAACGAGTAAGTATAAATAAATTGAATCTAAAAAAAGCTCATAATACAGTATCGCAACTCTGTAGATAACTGTTCTCAAAGTATGTAACCACGCTTCTTCTTGTTTGAGTAATGTAGATTTTATGATAGATCACGAGTGAGTTCTGTCAAACGGTTTTAAAAAATAAAAGTTTAGAACGTGTAACAGCTAGGGTCGATCGATGATCGATGTTTCCAAACAGCATCAAAATATATCGAAAAAAAAAACCGATTTTCGATATTTTTACTGAAAAAATTAAAATGCAAAAAAATGGCGTCCCAACTCCTACTTGCGCAGTTAGCATAGAAATTTTGTAAATATAATCGTAAGTTTCAACTTGCTTTCCAGTTGTTGCAGCAAAGATAAACGACACATTTTAGGCATTTGGAAAATGGAATTTCAGTCTCACACAGCCTACAACCCTTCTCACCAAACACAACCCAAGGCCTATTTTGATCATAGCACTTTGTACTTGAGGATGCCGATGCAACCTTGCACTTTTTACATCCACCATAGGAAAGACATTTTTGGAGTACTAGAGCCCGCAGTTGGGAATTGGCTCTCTGCTGTTGTTGAAGGACACCCTCTTATTTTTGGGTAATAGTCGAGAAATTAGGCGAAAATAATCAAAGTGCATTAGCGATTTAAACTTGAAATTTATTAAGAGGCGATTCATTTCCTTTTGGCTCAAGCAATCCCAAATGCTTCCGCAAAAGAAGCCAGACATTTAAATCAGATATGCGCAGGCACCATTAAATTATTCAAATGTACCACTCCTTTTAACGGTGGCTAGCTTTGTACAGTTCTTATAGCATACCTGAAAGATCCACCCCTCCAATGTTTTCATTATAGCAGCAATTGTAGGCCTAGAAATTTCTACTTATTACTTTTGTTTTGCGTTCCAACGCTAACAAAACTGATAAGTTGTCAAACTGATAAGTTGTCAAACCGTAAACATTCTTAGCAGTGATTGATTTCATATTTTTAACAGTACTATACCAGTTTCCTATATCCGCATTTCCTTTAAAGCTATAAGAAGCACCAGTTGTTGAAATACAGTTAAAAATTGTGATGGTACGGAAGATTTTCAGCTACAAAACGGTTTGTGTCCGAAGATATACCCAGTATACAAAATGGAGAGGTACCTTCATTAAAATACAGCATGAAATCGTACACCATGTCCATTTGTGAAGTGATCCTAAATACCGTCTTGTATCTCAAATATTCCGAATCTTAATCTAAGAGACTTTTGATCAATTTGATCGAAATTGTTTTCAGCTTCCAGTTCTTCACGATTCTCATCGTTTTCCTCCTTAATAATATATTCCAAAATGTCGATTTCTTTGCTTTCTTCTCTTTCCACAATTCCTTGTAAAGTACTCCAAAATATTTCCAATTCATTTTCCACTTCCCTCATCTGCCGAAACAGCCAAATCGAACTCCGAAATTTGTTAAATTGCTTCCTTAGATATAGCTTTTCCTGTGACAAAATTTTTTGTTATCGCTATGGCCCAAAGTTGTCCACAAGCAACTTTCTTTAGATAATTACCTTGTTAGGCTAGGGCCACCCGACTGTTTTTTCAATTGGATACAGATCTAACTTTAGACAAAAATATCGAAATTCGGTAGTCGAAAAATAAAATCGAATTTCGATATATCAAAATAAAAAATATCGCCGATAGCTGTCGAAAAAAATACATCTTGAATATCGATAGTCGATATATTTTGCACAAGCCTAGTAACAGCAGCTCATTTGTTCTGTATTAATACATTTTTGTAGAGTAATTATAAAACCCAGCTTTTTTAAAGAAATTGTGAAATCTTTTATAACCTTAAACAATTACTTCCAAGCTATTGACCAACTGAAAAAGTATAATGCACTAGGAAGCAATATGTAGGAGTTACTTGTAGCAATTATTTTAATAGAACGCGTTTTATTTTATTTGTGCCAAGATACGTTTTTGAAAAATAGAAAAAAACTTAATTCATCAATAATTCGAAAACAACAACAACAAATTAAGAACTAACATCAAATAGAAACGCTTGCAAAAGTTTTCTAATTGAGTCGTTCATCAATGTTAATTAAATACAATTATAAAAAAACACAAAGTTTTTAACCTCTTCAAAACCCTTCTTAGAAGTTCTACACCCGTACACCAGCCAAAATTCAAAATTTAATATGTTATAAAATTTTACAAGCGCATTCAAACAAAGTCACTTCAAAGCGTATCAAATATATAATATATGCCGAGTATTACTTAATATCGAAGCGTAATGCCATTTTATATTTAGGTGTGTCTGCATGATACGGCAAAAAATAAACGCCATATACTTGCAAATATTCCCAGCAATTATTTTTAATCGTAAAAGTGTCATATTTCAATCGCCGTGACGATGTTTACCATCGCGCGCGACCTCATATTCTGATGTTGAGCGGTAGTATAGTTAAAGTCAAATATATCCTAAATATAATATACGATTTCAACCATTTTCACGAGATATAGCTGAAAAAGTACCGGTTACAAATTACATTATCAAATTATTAATATTATCAAATTTTATCATATTATCTCTCTCGTAATAGTGATTTCCAGAGTTAAATCGAATGAGGAAGTGAAGCTGATCTAAATATTCGGCCTAATTGTATGTCTAGATATGGCCTTCTAAAAGTGAAGTCATTTCCCCAAGACCTTGGGGACGGCCGAGAATTATAATTTCAGATCTATGAGATAGTTTTATTGAATTGATGTATTGGATAATAACTAGTATCAGAGAGGTGCAATGCCCTCCCCAGCCTTACCCAATTGACGCCACTGCTTCTAAAGAATGGAAGTAAATGACATACGAATTTTTCAGAAGCAGTTTTTTGACGAGCGCTCCGTTGAAAGCTTTTCTGGCTATGCGAACGAAGTTGCAAGTTCTATATGTAAATATCGGCAAGCACACCGTCAAGAAATGTGTAACATAAAAATAGTTACAAAACCAATCGCATATAAAGTGGGAAAAATATACAGTTTTTCGACTAACAAAGCTTACTAACGAAATCGTGTAGCGGTGATTGAAACTAGTACAAGCAGCTACCCAGCAGGCAAGTGCAGGAGCTTGCAGGCCTTCTAGCAGGCCTTCCTTGGTAAGATTAATGCCTTGCCACCTCCTTTCAAACTTACATTCTTTTTTGTATGAAACGTCCCGATAAAACAGGCTTTCTTTAGCAGGCCTGAGCGCTTGCCGTAGAAGGGGTCACAGAAGTACTTTGAAAAAATTAAATCTTAATACGTCGTGAGACTCTTAGTTAAATGTTTTTTTTTTTATCTGCGTCAACCTCCCTTGCGTTGATATTGTTAATGATTATTTTTTGTGACGTTTTCTTAATTTATAATTTGATATTGAATACACAACATTCTACCACTTTAACATAACATGAAACAGAAGACCAGCCCAGCAACATGCACACCGTTCCTTATTTCTAACCATTTATCTACTTTTGATGTCGTATAAGTACAATGCAATGACAAAAAAGTGATGCCGAATCATAAAACAGTGCAATACATGAGATAAAAAAATACATGAAGTCCATCTTTTTTGCCTTCTATTATGAGGCCTTATAGCACTGCTGCTGAGGGAAGGCCTTCTAGAACTGCTGCTGTGGGAAGGCCTTATAGCACTGCTGCTGTAGGAAGGCATAATAGCTGCTGTGGTAAGGCATAGTAGCATTTCATGAGTATACACTCAATGCAGTGTAACTTTTCTGCTACTTATAAAATTTACTTATTGTTCATATTGACAGATTGTAAATAAAAACAAAAACATAATGAAAAAAAAAAAAATTTTTTATTTGCATAAAAATTTAGTTTTGAGAAGGCCTCTTACAATCGGAGCAGTGCTAGGCTGGCCTTCTCCGGAGAGGCCTTGTTCAATTGCCTGCTGGGTAGTTGCCCATTTTTGTTCCTTAAATGCATTTTGCGTTAAAAGTACTGAACATAAAAGCTCTGTAAAAAACAAAATATTAAATTCTGCTTAGGTCCAAATACACAAATAATGGAATTTGCGTGATAAAATTTGCACGGTGTTGGTTAAATATAAGACACACCCTTGAAGACATAAATCCAGCTTACAAGACGGTGATGCCTTTAAAATAGCTTTGTATCGTAATTAATAGGATGCTTTGGCTTTGTAGGAAATCTCGGTGTTATCGTATAAAACCATGCTAGAACAAGCTATAAAATCATGATATAGAGGCTGCATGTCTCTTATTTCTAATAACTGTAGCCATATAAGTCACTTGAAAACATTACGTCTCACATTTTCAGAGACCATGAGATAGGGCACATTATTGTCCATTTTTTGTCACATTACCAAAACAAATGTGAGAAAGATATGATTCAACTTTGACAGGTAATATAATATATGACAGGTAGCCTAGTGCGCCACATATATAGCTCTTATATATGTGGCTTACACGCAACGTCGACTTGTGACACCGACTGACAAGTTCGCTGTTATTCAAGCATTTAAGCGCTGAAATGTTGTTGACAAAAGAAACAAACAAAAAATAGTTTTCCACGACGTAGTAAATTTAGTTAAGTCTATTTCAAAAATTCATTTTACTCATATATAAGCTTAATCATTTTTGTTTTTTAACGTCGACACTCAATTCCCTATTGAAAACGACGACGAACTGTGTATCGACTCACCACGCTGACGTAGAAATTCCGAACTACCACTCCGACGTATCTAGCACTTCCACAACAAAAAACTGCTCCGAAGCCATACGCCGACGCCCAAATTCGATGTGTGTAAATAACGTAATAAGCCCCTATACAATGTTGTCATTCTAATTATTTTAAAAATGCCTGTAAAAGAAGCTATAAATCCTGTTTTTGTTACTAGGGCATACATACTCGTATGTATGTACATTAGGGTGTTTATTTCGAAAATTCGTCAGATGTTTTTTTTTCCTAAGGTGTAGCATAGGGCTTAAAAAGAATTATCACAAAACTTAAACTTCCTAGCTCAAACCTGTAAGCGGCGTGGGCAGAGTATGTGTACGATTTTGCTGCAATCTGATTAATCGCCAACATTAAAAAATTTAATTATTTTTGCGTGGGAAGATCCTGATGACTTTTTTTTTGCTCATTTAAAACAAAAATCATCGAATCCCCGTCTTTTTCTGAAGATTTTTTAATTCCTACAGCGGCCCTGGCTTTGAACTTTAAAAGCCATATACATCGCATAATAAAATAGATCGTATAGTCGTATCTAAGAGCACGATGGGCTTTAACCAACTTTTAATATAGTAAGAGTGTGAGTTGCTCAAAAAATTTGAATCGGGGATTATTTGTAATGTAATTTAGAGTCAATATATAATAAATCAAAAGAAACCCTTAGAGCTCTCTTTTAATTCCATATATACTGTTTTCTAATTATATTGCATATGTACAACATAAGTATGAAATCTAAAAACATCGGAACATCTGTTTTGTCCACCACCCTTTCGTTTTTCCCTTCTTGCCTACAGACAGGGAAACTTTCTTTGAAGAGTTTCCTCGTATAAACGCTGTCTATGTCAACGTTTACACGAGCAAATTCAGTCTGAGAAATTCTTGTCTATTCTCTTTTGTGAATTTCTTTTGCGTTTACACAAGGAAACTAGAAT
Organism: Meiosimyza decipiens; assembly: GCA_963680825.1. Lineage (NCBI taxonomy): Eukaryota > Metazoa > Arthropoda > Insecta > Diptera > Lauxaniidae > Meiosimyza > Meiosimyza decipiens. The sequence goes on from OY804258.1 coordinate 148,429,348, forward strand.
TTGTTTGTGCAAGAAAATTTCAAAGCAATTACTGCGTCAACCCGCCACAACAAACGTAAATTCAAAGCATAATATCAGCTAAAGAATAGAACGAAAGGGATTTCGCGTGTACGGCAAATTCTGTACACCACCCTTTCGCTTTTCCCTTCTTGCCAACAGACAGGGAAACTTTCTTTGAAGAGTTTCCTCGTGTAAACGCTATCTATGAGAATTTCAAATCGTACGATCTTTCTCATGATGCCGCTCGTTTTTATTAAGAACATCAACTCGTGTAATTGCTCAAATGTAGAGTTTTTTTCGCTGGGGTATGTTATGTTTACACTTAAATAACTAATACATTAACAAGATGACGAAGTATTATCACTCGCCGCACAGTGGCGCCTTTTGCGATTTCGCGTTGCTAAAATCATAACTTTTGAACGGGTAAAGATATTTGAGTAAAGTTATTTGATTTTGGTTGGTAATTTGTGTAGCTATGACATAAGTATATAAGATATAAAAGAGGTGAAAGTCCAAATTTTGAAATTTTTGGTTTTTAGTGGTACGAATTCATAAAAAAATTTTTTTTTTCATAAATTTTTGTGCGCTTTATTCAATTAATGAACTTTTAATAATTTAAAAATTTTTAAAATACTTTTTTAAAAAAAAAAATTTTTTTATCTCTTAACATCTACAATTCTATAAAAATATCATCATGATTTTGGATATCTAAGAAACTTAAAACAGTACTACAGAATTTATCAGTCAGTTCTTTTCGTGACCTAACGTGCCTGATGAAATCAAAGGATCTTAAGATGCTGATGGTATATTGAACAAGTCCTCATTCTGTCGAATACGTGAAATTTTACATTTATTGCTATATCTGTACTTCTTATATTTGTTTTTGGACTCTTGGGCTTCTTCTGATAATTCTCTTATTGGTAAGGCTTGATAATTGATAATTTGTCCACTATGAGCTAAGATCTTATGGACAGAGGGTGTCAGAAATTTTTGGCTGTATTTATGTTTCTGTCACCGTACAGTTACCAGGAACCGCTTTCTTTTTGGCTCCTGACACAACTTTGTAGCTGGGAAAAACATCTACGTTGTGGCTTCTTAATGAATTTCTCAAGTTGTTATATTTTTCCTTTGAAAGCCCCAAATCTAGGAAAAGCGCTAAAGCACTGGAACCGTCATATTTTATGGGATCATTGTGGAGTAGGGATACTTTTTTTGATTCGATCGATTCTTGTTATGCTTGCCAATAAAACTCTTTTCGTTATTTCTGCCTTATTCATTTTACGATCTTTGTTGTACTTCATGCTGAGCGCATCTGTTAAGTTCTCTTTTGAAATGTTTCCAGTGGCGACTGCTATTTTTCTCTTTTTCGTCAATTCCCCACAGTTTTCAATTTGTTTTGCTGGTCTTCCTCTGGAGGCGTGTGATGTGCTAGGAATATCATCAAGTGATAGCTCAAAGTCCTTTTTAAGAGAGTCTGCATACTTTATATAAAAATTCGCCAACCCAACACCCAATATCTCTTTGTGTTGCAGTAAAAGTTTTTTAACTTTTACGTATGCTCATCCTTAATATATTTCGGGTATTTGTTTTTTACCGCAACCACAAATGAATCTCCATTTTCGCTGTTTGCAAATATTTCAAACAAATTTTCATAAGATATGCTCATTTTCCTTGGAAACTTGCGTAGCTCACACTTTAAATAGTCAGAAAAGACTGAGTTATTGAGGCTTAAAATTTGACTTTTATACAAATACAGGTACAAAATATTGTGTTACAAACCTCAAACATAATACTTGTTCAGCGAAAAATTGAACTACCTAATAAGCTAAATTCCTTGTATGATATCTACCGTAATAAGACAGGTGTCTAGAGTTCACTGTTATCAAAAGTGCATCTACCTGTATTCTATACAAAAAATACAGCTTTATTCTAATTGACATTACTAGATATTTTTAAATTGCATTAAAAACTTAGATATAAATATCTGAGGCAAGTATTACTATTTCGCTATACAAAAGCGAATTTTCTTAAAAAGAGTGAAATGATTTGGAAAAAGTGACAAATCAAGCGTTTTGGAGGTGGGACAAAGCCCATAGTATATGGATAGAAGTTTTCTAGGTACTCTTTACATATGCATCTATTTGCGTCAAATAGTTTTGGAAATAGGAAGAATAAATTATGAAAGGGGCGTGGTAACGTCCATATTTACAATTTTTAATTTATTTTGAGTGATGTCTATATTCGCTGCAAATATTCTATCAAATTCAGATTAACAATTTCCAAGTCAAAATATCATAGACTGAAAATCGTCATCACACAACAAATTTAGTTTTATGCATATCATGTCACATAAGTAGCTATAATTTCTAAATAGGCAAATATATGCAGGTAAAACCTATTTAATTTTTGTTGACAGATATGTCAACTATAATTTCCCATTCACCAATCCTTGATTGACATTGATTTGTGGATTATAGGCCAAGGTAAATTTGAAAAACTATGTTAAAAACGATCTTTTTTAAAAAATTCATGAAAACTTTTTTCTACATCTTGTGGAAATTATTTATTTTAAAATACCACAAATTCAGAGAGCATACTTCAAATTCCCATGTTTTTTCAAACTTTTGAAATTTTCCATTTTTAATATTGCGAAAAATGTAAAAAAATGCTATTTTAATGAACGATAAAAAGTTATCCAACTTTGAGCACCAACAAAAACCAAAATACTTGTCATAAATCAAAAAAGTTTTCGGTTTTAGAACGTTTGGTCAATTATCTGTCAAATAAAAAAAAAAGCTTCGAAAATCAGAAATCAAAAATTTGATTTTAGCAATCACTTTTTGAAAAAGGAGCCACTGTGCGCCGGCAAACATCTTGTTTCTATGGCAAAAGAATTTGCCGTGCAATGACACATAGTTAATCGGTTCAGTTTTGTATGTATTCTTGATGAGTTGACTTTCTTTATAGTAAAGTTGTAACAATGAGTGACATTTGGAGAATTGCTGGTGGTGTTATTCTTCCCAATCTAGGAGGTTTTTTAAATGGACATATAACACGAAAACACATTGATGGTTGGTACAAAAACTTAAACTTCCCATCGTTTCGTCCACCGAACTGGATTTTTGCTCCCATGTGGCTTTCACTGTATTCTGGTATGGGTTACGCATCGTATTTAGTGTGGAGAGATGGTGGCGGCTTTTCTGGAGCAGCAAGAGCTCCGCTTATTGTATACGGAACTCAGTTAGCACTCAATTGGGCCTGGACGCCAATATTTTTTGGCCAGCACAACATTAAGGGCGTATGTATATGCCGTCACTTTGCTCATGTTAATTTATCACTTTAATCTTTTAGGGACTTTTTGATATCATCGCGTTGACATCAACAGCATCAGTCTGTGGAGTAATGTTCTATAAAGTCAACAATTTGGCTGGCCTTATATTTATTCCATACGTAGCATGGCTTGGATTTGCTTCTTTACTCAACTACGCCATTTACAAACTCAATCCCAGTAATAAAAAAGCTATTGAATCTTCACAAGATAAAACTAATTAAGAACATTAAAAGTAAAAGGTCGGTGGAGGTTCTGATTTTGCTATTTTAATAAACAATTATATTGAATTCCAAAATCATAAAAATTTTATTAACGGGATCGGCGTAACGAATTTTTGAAATAAAATAAATAAGACAAAGTAAAAAATGGGGGGAAGGAGGTTATGGATTTTGTTATTCTGATGAAATTAGAGGAACCGGTTTTTTTGGGGACAACGTCGGATTTTATTTAGTTTTTTTTGGACAAGTAGCCTATTATGAGCAAATAATAAATCTGAAAACAAATCGGTCGGATCTGGTGTAGGAGATATAGTTATCGAAAGTTGCCGACATAGTTGAATCGTATTGGTTAGTTTTCAAGATATAAGAAATTTTTAAAAATTTTTACCTTTTTTTTAAAAAAACCGTTATTGTTTCTAAAAAATGTATTATCCTATAGTGATATTTATATATGTAGAAAGTATAATGATAAAAATAATTTTTATCATTAAACTGTTTCTTTTAAGTGAAACAGTCAAGTTGCACATTACGCGTGCGCGTTAGTGCAACTTAAAGTTATGTTTTTTTTTCGCATGTGAATGCGATGTAGTTGATCACGTGCAGCAAACAAACAAGCAATTTTTCAGCGGAGTGCGCTGCTATGGATCAACTACTACTACGCTGCTGGATCGACTACAGTTGGTTCCAAGTCGACGAAAACAGCACGTGGCACATGTTTGCCTCGCTGAAGAAAGTGTTGAAAGAGTCATCACCACCACCGAGAGTCTTAGCAAAAGGCATCTGACCATCAGGCTGGATGCCATGCTCCAAGCAGTACAATTCCCAGCAGGCGTTACCAATTTGGACACCAGCTTGGCCAACATGGATGGAGATACGTTCACGCTAGAAAGAAAAAAATTAGCACAATTTTCTACAAATTCGCAAGAAAAGCAAGACATAAAATTCTATGCAAGTCGTAGCTTGCATGCAAGTCATACTCGCCTCCGAATTACAATAAATTTTCATCACTTTTTCTTTATTATCACAGATACTTAATATTATAACTAAATTATGATCACAGTTAAGGATTAAAAAACTTACCATTTTGAGTTTTTAGTTTTTTTGCACACCAAAGTTCACTCAAAATTAAATTAGTGCACATTACGCGTGCGCGTTAGTGCAACTTAAAGTAATAGCGCTTCTTCCTCTTCACCAATGGCCTCAGCAATCATTGCTTGTCCAATCCAAGCGTTTGGATAAATTGGTCTTGATTGTTGTGCACGTTGAAAAGCCTGATTTGCCAGTTTGATGTCACCCAATTTAAGGTATAGTACACCAAGATTAGTCCAGGTTGTGTACGATTTACGTTCCAATTGCAGCGCTTGTATGAACGAATGCTGCGGCTTAAATAAATCAAGCATGATTAAAAGAATGCATGATTTAAAGAAAATTACACTCACTTTCATGCATATTTATGACTCCCAATAAATTCCAAATATGCCAACGATCATTTTGTTCCTCTGTAGCCATTTGACGTGCTTTTAACGCCAAATCTAAATGCGTTTTTTCTTCAGTTGGTAAATAATTTGCACAATAGGAACATAGTGCCAGCTCGTACCACAAAAAGGTGTAAAATCTGGCATATAGACAAGACATTTAATTTAGTTAAAATTCACCGCAGCTAGATTTGCAATTACCTTGTGGCTAATTGGAAAAGATCTTTTCGATCGATCTAAAATCTCAGTATCTGTCATACGTTTTGCCAGCTTACCGGAAACTTCTAGGTTGGCCATGCTTTTTGGTAACTGTGCAACTTCCACAAATACATTGGCTGTGAGGCGCCAAAGCCAAATCATTTTATGATTGTCTGGTGTGAGGAAAGCTCTAAGAAACATCAATTTAGTTTTGCTGAATAGTTACTTAAAAAGTAAATTTGATTGATTACCGCTGTAAATGATTTGTTGCCAGCTGTAAATGATCTTTACAACGTCCGTAGCCATGCTCTATCTGTAAATTGTAAGCCAAACCGGCAGCTCCTTTAAGCCCAGGCAGGTAGTCGGGATGTTCTTGAATGTGCCATGTAGTAAAAAGAGAATATATTAATAAAATAAATGGAATTTATATAAATTTATGTATGAGAATACAACCTTTATAATATTGCTGCAACAAAAACTCAGAGACGTCGCCATGAATCTACATATGTCTGAATACTTGCTGTCTGGATAAACAAATCTTGCAGAGCATTCAGAACGATGTAAAGAAATTTTGGCTTTGTTCGCAGAGGCAGTGGTAATCCTTGAGCAGAAGACATTATCGCTATGGAACAATTTTATTTTATTTTTACCGAATAATTTAAGTGGTTTTTTTTGGATTTAGAGTTACTCTGTCTGCTATACACGATGGTGTATAGGATTAGAGATTTATTTAAGAAATTCACTTACTATTCTGTAGTTTTGCATTTTCTCGTGTTCTGCAAGTTCTCACACGTTAAATTTTTGTCTTTTGAATGTACAAAAGAACATAACCAACTTCAGTACTGTACAACATGTTGTACAGTACGCAACGTTAGTACGAAGGGTTAGGCTCGACAGTCAGTGTTCACACAGATTGTATCTATTCTATTTTGTAAAAATTGTTGGTATTGTTGTAGGAAGCGTTTGTTAAATGTAAAAGATGCAAACAATAAGCATATAAAAAAAATACGGAAATGAACTCCAGAAAAGTCGTATGTCCATCAGTTTTGAAATTTAAATTTCGTATCTGAAGAGTCGTAAGCCCCAATTACAATGATGACGAGCCGACGGGACGAGAGCGAGACGAATATCGTTAAAAATGTCAAAATTATTTGTCGCCATGTAGTTAAATACAATCGCAACGCTATTAAAGGAAAAAAGTTTTTTGTTTTGCTAACTATTTGTCGCAAAGCTTTATTTGAAACGTAAACTAACGATTTCTATTGGAGATTCCGAAATTCGAACATTAAACAGAATTCCGGCGGTTGACATAAATACCGCCAGCGTTAAATTCGTTGAACGGTAAAACCGTCGTAAAATCCGTTCGAATAAACAGATTATCGACGTATGACGGTAAATTCAGCAGCGTTTAATTTTTTTGCAATTGATAGTTTAATTATAGCTGAAAATCAAAACAAGCGTCAGTCGCTAGAAACATATGAATAATTTTATTATAAGGAATCCAATTGGAATCATAACGTAAGACTTGGTAAGATATAGAATTTCTTGAATTTTGCTCAATTTAAGACAAATATGTTTTATGTACATGTCCGCGTCCAGCGGCCGCGTCCAATACTTCACACAGGACGCGATATTTTTGTGTGAGCGATTCAGTCTCTTCGCTTAATTCTTCTTATGTATCATATGTTATTATATGTTTTTTGTAAGCCTTTTAAAATTTCATAATAAACAGCCACCTGATGCAGTTTTTTTGCAAGTGAAAAAAAAAATTTTTCATATTCTTACTTCACGCAAAAAAAAAACATAGCTGTAGTTTAATTTTGTTGCTTTTTATTGAATTTATTGCAATAAAATTATACTTACTTGTCATATTGATTTCTTTCCAAATCTCGTTCCATGCCTCCGAATTTTTTAACAAATTTTTATAATCTTCGTCAGATTTGTGTAATAAAAATTTCAATTTCCTCACTCATTTTTTTATTTTATTAGATAGCACAGCGTCAACGCGATATTCTATGATTTTGTACAACTTGAACGCTGAACGCCGCGTCCCAAAAATAACGCCGGCGTTCAATCGCGTTCAGTGTGAAGGGAACGTTGTGTAATACAACGTCATTTTGGGACGCGGACGCCCTCGTTCCCGCCGATATAGAATTACGGCATTTATAAAGTAAAAATAGTTGAAGTTTTTTTAAAAAAAAAAAAAAATTTTAATTAAAATTGATAAAAAACCCAACTTTAAAGAAATTTATGGTGCCAAAAACCCAAACGCAAGTAAGTATTGTTGTTAAAATTACATATTATTTTAGTACAATTATTTGCATTCGCATATCTAACTGGTATTACTAAGGTTAATCGTGGCCGCCCTATTCTTACATATATAAAATTACTGTGGCTAGCAAAATAGGTGTTGGATATATTATAAACTGATCCCAAACGCAAGTAAGTATTGTTGTTAAAATTACATATTATTTTAGTACTATTATTTGCATTCGCATATCTAACTGGTATTACTATGGGTAATCGTGGCCGCCCTATTCTTATATAAAATAACTGTGGCTAGCAAAATAGGTGTTGGATATATTATAAACTGATCCCAAACGCAAGTAAGTAATGTTGTTAAAATTACATATTATTTTAGTACTATTATTTGCATTCGCATATCTAACTGGTATTACTATGGGTAATCGTGGCCGCCCTATTCTTATATAAAATAACTGTGGCTAGCAAAATAGGTGTTGGATATATTATAAACTGATCCGCGGCCGAAGGCCGCCGCGAAGCCGGTGTTGGATTTTGGGAGTTTTAAATCCTTAGCTGCGGCCGCAGGCCGCCCACTTACCCCTACTGTTAAATAAAATAACTGTGGCTAGCTAAGCCGGTTTTTGATATGCTCTAAGGTATAAATGATTGAAATATGCTAAAAAGATTATAGGAAAAGTTTTTAAAAAAAAAATTGGTCAAAATATCAAAAAAGTCGTCATATTTCCAAAATTATAGGTTAAATTTCAAAACTTTACTCACCATTGTTGCTGTTGTTGTTTTTGTGGTTGGATTTTTATTGCTTTTGTCCATATACACATACTTTCCATAAGAATTCATTGACATATTTTAGACCGCTTAGCGTTGTATTTTTGCAAAATTCTTTTGTATTTTTGCTTAAAATGTCTCTTAGTGATTGTGACCTATTCTGCTGTAAGCGTTGTCGGATATATAATTTCGGTGCTATATATTGCATGGGTGCGACCTTATTTCGTCTTTTCATGTCCAATTTATTCAATCAAATGCGACAATATTTTTATAATGATAGCATGTTATATACCCGGGCTTAGAAATTTCTTGAAGAAATTATGGCGTAGTATTATGGCTTATAATGACTTTATTATTACAATTGATTTTTGTTGCTTACTAACTGCAAATTATTATAAAGTTTTACAGTCTAAGTACATTCATTGGTACATTGAGCAATTGCTGCATAGTAGAAGTAATTGCTGGTCTGCTTTGGCATAACAATCAAGAAAACATCTTCCAAAGTTGAGCATTAATTTTTTTTATTAAACTTTTATTAGTAAGGGCGTGGTTATTTTTAGTGCTTAACTACAAGGGCAATCATATCATTTTGTATGGAAAGATTAATTGATTATTTGCGTATATGTATATAGTATTAATTTTTAAATAACTCCCAGCAAACATTTCTTATCGCGTAAGTCAACGTTTACACGAGGAAACTCTTGAGAAAAAGTTTTCCTGTTTGTTGGCAAGAAGGGAAAATCGAAAGGGTGGTGTACAGAATTCGTCGTACCCGAAAACTCTCTTTCGTTCTTTTCGTTAGCTGATATTATGCTTTAAATTTACGTTTATTGTGGCGGGTTGACGCAGTAATTGTGTTGAGATTTTCTTGCACAAAGAAATTCTAGTTTTCGTGTGTAAACGCAAAACAAATTCACAAAAGAGAATAGACAAGAATTTGTCTGACTGAATTTCCTCGTGTAAACGTTGACCAAGATTCATATTTAAATCAGTGAGGCGATGATTTCGATAGCGCTCAAGCTCATATTCTGTTGCCAAGCGATAGTTTCTTCGTGAGAAACTGTCCGGGGTTGAATTAAAAGGTAGAGATTCAAACGATAATTAAATCAAATACCAAAATATGTGGCATCAAAATGCCTCAAAACATAAGTATGATACGAGTATTAAAAAATGCTTAAAATGCCAATTCAACTCTTCTAGAAGAATTATGAGTTCGGTGCCTGGCAAATGGATTCAAATGATCTTCAGAAGAGTTTTTATTATTTTCATATTTGTTGCTATTTACCTTTCTGAAGAGCACTCAGACGTCAGTCTTGCTCTCGAAAAATTTGATATCGTGAAACTCTTCAAAAATAGTGAAAAACTTAAAGATCCTTCAAACGTTTGCTATAACTTCTGTCAAAATATCCCAATAGGCAAGGGCATGGGCAAGCAGTCTTTTTAGAAGACCTTGCTCCTTTGGCAGAAGCAGACCTTCCCAACTTCTTTCAAACGTACTTTCTTTTGTATATGAGATGTCCTGTTAAAATAGGCCTGCTTTCATGTGAAAGCCGTGGGTCCGGTCAGAATTCAAAAACTGCTGAAATAGTCGGCAATTGAACGAAAGCTTATCAAGTTTTTCCCCCACTAATCTTTGCTGTACAAAGAAAATCGACTCAGGAAAGTGTAAATTAAGGAGAAGTTTAACTGAAGTTCATAATGTTGGTTCTTTAAAGTATAAGAGTGAAGCATTTTGTGCAGCTTACTGCAAAAAGAAATTACTAAGAATTTTTTTATCAGCTATCATTAACATAAATATTCATAACGATTTTCTGTTAATATCAATTCTCAAAACATAATTTTCTTCAATCTGTTCGAGTCATATTTGGGCTAAACTTTGTGTGCTTGTGGCGTTATTTGGGCTTAAGATATGTGTGCTTGTGGCATTATGCATGAATGCATCGCTTTAACGAAAAGAGCTTCAATGGATTTTTGTCGCCATAAGGTACTTTTTTGAAATAATTTTTTTTGATCACATCTAAATCTTTTTGCCCGCTTAAAGCAAAACAATTTGTTATAAATGAATCATTAATTAAAAAAATAAATTTAATGTAGTGGATAAAGGGACAGAATTTAAATTGAACCAGAGTAAATTGATTTATTATACACACGCGACATTCACCTGTTCATATGTTAAAATTAATTATCTTTTAATATAAAAAAGGTGTAGTATACACATGTATACTACGACAACATTAAAAAGTTTTCTTTTGTAGATCATTTTTGTAGTCGACGACCTTGTTATGAACTCGATAAAACTTACGTCAAATTAAGATTCAGCATTTCCAAAATCACTGGAACACACCCATCCACATTCTTTAACCCGAAAGTTATTTTGTTGTGATTTTTTTAAAAATCGCTAATTTAAGTTTCGGAAGACACAGCTACTTACATATATTTAAATGTTTTCATGCCATATGTAAAAACATACATATACAACATATATTCATTTTGTGATTCAGTCTGTATGGCATAAAAGAGGGCGTGACATGCACAAAAAAGTGTATATGGGACATTCCAGGTCAACACATCCTATATGGGGGTTAAAAATTCAATATGGTGCCCGAGTTTTTGAAAGTCAACTGATTTGCACCAAATTTGATATACGAGTTCAAATTTGACAAACTCAAGATATCGAATCCAATATGGCGTACATATTTTTTAAAAATCAACCGATCCGTACCAAATGTGGTATACAGTGGTTTTCAAGGTTGGTGAATACGAATCTGATGTCAGATTTTCAAAATCCAAGGTGGCGGACCTAATATAGTGGATGTATTATGTATGTATATGGTATAAACAATTTTTTATCTCCAATTAACGGCCATTAACGGCTTTGACTTCCAATTAATGGCTTAACGCTTCCATACGCGGCCTACGGTTTTGGCATCACATGTTAATGCTATCCATTGACGCTTTGCTGCTACCGAATCATTATTTAAAAATTCACTAAGTGGCAGTTGTAGTTATATGTATATCACGTAACGCTTTTCTTCGACCTCCCCTGTGTGGCAACTTGTCAAATGAAAAGACTTATGATATTTCAAAGACTGTCTCATTTCCCCTCGCATTCCATGGGACGTGCAACGACTCCTATCAAAGTTTGTCAACTTTTTGCCTTATGCTTTTGTCCGTTCAATTTCAAGTATTTGTGTAAAACTTGGGTGCAATATCTTAAAATTATTGCAGTATTTTTAATTTTTTACTTCTATGGGATGTGCAACGCTATCTTGTCGGAATTCGCATAGATTTTAATAGTTTTTCTAAGAAAACACTTTTTTTTCCGGTTTAAAGTTTTTTTGGCATTAAAATATGCAATATTTTTGTATCTGTTAAGTCTTTGGTAAAAATTAATGAATTCCATTGGAGCACTAAAAAAAATCGCATTTTACATACATTTCGAATGGTTTTCATGGGGAAAAAATCTTAGAGTTACTTAACATCGAAATCAGATAAATTTTTGTTTGCTATATATTTTGTTTTTAATATGCTTAAAGTAAAAAATATAGCTCAATTCAAATAAAACATATTTTACTACATTTTTAACTTCAAATTAATTGTTTTACTTACCAATGTTTGCTATCTGGCATTAAAATTCTGCGCTCCTCATCTTCTGGACGATGCGGCATTTCCGATACTTGTGCATATTGTGTATGCGATACAAGTGGATCAATCAGTTGAAGGATTCAATGCGATTATTTGTCCACCATTGTTGCCATGCAACTGACGTGCCAATGATTGCTTTTTACTAAAAATGCTGGGGCAGACACAATTGCGCTGCTAATCTGCTACTTTCAAATACAAACCTAAGATCAAATAATTTTTATTGTATTTTTTAAAGAGAAAAATTATTTATTTGTTATCGCACGGGAAAATCAGATTTAATTTTTTAAAAAATACTGAACCAGCTGAAATTTAAATTTAGTAAGATTGGTGGCATGAACAAACTTGCTGCGGTTTTAACAGCATAACGAATACTGACTTCCCAAACATTCTTTCATACAACTAACGTGTGGAAACTTAATGTATGGTGATTTTCGCCATGGTTGGTTATTTACAAATAGCTTTACTTATCGTCACCTAACATCCAAAAAGCCGTAACCATAAAAAAATCAAAACCGAGTATTTGATTGATTATGATGCATTGGACTAAACTTCATATCCCAACAATATTTGTAAATCAGTTGTCCAATAATAAAGATTTTACTAAAGAAATTCAAAGGGCCGTAATAACAAGTTTTTGAGTTTCATAAAGCAAATAGACGTAACACAAAAGTTTGAAAAAAAAAAATGAAACACAATATTTTCAATCTTTTATCTTCATATTTTTCACAACGTAATTGCTTGAAGATCCTGAGGTAGAATTCAAATCTGGTATTAATTTTTCTCTATCACGTCTGGTTCTTGAGATATACGTTGTCGAAAGTGTTAAAAATATCGATTTTGAAAACTTGAGAAAATGAATGTGCTTTAAATTTTTATTCAATTGATAACATTGAAGTAACTATGTAACTTTTCGATTTTCTTTTCAGTGCGCTTAAAACAAAAAAAAAAGCAATTTGAAAAAAAAAATGGCTAAATTGTTAAAGCCGATATCGGCATTAGTGACATTAAACGAAATAGGTAATTTTGACCTACGGACTGAGAAATCAACATCAAGGTCGTAATTAAATATAAAGAAGTTGATTATGATGGCCAAGGGCGTAACAAAGCCGAAGCCAAGGAGCTGGCGGCCGAGAAGGCCTTAAAGGCTATATTCCAAACAGATATTGAAAACGGTAAGTTTACGTTAAAAAATCATACTTTAATTTAATTTATTGATTTATAACTGTTTGATATAATTATATAATTAACTAAAGCATTTTTACTTCAATATTTCAGATAATATAGTTAACATATCGGCGTATGCGGTATTCAAACTTAAACAAGAATGAGAAAAGAAAACTGAAGGTAAAATGCAACATTTCACTAAAATTATGTTTTTCAATTTTTTTTATTTTCAGATTTTATTATTATTGCTATGAAACCCTCTGTTGTTTTCTCAGTCCATAAATCGTAGTTTCCGATTTCATTTAATGTGACTAATGCCGATTTCTGCTTTAACAATTTTGCCTTTTTTTTTAAATTGTTTTTTTTTTGCTTTAAGCGCACTGAAAATAAAATCGAAAAAGTTACTTCAATACTTCAATGTTATCAATTGAATAAAAATTTAAATAAAGTTCACTCAAAATCTTTACGCTTGCATTCGAATCGAAACATTTGTTAATAACTCAGATTTTTTAGGATATTAAGAAAGCTTGATTAGTTTGGTTTCAAATGTTATATATTTATAGATTTTTCTTTCATTTCTGTATTGGGTATTAAAATATAAGGTAGCTATTTATATTTACGGCCTCACGATTTTTTTTAAATTTTAGTAAGTTATATAGTTCAGTTTGCTAAGCAAGAATATGTGTATATGTTGGGCGTGGAAACACGTCCACAACATTGTTTTTGAGCTTGAAAATCGCTAACATCACATGGTGTAAGTTTTAGTAAAAAAAAAATTCAATAAATAGTTTAAATATTTTATAATTTGAACAGGAAAACGAAATGTTAATCCCATACTTTTGGACCAAATGATAAAATATATCTTTTGATCGGCCATCAGATATTCATAAAAGTGATGTCAGCGAATTTTCTTTTTTAGTATCAAGTCAAATACTTGTTAGCATGGTAACACTTAAACCTTATCAACAGCTTCAATGCCGCTGATAATAACGGCTAAGTTTTTACAATATTTTTATTATATAAATTTAAAAACTAAATATCTTGTTTCTGGAGAACTTGGAATAAACCAAGATGCGATACTACTGTAAATTGCAATTTTTTCAACGCACCGATGAATTTTAATATACTGGAAGATCAAAAACACCGCAACCGGTTTTATAAATTTTTACAGTCATTGTAAAAACAAAAAGTGTTTTTGGTTACATGATTTGTTTGGACCCCAAACTTGACTCAGTTTTTATTGGACTTTTTTTCAATTTTGTCCCAAGAAAATCTTATTTAAACTGTAACAAAAAGCCGAAAAAACAGAACTGTATATATTTCTGGAGCGTGCAATTCCGGAAATTGTGAAATTTGTTCGTAATTTTCGCTTTTATTATATTAAATTAATTAAGCAATATTTTGTAAATTGTCAAATTGAAGCAAAAGCAAAAAAAACATGAATTGAAAAAAAGGCGGAATGAATTTTTGACACTTCGAAAAATTTCGTTTCTGGATCATGTAATATTGAACTGTTTTGTATTGTCAACATATGTAATGGTTGATTGCAACCAATGGACGAACTCTTCTAATTCTTAAAGCGGCGATTAAAAGAAAATGAAATGCCAAAAATGAGAATTATCTCGTACAGCATAAGAAGCTAAACACAACTGGGACGTGCTATATCGTCCACATTTTTCCTATACGTTGAGTACCAAAGTGACACTACAAAATTTATCGCAGAGTGATTGAAAAGCATGCACTTTTATTCATATTTAATGAGCGCAGTCAGATGACAAAAATTTAACTAAATTTTAGAGCTGATACCTAACATTTATGTAGTGTCTACTAAATTTGGCAGTTTTTAACAAAGCGATAGAGGGAAATTCAAAGGAACATCAATTAGGGGTTATTTGTATTTTAAAGCAGCATTCAATAACGCTTGCACTGTTTGAACTATAAGTTTATATTTTTCTTGCAAAAATTTAGCCAAAATTTGTTTGACTTAAGTTTACATTAACGACAATTTTTTTTTTCCTTAAACCTACTTTTTAGTTCTAAGAAAGAATATGTTATCAAAAAGTGTCGCTCAGATTTAGTTTCGGAGATACAGTCATCGAAAGTTGCGGATATAGCTTTTATAAAAGTAGTACTAAAGTAAGAATCCCTTATTCGATTTTCAAAATCTATGAAAGGCAATTTAACAAGGTATAAAATTAGCACATAAATATTTGAAATTTGTGTAATAGTTTTTAAGATATGATGATTTTTGCAGTTTTAAAATTTTTTTTTCTTAATTCGATATTTTTTTCAAAAAATATATCATTTACGTAAAAAGCATTTTAGCATCACAGAAAAGGTTATTTCTTTTGTTTTAAAACGATGTATCCCTAAACGAAATTTTTTCATACCAACCCATTCTCTACCGGAAAGAAAAAAAACTGATTACTTAAAATTTTTTTAAAACTATATACATACATATTTATGGATAAAGCTCCCAACTATACTGCTTTGCAGTTGTCTGTACTGCTAGGTATTTTACACGAAGACCTTTTTTTGTTATTACAGTGATAAGTACTACTTTTTGCCGGCCCAGAGTTGGCTGCATTATTTATGGACAACAACAACGACTAAAACTACAATATGTAATATTAACATCACTTTAGACACTTCATAAAAAATAGCAGAATTTAGATATAAAGAACTTCACTAACTTTAATGCAGAACTACTGTGGCACTGAACAATTTTATTTAGTAGATATAATTTTCAAATCTTATAAGCTTTTTAAAATTTACTGAAAAAGTCGCATGATTCATCTTAAAATTACATATTGTCCAACAAAATAATGATAAAAGTTAAAGCAAAAATAAATTTATATTCTTTGTCCTATGTTCAAATTATGTTTCTATGTAAATATCACTTATAAAAATATTTGTATCTAGAACTCGTTTCTGGCTGCTGGCTATTCATATACCAAAAGATTTAAACTCAGGGGATGTGGTTCATAAGATAGCGACCATTACTATTGTATTGCATAGAGGAAATATTAGACTAGCTGACACTAGGAAACTTTTATGACTATCCAATTTTTGGCAGAGTTTTTCCAGAAAGTTTTCCATTAGAAAAATATTGGTGAATTTCAAACGCTCAAAACCTAATTTAAACCTCAAAATTTTAGCGTAGACCCAAGGACCAGATCGCAAACCTATCTTTACTTTTTCCAATAAAAAAAAACTTACCAGGTATCTCAACCCTGGCATACACTAGAATTTCTCAAAAACTTCTGTGTTTATGGGCATTTAAATACCCAATAGCCTGGAATGGATTAAGTAAACTTTAAGAAAAACTTTGATTCAAAATGTAACTTTTATATTTAGAGGAAAATTTGAAAATTCCATCTCAGTATGAAATTTATAATTTAACTTTTTTGAACAAGTACATTCATACAATATTAAGAAGTGTTTTTATTTAAATCAACGGCGGGTTTCGATGACTTTGATTTTGGCTGTGAAGTTTTAGATGTCGATTCCGGTTTTCCAAAAAGTGATTTTACCTGTTTTACTTTTGGCTTGGGTTGCTTTTGGTTTATTCCCGTAGTTGCCTGGGTTTGATCTCTTGTTTTATTTGGTACCTTATCTGTAGTTTCAATAACTTTGTTTTTGGATATTGTTTTAGCCATGTCGACTGAAGACAATGTATTTTTTTGTGATCCTGCTGTTGACAGAGTCTGATCAACAAGTTGCCTAGTTGGCTCTGCTAGTGCCGCCTCGATAGTGGCAGTTTTAGTTGATATATCGGTTGATTTTATCTGATTTTCTTTTATCTTTTGTTGCTTTTGAATTGCTTCTGTAGTTACCGAAGTTTGATCAGTTTTGATAGGTATGTTAATAGCTGTTTCAGTAGAACCTTTTTTTGAAAATGTTTCCGCTGAAGACAATGATTTTGCTGGTTTTTCTAGTGTTGACTGAGTTTGATCAACAATTTGATCAGTTGGCACGTTTTCTAAACACCCGGCAGTGGTAGGTTTTGTTGATATTTCTGTTGAGGCTTTAGTTAACAGTGATATATTTTGTTTGATTGGTGGTTGTGTTAAGCTTCCTGCCTTAATTTCCGTAGTTTTCTGTACTTTTAACAAGACAGTTTGCTGTTGCTTAGTTTTCCGGGGTGCTTCTTGCTTTTCTGGTTTGACAGATGGGACTGGTCCTGTTTTTGGTAGTCCTTGCGTCTTAGAAATAAATCGCATGTCTGTTTGAATTTTTGGTGGTGACACTTGTTTTGTCTTTACTCCAATACCCGCATTTTTCGAATGCATCGTATTCTTTGCGGAGGTTCCTGGTTTGGTTTCATTTCGCTTTGGTGCTGGTTGCTTTACAGCTTTAGGACTTGTAGCATTTTTTTCTATTTTCTTTTCGGAAGATATTTTTTCTGTTAACATAACTGTAGGAACTAATGCCCTTACTGTGTCTTGATTTGTATCTGGTGTGCATTCTTCCGTTATACTACATTCGGTTAGGTTATTTTTTTCTTTGTGCTGATCTAAAGTTTCGCTATTTGTCAGATCACTGATTTCTTGCAATTTTTCCTCAATTTCAGTTACTACGTGGACTTCTGCGGATAAATTCTGTACTGTTACAATTTTATTATTTTCGTTTTCTTGAATTTCGTCAGCTTTAGTATTGTTTTTGCGTTCTTCCGTTACACTACACTCGTCTAAATTAATAGATTTTTCCATATTTTGAGCTATTGCTATCGAACTTGTCCTACTTTCCAGTCCACAGGTTTGCTGAGATTTCTGCTCAGTTTTAATTTTCATAGGGGACTCTGCAGACAAGCTTTGTGTTTTCATAAGCTCATAATTATTTACGTTTTCTTGGATATCATCAGGCATAGTTTCATTTTTATTTGTGCCGTAGGATACTTTTGAATTAGGCTCAAAAACTTCGGATCGAATCTTGTTTTCATTTGCTATTTCTTTCGTTTTCTCATCGCTAGTTTTTGTAACATTTAAAACAGTAGTCAAACTAGGAGTTGCGTCTTTTGGAGGTTTTTGTAGAATTTCGGTTTGAATTTTGTCCTCGTTTATAGATTCTTTTGTTTGCTCGCCATCTGTTTTAGTAACTTGAGGAAAAAATTTAGAAACTGCCTGTTCTAAAGGCTTTTGTAATGTTTCAATATCTTGAATTTCATTGTTTATGGATTTGTTTATAATTGGACTATCTGTTTTTTCTTCAGTGTTTAGCAACAAGTCTGTAGTTGTGCTTTTATTCATATCAAAAACACTTCTTGGCTGCAAGTGTGTCATTATGGATGATTGCTCTAAAATTTGATTTAGGGGAAGGTTTTTTTCAACCATATTTTTTGGGTTCAGATCAAATTCATCCATTTTTAAAAGACCACAGCATGGTGCAGATTTTTGAGTTAGTTTTTCTTTTTCTTTACCAGCATCATTGGGGTTTCTTTCTTTTGCAATGATTTCTTTGGAATCAAGAGGTTTTATTTTGATGCTTTGATTTTTTTCTTCTAACTTTCTTGACTCTATTTCTTTTGTAGTCAAGTCAACATTCGTTTTTAATTCCTTTATAATAGGCTTGATCGAATTCATTGAATCATTGTTCTCCGTTTTATTAAATTCCAAGCATATGGACGCATCTGGACTTAATTTTTCATAATTATTGTGTATTTCATTCTTTAATGTTGTACTTTTTGTTTCAGCATTTTTTTTTGCATCTAAATTTACAATAATATTTAACTGTTTGTTTTCGTTAGAATTTACTGCTATATGTGCAATATCATCACAAATTAAGGCAACTTCTTTTAATTCCTTAACAGTTTTTTTTGTATTGTCCTGATCTTGTAAATACATTTCCGATCTCATAGCAACTGAATTGGTTTGCTTTAGCTTGGACAAATTATTTTCATCTGCATTCTTATGTGGCACATATTCTTTTAAATCAATTATGTTTGATTTATTTTCTTGGTGTGCTTCTTTTGTCTTTTTAAGGTCTGAAGCTTTTTTGGTACCTTTGTCTTTTTTTTCTCCAACAGGTTTTGTTGCATTTTTTTTTTCTTTAAATGATGATTTTGTATAGGTTTTCTGAAACTGAATATCTTTTTTATCAGATTTTACATCCGAATCATAACTGTCATCTTTTTGATAACTTTGGTCTTTATTTTGA
The DNA here is from genome assembly GCA_963680825.1 of Meiosimyza decipiens. Taxonomy (NCBI): domain Eukaryota; kingdom Metazoa; phylum Arthropoda; class Insecta; order Diptera; family Lauxaniidae; genus Meiosimyza; species Meiosimyza decipiens. The sequence continues at coordinate 148,448,565 of OY804258.1, forward strand.
TCCGACTCTGTGAGCAATACAATCTCGTTATTATACTTAAAATCTTTAGGTGTAATTATTGAATTTGCTTTGATATTATCATCACTGTTTAATGTTAGTACTTTTTTCCTATCGTTGCTATTTATTATATTTAGCTTTGTATCTTGAGCGACATTGCTTTTTAGTGCATTATCCTCCAATGATAAAATTTTATCAGATTTTTGTTCTAACTTTTCTTTAGTTAAATCTTCACTTTTAGCGATTTCATCGAAATTGCTTACCAACATCGGAACATCATTATCATCAGTACTAAATAGGGTGCTTTTAAATTCTTCTTCTCTTGATTCATCTATCTTTTGATTATTAGTCATCGAATTTGCAAACAGTCTTAACTGTACCACTGTTTCTTGCCCCAAGTGAGGCAATATTTCTGGTAGCATCTCTACAACTTTTTTTGTTTCCCCATGACCAGTAACTGCAAATGTGTTGGCCGAAAGAGAAGCCTGAGCCTTCGGATTATTGAAATGTATAACTGTTAAATCGTCCTTAATAATGTTGACCTCCTCAATACCAGGTATAGTACTGACCGATAATTTTTTCAATGAGCTTTGTAATTTCTTGTCATCTGCCGCTGCGGTCTGATGTGTGACCTTTTTCTTACGCCTGGGTGTACCTTTTCCACCAATTCTAACCTGCGCCTGTAGACGTTTCAGTTTTTCAACATTCATTATATATTTCTGTCGTACACTTGTTGTCTGTAAAACTTTTTAAAGGATTAGAAATACGAAAGTATTACATAAATATACTCTACTTACAGGAATTCAGCAAATTTTTCAAACCATTAAAAATTGTGTCGGCAGTGTTACTCTTGCGGCGCCGAATACTTAATTCAAAATGGTTTCTAAAGATATTAATATCGCAAATTTGTCTCTTATAAAAAAAATCAAATGTACGAATATAAAAATAAACCAGTACACATCAGCGAAATTCGTGCAGGCTGAATTACGCTAATCTGACTGATACAAGCGAACATAAAAATAGCATGGTGTAAAATGCTTTTAAGAAATTTAATAATTTTTTTACTTAAATATTTTTCAAAGTATTGTAAAGTTACTTACATTTGAAATTTATTTCAACAACAATTCTAAAAAGCATTTTAAAAACAAACTCAAATGTAGAACAAAAAACATTGCAATTACATACATATATATGCATGTACATTAGGGTGGGTCAAATAAATCAAATGTTTTTTTTTTTGAATCCGACACACGGAAACTAGTTCCTAGGTACCTCTAGGAAGTACTTACCAAATCTGAGCTTTTAATATTAACGGGAAGATTATGCTCATCATAGTTTTCCATTTTTAATTTTGTCTCATATAAAAATGGTCATATCTTATCACCAATAGATTGTTGTAATAGTTTTTCAATAAATATTAAAATTAATAGGCATTGGGATTCTACTGTAAATATCTTCTAAATGGTTAGAGTAATTGATTAACCACATGCGACCTTTTTTGTAGAGCGTTCAAATTCCTATAGAAATAATTGAAGCTCATTTGACAATAATTATTTTTTAGTAAGTTACAAAATTCAAAACAAAATAATTTTTCTTAAAATACTTCAATCTTTGACCTTGAATATCTTTCAAATGGTAAGATTAATGAAAAAAGTGCATGAGATCATTTTTGTAGAGCGCTTAATTTCCTATAAATATTGAGATTGGTTTAACAATCTATTTTTATATGAGACAAAATTAAAAATGGAAAACTATGATGAGCATAATTTCCCCGTTAATATTAAAAGCTCAGATTTGGTAAGTACTTCCTAGAGGTACCTAGGAACTAGTTTCCGTGTGTCGGATTCAAAAAAAAAACATTTGATTTATTTGACCCACCCTAATGTACATATATATATCTGCTTAGTTCTTTGAACCTACCAGACAGTAACTCCTTTGTTTTTTTTTATTCAGGTGTACTTGTCGTTCTATTTTGAGACTAGGTGCTGTATGGTGTTAAATATAATTAAACTACATTAACAATTTCGCAGCGATTTCGTTAGATTATTTTTTTTGTGAGAAAGTTTTTCATTAAGTCAATTCATAATGCATTATTTACTTTTTGTTTATTTTCATACATTAAAATGGACTTTAAATACATCAAAAGAAGTAAAAAACATTTTAGAGCGCCCACAATCTGTAGTAAAAATGGTAAACATTTACAAAAAATATCAAAAATACTACAGATCGTGAATATCGTTAATTTTTTTTCATTTATTATTTTTTATATTTTTAAAAATGTTCACCAAAATATCTACGACATAGTATCTTTTTTTATGTAATTTTTCAATCATCCTAAGGACGTGTCTGTTTTCAAATTTGATTTTTCTCTTGTATCAATAATGCTGCCAACTCTGGACTGGCAAACAGTAGTACATTTATCTGAAAAATAGCCAAATAGCCATGCAGTTAATCTTATGTATACTATTTTATTTTAAATCAGACCAAAACAAAATTAATCACCTGTACACAAATATTTTTCTTGACTGGTGATGACCGAAGAAGTTGTGTTTGTATCTTTAAGAATACATGAAATTCCATGAAGCTGTACTCCATGTTGACCTTTACAAATAGAATGCTCTTCAGTGACGATAAATGGAGATTGAAATTTTATACTTCCCATACCTTTTCAGTGGCACCAAAAAAATGTTCCAGGCAGACATTAAACGTATTCGATTATGTGAGTGGGTTCCATATATGGCACATTCTTTGATTGAACACAAAATCAGTGCAAAAAGCAGTGGAAATTTTCTGGCAGTGCAGATAGCTGCAAAGCAGTACTGTGCTGCTAAAAGCAGCATTATATGTATGAAGAATTTTTTATTTTTTTTTTTCAAATAAAACCATGTTTAGCACCTTCCACCGACCATAAAAAACAATTTTTAATAAAAATAATAAAATCCGTTTATCAGCTCGTGAATTTATATGCGACAGACGAACGGCATCGCATTTTTGTATACATACAGAAGATATAGTATTATTATTACTAGAGTTCGCCAACTGGTTAAAATTCAACCATTAACTTCTTTAGAATTCAATCTATGTTCATACTAAATTTCATCAAAATCAGTCTATTAATTTAGCTGTGAAAACATATTTTCCTGTTAAAGGCGAGGTATCTCCACTTTGAAACAAGTACTTTTTCCCAGGGTACAATTAATCTCTGTACCAAATTTCATCTAAATCGGTTAATTAGTTTAGCAATGAAAACGTATTTTACTGTGAGGTGCGTGTTCACTGAGAAAATTTTCGAGCCTCAAAAAAAATTTTCGCGTAGGCCGCTGTCTAGTATATTAAATCAGATCTTTTTTCTGCTAGGAAAGTACTGAAATTTTCTTGTGCAGTCATTTACAACACCGAGAAGAAGAAACTACCATTTGTTTATTGTAAAATTAATTATTTATAAACATTTTATATATTTTTACGTGAGTTATTTTTTTTCTGTTCCTCTACTATTCCTTAAAATACAACCCAATTTTCTTTGAGATTCAGCAATTATTCGCTGATATATTGTAATTTAAAAAAAATACTAAAAATTTTCAATCGCTCAAAGTTTTTGAAAAATTAAAATTTCCAAAATCCATTTTAACCTATAAAGTTACAAAACTATAATATATTAATAGATATACTAAAATCGAATAGTCGAATTTTAGTGGCCCGCTTAAGAAATTTTGAAAATGGTTGTATAATGTGAAAATGTTTTAAGAACACAAGGAAGTAATTAGCATAAGCTATTAATTTAAAAATAAACCATATTAACTTTTGGAGAGTACATATCACACAGGATATGAATGGTGCAATTTATTCTATAAAAGTTAAGCAATATTATAAATTGAGTAGTACAAATTTAGTGGCCAATTAAGCGAATGATTCAAAGGTTAAATTTTACCGTACAGTATTGGTAAGAATCAATTCTGCTCTTCTTCAACTTTGAGGTTTGAGGTAAATTTCGAGACGGCGCACAGTGCTCGTTTTGACTTTACTCGCTTAAAAACCTAATTACAACGAAATGTGTTGAAATTGAATTTCCGATCTACATATGTGATAAAATAAGTCAAAGCGGATTTTTAAAAAACAATTAGGTATTTATTATATACTTAACATATTAAAACTATTTTAATTAATTTATGGTACATATTTGCGAAAATATACAAATCATGATTATCAGAGTACAAATTTTTTTTTGTTGTGATTATGATTTTGACATTGTTGCATTTTCAAATTTTTGACAATTCTTTACCTTTATAATAATTGAATCATGAACGCGACCAATGACTGAAAATTTGCACAAATTAAGGAATGTCCTAGTCCGGTAGAAATGACGGAAATTTTGGAAATTGATGGAAGCTACCTTGAGGGTGGTGGCCAAATTCTACGAAATGCTCTCAGCTTAAGCTGTATCCTCCGTCGTCCAATACGTGTAGTTAGAATTCGATCGAATCGACCAAATCCGGGACTATCTAATCAGCATCTTTATGGACTCAACTTACTGCAGCAGATAACCAATGGACGAACTAAAGGTAATTATTTGAAATCAACAGAGGTCGAGTTTTACCCGGGAGAGGTTAAATCTGGCAAATACACTGTTGATACGCGCACAGCGGCCAGTGTTTCTCTTGTGCTGCAGGCGGCGTTGCCTGTGCTGATTTTTGGAAATTCGGACACAGAACTTGAACTTATTGGTGGCACAAACGTAGACATGGCGCCGCAGGTTGATTTTATGACCGAGGTGTTACGCCCAAATTTGGAGCGATTTGGAGTTTCTTTCGATTTTGATCTCTTACGTCGAGGATATTATCCACGTGGAGGCGGTTGCTGCAAGGTTACTATTTCGCCTGTCAGACAAATTAAGTCGGCACAAATAACAAAATTTGGAAGTGTCCAAGCGGTTTACGGGTGGTGTTTTGTTGCTGGGCACATATCATTGCGTCTTGCGGAAGATATAAAAAATGTCATCTGTGAGGGGATGCAACGATTCGGCAGAGAGCGCCTATTTGTGGAAGCATATGCGGAAAGTCTAGAAATGGCCAGAGATAACGGTTCAGGCGTGATAGCGAATGCAACCACAACTGAAGGCTGTATTGTAGGAGCATCTGCTTTAGGAGAACGAAATAAACCTTGCGGTCTCACCATGGGAGCTCAAATTATTAATCAATTGGAAAGATATGTGATAAACGGTACTTGTGTTGATCAATACGTGCAGGACCAGTTAATTATTTTTATGGCTCTAGCAAATGGTGTTTCACGCATAAAAACATGCAAAATCACAGATCACACCAAGGGAGCTATACACGTGGCGGAAACGCTAGTCGGCGTTAAATTTAACATCGAACAGGCGGAAAACGAAAATATTGTAATCGCATGTAAAGGGATAGGGTACTTGAATCCAAGTCTTAAGTAAACAGACTTGTTATGAATAGTAGGGCTACATTTGTTGATATTTTAACTAACAATATTATCTTCATATGCGGTCGTTAAGAAACGTTAACCCACGCAGAATACAACAATAAAAACAAATGAGTAAATGCGGCGAGTGGTGTGTACAATGTACTGTCACACTACAAAAATTAAATTATTCTAATTTAATGCTTTAAATTACAACTGGTTCCAAATAAAACGAACATTTTTCAATGCAAGTTCATGCTTTCTTTAATTTATAAAGCATCCTATGCGGTTCACACTTAGCATAGCGTGTAACACATACAAACAAAAATATTTTAATATACTCTCAAGCATTTTTGCAATTTAAGTTTCTAAAAACACCAACAAAGCAAATAACGGTATCGGTTGTGAACTTAAACGACGAAAACAATGTCGGTTAAAGTTTGTTTGAATACATCGTCAAATTATTAGATTTGTTGGTAGCCTGTTCGCAATAAAAATGATTTTTCTGAAAAACCAGAACCTACATATTTATTTTGGCTACATTTCTTCACTTCTGCCAGTTTTCTTCCACTTCTATGTGGCAAACTTCTATACCAAATTATTTTACTGCAAAATTTTAGACTAGACCAAATGAACTAAAATTCTTTCACAGTAAGTGAAAAGAAAATTTCATCTGAATCTGAATTATATTTTACTAAGAGATTTAAATAAGTAAAAAAGTAGGTGCAAAAAGTTCGCGGTTAATGTAGTTTGTACAGAATTTAAGGTTATAAGTATTGAGGCATCATATTCGCAGTTTCGAAAAGTTAATTAAAAGAAATAATTTTCACTCTCCAAAGTACGACACTACAAAAATAAATTTTGATACTAGATAATTTTTATTGAAAACTTTCTTTTAATTTTTCCTTAAGCATCGAAAGCTTAGCTCGGACTCAACTTAAAAATGTGATTTCCGAGTGAATTTTTGCAAAGATCTTCAAAACGTATTGGCATAAATGAAAAATAACATGTAGATAATAGTTATATTCTACGAAAAATTGCTAAGTAATGATCTCCTTTATTTCGAACAACCTTAACGCCTTCTTCGCTGCTTTGATAAAGTTTCGGTGTAATAGGATCCATATTCTAAGGAATATATATTGAATTCATAAATTAAAATTATTAAAAAACAAACGCATACTGCTTCATCCTCAGTGATTCGCTCGAATAACGGATGTTCCCTCATATGTTCCACTATCCATTCGTGTAAGTCTTTTACATCAGTCATTGTGTAGATAAGACCCTTTAACGTAAAATCACATGTTATTTTATAGAAAAGCTCCACATTTTTATTTTATATTTTTTCTAAACTGAAATTAACACTACCACACAGGTGAACAACGATTATATGGTAATGGTTACCTGCTTTCTCAGCACATAAGCATATTCTGACAACAGAGCACTGTTTATAATTCTCCATTTGTGCTTTGACTTTTTAAAATGTGGGTCTGGATATAAGAAAAACATTTTGGACAGTTGGCCCTTATAAAAGTAATTAGGAAGATATTTCATGGCATTGGTCCGAATACAAGCAATATTTTCATATTTCCCTGGACTCAGCTTTCGCAAGGCTTTGATTCGATCCATAACGTAGTCAGATACTTTGACACGTATTTCCATGCCAAGTGCAAAGTGATCGGGAAACATTTCACTTAGCGTTACCAAAAATCCGCCATATCCACAGCCGATATCTGCGAATTCCACCCTCTGGGAGCTTTGAATATTTGGATATAATGTAGCCCAATTTACATCTTTTGGAAATGTTGGACTGTGGATTAGGAATCGAGTTAAAAATAAGCGTTAACGAACTACTTTGAAGATACTCACTAGTCGAAGCAATGATCAGCAATGGGATTAGAATGTGCTCTTTGTCGATAGTAACGTTTTTGAGGCAAAGAAAGTATTATTTCCTCTCCACAAGGTGTCATTTGGCATTTGTTTACTTTTTTTTTCAATACTATAACGCAATAAACTGAATTGATTTGTGCTTTTTTGTTGCTTAAGAATTCTTATGCTAGGCCGTCCACATGGATTTTTTTTGTTGCTTAAAAATTTAGGTAGTCAACAAAGCCACTTCAATTTTGCCACTGTTTGCAAATCAATAAATATAATCTTTCCGATAATTATTATAATTGAAAAATTAAGATTTTATGAAATTTATTTTTTTGGAAAATGGAGCACACAACACATTAAAGAATCCACCGGTTTGATCGCAAACTCATCCCTACATCTGTCGATATAATTCAACCATGTAGGTATGTTCTTAGACTAATGACATGTTCATAACTTAACTACACTGAAAAATGTTGCCTCTTTCTTTTTTATTTCCTAGTTCGGCAAATGTCAAACCACACGTAATAATATTTTCAACAAGAAAAGTATTTTATTTCTATATGATTTTGTGTTGTATTTTCAAATTTTGACAATTTGATTTTACCTCATTCTCTCATGGGCATGAAATTTTTTTCTTCTTTATTTGTCAAAATAGAGCAAATCAACATGATATACCTATCGGTCATTATTTAAGGAGCTAAAGCGCCAATCACAATAAGAACGAGCAGTGTTACCGCAGCATAAAAAATAAAAGTATCCCTGCAAAACCCAAAAATGTATCCAAAAGTATCCACATCAGAAAAAAAGTATCAAAATTAATATTATACAAACAACGAGTACCTATAACTTTCAATGCCTCAGTTTAATTGAGACATTTTCATTTTGGTGCACCAGTGTGACGATTTTTTTTTTTTTAAAAACACGAAGAAAATTTCTTATATCTAAAACTTTGTTTGGTAAAACCAAACCAAATTAATGTTTGTAATGGCGCTATAGCCCACCCAGTCATAAAAAGAAAAACTAGTTTGGATGAAAATCGAAATTGTTTTGTTGAAAAAAAAACTCCCTTAATTTTAGTATTTTTAATTAAACAATTACTTATGTATATGAGCACATCAGTATTAACATATATACATACATTTACACAAGTAGATACATATAGTTAAAAGGAACATAAATTAATATACATGTACATAAGTTTAATTTAGTCACAGAAATTACATATCAACGATGTATTTCATTTATATTCATATATTTTGATATATTCATTCAATATATTCATTTTTAAGCAGTTTTGAAAACATGTTTTCAACCATTTCCAACGAGAGTCTATTTGTCTTGTCGTTTTTAGTAAGTTTTAAATCCGAAAAAATTCGTTCCGCCGCAGCAGAGCTGTGCGGTAGACTAAGGATATTAAATACAAACTTAGCTAATTCACCATAAAGAGATTGTTTTATATCATTTTTTAATAAAAATATATTGCTCCAAAATAGCTCAATTTCATCTATTACTTTTACATTTTTATCAAATTTAAGGCACTGCCATCTGAAGAAATAAGCATTTCAGCATCGTTGCTGGAACACGGCCGTTTTCCTCTTGTTATAAATCTAAATTTCATTAAACGTTTATTGTAGCTTAGTGCTTATAGTATTTAGATGTATATATAAACTTACTTATCCATATTTTAGTTGATTTAGTTTTATAGTGTTCTGGCGTGTGAGTGAAAATATTAGCATGTGCACTTAGGCTGCATTGCCACTCATCCAATATGACGGTTGGATAAGAAAAATATGTTTAAGAATGCAATATTGAGCCGCAATAACTAGTTTCCACCCTTTATACAATAAATGTTTGTAAAATATTTTATGGGAAAAAAGTATCCAAATTTGCACTAAGGAAAAAAAAGTGTCCATCAAAATTTAAGAGAAAAAAGTATCCAAATGGATCCGAATGCATCCATTCGGCAACACTGAGAACGAGGCGACGGGACGAGAGCTAGCCGAGCTGTCAAAAATATATCAAACACATGCTGGCTAATATATCTTCGCACAATGAAACGCTTGGCGACGAAATGACGCGACGTGAAAAATCAGATTTATTGAATTTTAAACGCGACGAGAGTTTTGACATATGTATATGGCTGTTTCAAGTTTTTGTTTATTTAAATTCTAATGAAATCTGTTTTTCGTGTTTGCATTTAAATTAAATTTATTTTATTTAGCGCAAAGAATAAATTTAATTTTCTAAAAAATTTTGTCTAGCAAAATGAAATTCATCTAAAAATTTAAATCTCGTCACGTTGCTATTATGTTTAACTACATGACGACGAATAATTTTAACATTTTTAACGATTCTCGTCTCGCTCTCGTCCCGCCGGCTCGTCATCATTGTAATTGGGGCTTAAGCTCAACTGGGACGTGCGACTTAGTTTCTGTATCAAATCGCATCAAAAAATAGAATTTGTTCAATTTCTGTTTGATAAATTTTGAAGTGCCATTTTTGTACTCACTATTAACCATGATTTAACTATAATCATGCTATTAACGTATAGGACGATATCGCACGTCCCAGTTGCGTTTAGCTTTTATATAACTGCATACTTGACTTTTCAAATTCTGATAGTTTAATGGCCTGGGAACATATCTAATGTCGATTTGATCACCAGATGCTGTCAAGATTCGATTTCGATTCACATCATACGGCGAAATGGAAATGGTAAATCGCAAACTGAAGTCTGCCGGCAATTATTGTAGTGAAATCCTCAGTGTAGTAGAAACCGAGACCTTCCAAAATCCGTCCGTGGAATCGATCGCTAGATCATGAAAAAAAAAACGGGAAATGACCGAGGGAATTGAAGGCACGTGCTATAGCTTAGTCATCGTTTACACGAGGAAATTCGGTCAGACAAATTCTTGTCTATTCTCTTTTGTGAATTTGTTTTGCGTTTACACAAAAAAATTAGAATTTCTTTGTTCAAGAAAATGTTTAAGCAATTACTGCGTCAACTCGCCACAGTAAACGTAAATTCAAAGCATAATATCAGCTAACGAATAGAACGAAAGGGATTTCGCGGGTACGACAAATTCTATACAGCACTCTTTCGTTTTTCCGGTGTAACGGTTTTTTTTTAAACAAATGGTCAAAATTTCAGAAAAATCGTAACATCTCAATTTATTCAGTTTTAACATAAAATATTGTTCTTTAATACATATACTATACATATATAGAAGCTATATTAATCCCTTCAGTCAATGGCTGGTGGTGAAATATCTTAGTGAAATTTTCACTAATTCATTCACAAATAGTTGCTAATTCGATATATTGGTTTGTACTATCCGAAAAAATAGGTAAATATTTATAAACTTTTACCACAAAAAGTGTATCATCCGGAAAAAACGTGGTGGTTAAGACAAAAAAATAGAATAAAAAAACAGCTGATCAGCTTAATTTTTCACCCAGACAAATTTCTTGTGGCCATGATAGGTTAGTTAAATCATGGGTTGGAGCATGTTGTAAAAATTTGAAACTGCAACCCTGGGAGAGCATAAGCTTCGCAAATTGTTAATATGATAATCAAAACAAACAAAAGAAAAGTTCTTGTGACTTTGGAATGGCTTTTTTCTTCTTAACCAAATGACCACGTTTTGTTAGCAAATAACAGAGAGAGGCATCATTTGACATCGCTTCAGAGTTAATTATATCATGAGGCTAACTGAAACCGCTAAAAAATATTGATGAAAAAAAATTAAATTTGCATTACTGGCCACCACGTTTTGTATTTTGTATAAGTTCTTTATAAAGTGTTCGGGAAGCTGTGAATTCGTCACTGAAAGTGAATTTTTTATGTATTGACCTCAAAATTTTCGCTATTTGTTGTGGTCGAGCAACTAATTCTGACATTTAATGGATTAATAATTTATAACAAAAAGCATTTGGCATCGTATGAACCTTTGTAATTGCGGTTTTTGTTTAGTTTAACAATATAAGTGAATCGTGTTGTGGCGAGCCATTCCGCCGCGTAATTCTATAACCTATTAAAATGGATGATATTCTTGAAGTTTTATTTACTTGTGATAATAATGAACATCAACTGTCTTGCTCTGCTTGGGATTTTCGAACCGGAACCAATTTAATGTCATACAAGGGAGGTGGATACGCGCAACAGCGATCCCTATGTTTTCTACGTTCTGAATATGTTATATCTGCAAACAGTACAAAACCTCTGATTCATGTCTGGCCTATCAATTCACAGGAACAAATATCTTCGGTGCGATTTGTTGCACCGGGAAAACCAAACGCATTGGCATTAAGTCCGGATGGAGGTTTTCTGGTGGCAGCTATTCAAGAAACTCTATATATTTGGCATATAGCAACAGGCCGCATGCTGAACACCATATCAAAACACTATCAAACAGTTACTTGCTTAAAATTTACTGACGATGCTTCACATTTCGTCTCCGCTGGACACGATGGTGGTGTTTTAGTTTGGAATTTGACTCGAGTCATCACCCACAGTGATGAAAACCAACTACCACTTTACAGCTTTAATGATCACGGACTACCTGTTACCGATGTTCACGTAGGTGTTGGAGGCATCAGAGCTTATATGGCAACCGTATCCCTAGATCGTACTTGTAAAATTTACGATTTAAGTTCCGGCAACTTATTGCTAGATGTTGTTTTTGTTGAAGGCTTGCAGTGCGTAGTGCTAAATTCATTGGAAACATGTGTATATGTTGGAACAACGAGTGGATGCATTTATGAGTTTTATATTGATGCTTTACCGCGAACAAAGGTAAATAGCTACATATATGTTAAGGGTCAGAGAAATATATTGAGCTTTAGCTTTTAATATCTGAATACGATGGCTTAAAACCATTATTTCGCAAGTTTCTGTATTCGAGGAACTCGGTATATTTAAGCTTTTTCCAAAAAAAAACAAAATTGAAGCTAAAATTATGCATACTAGTAACCCAGTAAATTGCTTGAGTACTGCTTTAGTGACGGATCATTAGAAAACTTGGGTGTGCATAATGAAACGCAAAACGTGAAACCCAAAACATGAAACACTTTTTAAATTTGGAACTTGGATAGCTTCAGTAATAAATTATATACATATCAAATTAAAGTACTTATCAATTAGAGTGTGATATCAGCTTTGAGATCGGTTAACCAAAAGCTGGGATATAAGCGTGGAAACATTTCCTATTTTTTCAATTCTGTTAAGCAATGCACTGATCAACTGCCAAAGCCTTGCCATAACGAGGAGAATTGCGTTGCTTGCTTTCTGTTACTACGTTTATGCGGCAGCTCAGTTCGTTTTACCGTTTTACGGTTCTAATTTTTTCGTTGCTGCTTTCCCGACCCCGTCCCAATTCTGTTCAACGCATAACACGCACAAATTCTTCTTGTTTATGGTTGGAAAAACTAAAGAGACGAGGAACAAAATTTGTCGTTTGTCGCAAGATTTAACTAAAAGCAAAAAACGAAAAACAAAATCTAAACAAATTTGACACTAGAGCTACTTTTGGAAGATGCAGCATTTTTTTCGCAGTAACCTTTTATAGTAAAATCATCAAGTTTGTCGCAAATGCAAAACAAAAAGCACAAAAGAGAACAGACAAGAATTTCATTCACAGAATTTCCTTGTGCAAACGCGGAGTAAACAATAATTTTTTGCTGAGAGAATCGTATGAGAAAAGAGAAAAAAAAATAATATAATTAAAGAATGGAAAGTAAAATATATGTAATTGTGATATAGTTTTTGGAAGTCTGAAGTGTGAACCTTTTTTATTTTGGTATTATTGTAATCAGGTCAGATGGCATCTATTCTAATAACAGCAAACAAATGTAAAAAACCTAGCCATAATTTTTTTAGTAATTATAAAGAATGAATAACATAGTTTTACTTGCTCAATGAATAATCGGACAACATACCAAGTAATGAAAAAATTGTCGTTATTTTTTTCTATAAAGGATTATTTTGTTTTACGTTGCGTTACTGTGAACTCATTGGGAAATCAAGCTGCATTTGGAAAAAGGCAACTTTTTTGTTGCATTACATTTTTTTTCTTTATATTGAAGATTCTCTATACTCATGAAGTTGTAATGGCAACATTCAAAAAATATTAAATGGGTCTACAGTTTTCCAAAAATCATCAGATTTGAGAAAGTATTCTTTTGGAAATTTCACACTGAATTTTACTAATTGGGCTTATAAATGGCTTTTTTCTTGCAATTCTACTATGAAAATCGTTCCTATGCAACACACTCCGTACAATGTTCAAGCATACGTCCTTTCTAAGCCTATTATATAGAGATATTTGCAATTCTTTTGCAGTTTTGAACGGATATTTTAAAATTTCGTTTAAAATGCTGCGTTCTTCTCATTCATTAAGCTTTTTTCCCTGCCCATCTCTGGAATTTCAAGTCAATCTAAAGTCTCGACAGTACATTTTTATGATGTCGTGGACAGCCGAATGACTTTTTGACTAATTCACCAAATTCCTGGACAGTTTTCCCTTCTCCATGTAGCTTTGCAAAAAGCTGATTTTTTCAAATGTAGCTTGCTTTTCTTTTGGAGCCATAACTGAGAATACGCGTTGTAATTAATATAATTTCTAACATGCAACCAATCTGTGCAAACTAATGCAACGTAAAACAAAATACTCAAAATAATCCTTCATAGAAAAAATAACGAAAATTTTTTCATTAGAATAGAACTCTTAATGCTTGGCGTAGAGATAGGTGCGTGTCGTGGTTTTCGTCGTGATAGGAATACGCACGACGTGTTCGTGTTAGAAAATTTTAATCACGAAGATATAAATTTTACAGTTAAAAAAGTCGTGGGTTTCGTGTTCGTGTTGGGGAAATTTTAAGCCATAAGTGTTTGAAATTTGTAATTCGCGATAGTTTCGTGTTTAACGAATACGATTATTGAGCGCAAATCTGGACAAATCAATTTTTATCAACAAAAATACGTTTGTAAGTAAAAACAATAAACAAAAATGTGTTTTTGATCATACGATGTAATTTTTACAGTTGACAAAGTCGTGCGCGTCGTGTTCGTGTTGGGAAAATTTTAAACTGTGCTTTTTTCAAATTTGTAATTCGTGTTCGTGCCGTGTTTAAAAAAATCGACACCGATCTCTAGTTTGGCGGCACGTGAGTTTTGAAGCTTTCAGACTGGTAAACGCGAAGTTGTTTACTAAGTTGTGTGTTCGAAATTCACCTGACCTTCCCAAAAATCTTCATTTTGGAAGCAACGTACACCTATTTCTATAAATATAACTAATATCGTATGTAAAATAATTTATTCTTTCCAGGAATATCATATGGAAAAGGAGGAAAACAAAAAATTTGTCGCGCATGAAGCTGCTGTTACCTGTATTACTTTGTCTCTTGATGGCCGTACTCTTATCAGTGGTGGTCAGGACAAACAAGTGTGCATATGGGACATCCCCAGCAAGCAACTTGTCAAATCGTTACCACATAAAGGAACTGTTAGCAATGTTGCACTTCGTCTTACGAGCCAAGCAATATTCAATCCAGACCGTAAGCAACCACTCATCTTCATTAACAACCTGAAACGCATGATTGATGCTCCAGATATGGATGAGGAAGAACTAATAGAAATCCTTGTAACTGAAGAGGAAGAAATGTTCTTAAATGGGGATTTACAGACTACTGATTTAAAATTGGCTTCAACATCTTTTTCCAATTCAAGAACAGTTGTGGAGACCGACAAATCTTCAGATGATATTACAAAATTACGCGAGGAGGTACAGAAATTAAAGCGTATAAATAAAAAACTATACGATGTATCTGTAAAAAAAGTTCTTAGCAGTAAGAACAGTTTGTAAGATATTTTCATAGGCCATAAATTTACGACATTTCGTATTTTATACAATTTTTAATTTGCAATGTAATAACCTAATTAATGTATAGCCAAAGAATATAATTTGAATTGACAGTAATATATCTCTCCTATTGGCATTAGCACTTTTATCTTACACAAACAACCATGATGAAAGGGTTTCAATCTCCCTTGCTTAGCGCTGCGTTAGTGTCATCGGTAGCTCCCTCTTTTTCTGCTGCCAACTCTTGTCTCATTTCTCGATTGGAATGTAAAAGCTCCTTTAATTGCTCGATAATATTGTCCGTTCGTTGCTCAAAGGAATCTAATGCTGAACTGAGTTCGTCCAAACTATCGTTTACAGCCGCCAATTCTGAAAATGGTGTACAAGTTTAAAAATTTTGTTTTCGTTTAGAAGATATCGTTTTTCACCCAATAAATCAACTTCATCGGCGTTGTTGGAATTTTCCGATGGGTCGTAATTGTTTTTTGGTGCCATTCCTCTGTGAGGCTTCGTGTCAGCTGACCAGTCCATATTACGATTGCATATTGAGTGTTAGAACTGTCAAAACACTATTACTACTTCTATATGCTTTTATTCGTGCTTTCATAGAATTTGGAATTTTAAATAGTAGTGTTTCTTGAGTTTATGTGGTTGTCAAATTACGAGAATTAACTGTAGTCCCGAAATTAGAGCGCCAACGTCGTTTAACTGTCAAAATTTTATCATGTACATGCATTTTATATGAAGCAACATCCCAACGCCTGCCTATTCAATTTTCCAGTTTCAACAGAGCGTAGGCAGCTCATTTTTTATGTTATTGTGCTGATTCTTTTTCTGTAAAATAGTTAACAAATAAACTCCACATGACGCTCTTATTTAAGTTCGGTGAGCACATAGTTAGCAAACAATGCCAAACATTCCAATTTATTGACCACAGTCACATTAGGACTCAACTTAATAGTTATATGTATGCACTGGCTCTAAAAATGGGCTTCATGAGAACATATGCTGCTAATTTTGAACCTGTCTGGAGCTGCGATAGTGAGACCAAATTTTTCAAGTGATGGCTCATGGAAACGACTCTTCAGTATGGTCTTAGTCATCCCTATTATGAATAAACATTCCTTTGAGATTTGTTTCAAACCGTATGGCTTGCAATTCTAGAAGATTTGTGGGAATGAGAAAAAGCTTTCACTTTGCTTTCTACTTCACGAAAATGAGTAGATGGCGAGCTACCCAGGCAATACTAGCAAAAATTCTGTAAACTTGATTACTTGCAAAATTGTATTATTTAAGCTGCGTAGCATATGGTAGATGTTGTTGGCAATGCAACATTCGGTTTTCTTGCGATCCCTGGCAATAAGCTCATGAAACACAACTACTAATGTCAATGATGTGACATAAGCCATTTTTTATGACATAAGTGTGTTTTGGCAATGTTTTGGCTGAAAGTACAAAATTATATAGAAGGTGGGATTGAAAAGTAAATAGTATTGGCAGCAAGAGAAAAACGTCACGCAAATAAAAAAAATGTTTTTAAACAAATAAAATAATTTTTGTAACATATCTATTGCAAGAAAAAGTAAACAAAAGAAATTGCAGTGCACTTGAAAGAAAAATTAATGAGACCTTCGATTGATGGCTTCGAAAGTTGTTGCAGAACTAGCGCCATTTTTGTGTTTCTTAATGTGCTTTGTAATTTGACAAATTAAAGTAATTTTAATGGGAAAATATTTAGAACAGAGTTATTAATTACGTGTGCTTCAGAAACACCAAATTCTGTAGAAACAAAACCATTATAAATATGATTCCGAAATTATTTTCTTTACTAAAAGTGAATTCAAGTTTCATTGGTTGCTTTTTAATATATGCATTAATTTTTACATTGATACATTAAAAAAATGTAAAAATAACCATGATTTAAATCATGAAAATAACCAAATAAAAAATCAACTACCAAAGTTTGCAGACAAGACAAAAAAGTTCTGGAAAGTTGTAAATTTATTGCATACTACGAAGCTGACATGTACGTATACTTCTAATGTACGGGCTATTGCTGATATCTCAATGGATATTACCAACCATATTAAAATATCCTCTTTGAACACTTAAAATAATTTTTGGGAGTTATTTATAATAGAAAATTAAATTTTTATAGCGTTTTTTGTATCATAATTTAATCGTCATTGTCCTACATATCAAATCCGTTATGAAAATAATGGGCTCTGTTGTAGTGAGCAAGGTTGAGTATGAAATGTCCAAAAAGTAAAATTTCCAAGCATATATTCTAAGCTAATCATATTTTGACGAAATGTTGAGGTTTTTTTTTTTAAGAATCAAAATGAAGAAATAGCAATTAAATGAGAAGTTTCATTTGGTGATTTTATTTAGACTGTGTAAAACAAAGTTTTCAGATTACAGTCTATCTACTATCAACATTAACCAATTAATTCCGAAGCACAGAAATCCAGTGATTTTTGTGAAGAATATGTTAGAACAATTTCATCTCATCCCTGGATTATGTAACAGCCTGTCCGATAAATAAGACATTGGGAAGATTGGGTACGAAAAGAAGCCAAAATATTTATTATAAAATCAATATTATTTATGAGATATTCACCCCTATTCCCGTTGGCGTTGACGCTATAATTTTCGTTTCAATTTCGTTGTCGTTTTTATTACCGTCTCGTTTCTAAATTGGAATTCCTGAAATATATTGAAACGCCGTAAAAATTTCAAATTTTGGTAAAATTTTTACATTATCTTTCCGATAACTTTCATAACGCCAACAGGAATATAAAATTGACATTTTGATGTCGTTTTAAAACATGCCAACGAGAATACGGGTGATTGATGAAAAAGAAGTAAAATAATGAAAAAGACAAACAGACACTCATTCCAAAGAGTTTTTTCACATCAAAAAATAAGTTGTTTTTTTGCAGCCCTCTCCTTGGCATCGCCTCTATTTCTCTCTTTTCATCATATAATGTCGCAAATTATCATATCTTTACCAGATGTTGCTTTGGTCGCCACAACAAACGTAAATTCAAAGCATAATGTCAGCTAACGAATAGAACGAAAGGGAATTTGCGGGTACGACAAATTCTTGCCAACAAACAGGAAAACTTTTTCTCAAGAGTTTCCTCGTGTAAACGGTTACTAATATACATCTTTCAGGGGCCAGGCCCATCCTGGAAAATGACTGAGATACACCCATGCTAAAAACATATACGTCTCCTAAAATCTAGAAAGAGAATCGGTGCACCAGCGTTTACAAAATTATAAGCTATGTGTGCATACGCCATTTTCATGTCTAGCATTCTGATGAGTTTTCGCCAATGTCAATTACTCGCTCAAAAACTGGGGTCTTCTGCAATCAGCCAATCACGCTTATAGACGCCTCCCAGACATTTGTAATCAGATTTGGCTGATTGACTTTAGATTTTTCTGTCTTAGAGTAGCTATAAGTTGTCAGTAGCGAACCTTGTTTCACAAATGCCAAATACTGCATACATGTTCCCAGTGTCATATTTATATGACGGTGAATTTCAAAAGCATATTACATATACATAAATATTATTTTTGCAATATTTTTTCATTGTTGATATTTCTCTAGAATTAAATAAAATTATAATAAGTTTAGTTACTACAAATTTTGTTTTTAGTAGAAAGAATAAACACGAAATAAAGTTTTAAAAATGTGGCAGAAGTTCCAACCTTTACAAAATTTGCATTAATTACAAATATACTTCAGCTCCGGAGAAATATTTTTTTATAGTGTAAAGTGTGAAGTCAATGGGAGTTAATAGGTTAAGAGGTTAAATATCTCTAAATCTAGAGTAAAACTAAAAAAACAGATACATTTTCGGATTCAGCGATCTCGAGAACCTTCAAATCATTTGTCCGTTCTTCTGTAACTTGTAAAGACTAATGATGTGTGTCTGCTATGCTGTACTGCTATGAACTCTCATTTCATGCCATTGATAGATGTTACATATCTCGTAATTTTTGAACTTTTTTATTAGTAAAATATAAAAAGTCATTTACACTAAGAAACATTTATGCAATTCACACTTCATTGTAAATTTGGCTAGTAAAATTGCAATGTTGTAATATTAAAGTAAGCCTCTTTGACCGTTTTTAAATTGCTTCATTCAACGGAAAATGTACAAATTGTTGATGTTTGATTTTATTTTTATTTGCCCTGCTAATAGGCTATTGGCTATGTATGTATTTGAATAAGGAATAAAAGGAGTACCATCTCTGAAAATTTTATCCATATTTTTTCACCCTATTTGATTTTATAAGCATTTAAAGTTAATATTTTTGATTTGCAACGTAAATTGAAACATTGAGAATGAAAGCGAGAGAATAAAATTTGAGTTACAAGCATTTATATATATATATATTCCCGTTGGCATTGACGTTATAATTTTCGTTTCAATTTCGCTGTCGATTTTATCGCCGTCTCGGTTCTAAATTGGAATATCTGAAATATATTGAAACAACGAAAAAATTACAAATTTTGTAATATTTTGACAGCAACGCATGTCGTTTCTATCTTCGTTTCAAATTACAGATTTTCTAGTTGTTTCTTTAAAAATTGTGCATTAAATTTACTTCACCTTTTGATGGTAATTTTTAATAAATCGTTGTCTGGTATATTTCTGGATTGTCGAAAAGTAGCGTATATTACACCTACGTATAAATCTGGCTGTAAAAATAACATTGCCAATTACAGACCTATGTCCACGCTCTCTGTTATTTCTAAACTTTTTGAATGGATCGTTAAGGATAAACTATTGTTTGCTGTTAAAAGAATAGTTTCTCCTTATCAACATGGTTTGAGTGGCCGCTCAACTATCTCTAACTTAGTTTTATTTAGTGAATACTGTATATCGACGTTTTTGCTAGGATGCCAGGTGGATGTGATATATACTGACTTCTCTAAGGCGCTGGATAAGATATCACATGATCTATTAATTAAAAAACTTGAAGCTTTGGGTTTTCATTCCTGTTTCTTGAAATGGCTTAAGTTTTTTTTTTACAGAATTGCCCATGTGTTGTAGTTTTTGAAAACACTAAGTCTAATGTTTGTTTTGCAATTTTTGGTGTTCCACAAGGGAGCATTTTGGGGCCATTGTTATTTATCATTTATGTTAATGATATTGCATCTCTATTTGTGGATTGTAAATGCATTTTTTACGCTGATGACCTGAAGCTCTTCCTGCAAATCAGAATTGCGACTGATTCTGCACTTCTACAGTGTGATTTGAACAAACTTCATCTTTGGTTTATTAATAATCGACTTCCTCCTAGTTTAAACAAATGTGTTTAAGTGTCTTTTTCTAAGTCTAATATCCTTCTTTCAACCTCGTATAATATTGCGAGCTTTGCACTTTTCTCTGTCCTTTAATTTAACGACCTTTTAGTAGTATTTGATTCAAATTTTTCCTTTCGATTCCATTTGGACTTTGTTATTCCAAAGCATATGGTATGCTGGCGTTCATAAGGCGTATTTGGTGACCAGTTCAGTGATCCATACACTTTTAAAGTTTTATTTACTAGCCTCTTTAGTTCAAGATCAGAATATGCGTCAATTGTATGGTTTCCTTATAATGTAATATATAAATCCTTTACCAAGTTTGCGTTGCGATCCTTAAACTTTGAAAATGTTTCTCCTTCATTTAATGCTTGACGCCTTTTGAAAGTAGAAGAAATATTTTGTTTTCACTATTCTCACATGACATTGTGTCTAATACAATTGATTGTCCTGATTTACTAGGCATGATTCATTTTAATGTTGCAGCAAGAGCTCTAAGTAATAAAATTCCTTTTCATCTTGCAACTCCTCGCACTAATTACGCTGAAAGTGCGTCTATTAATGTTGATTTCTCGGCTACCAAAACTATAGATAAGCATTTTTAAATAATTTTTTTGCATTGATGTAACTTTTTTTTGTTCTAGTCTGAATGTGTATGTTCATAGCAAGGGTGCTCACAAGTTCCCCAATAGGCAAAGGCAGGAGCTTGCAGGCCTTCTAGCAGGCCTTCCTTGGTAATATTAAGGCCTTGCCACCTCCTTTCGAACTTACTTTCTTTTTTATATGAAACGTCCCGATAAAACAGGCTTTCTTTAGCAGGTCTGATAGAAATACTCTTCAAGCAGTCTTCCTACATCGCTTGCGTCAAGAGCCCTTCTAAGAGCACTTACCGTAGAAGGAGTGACAGAAGTACTTTAAAAAAATTAAATCTTAATACGTCGTGAGACTCTTAGTTAGATTTGTTTTTATCTGCGTCAACCTCCCTTGCGTTGATATTTTTAATTTTTATTTTTTGTGATGTTTTCTTAATTTATAATTTGACATTGAATACACAACACTGTACCACTTTAACATAATATGAAACAGAAGACCAGCCTAACAACATGCACACCGTTCCTTACTTCTAACTATTTATCTACTTTTGATGTCGTATAACTACAATCCAATGACAAAAAAGTAATGTCGAATCATAAAACATTGCAATGCATGAAATAAAAAAATACATGAAGTCCTTCTTTGCCTTCTAATATAAGGCCTTATAGCACTGCTGCAGTGGGAAGGCCTTATAACACTGCTGCTGTGGGAAGGTCTTATAGCACTGCTGCTGGGGGAAGGCATAATAGCACGCCTGCTGTGGTAAGCCATAATAGCATTTCATGTGTATACACTCAATGAAGTGTAACTGTTCTGCTAGTTAAAATGTCACCACTTATAAAATTTGCTTATTGGTAATATTGACAGATTGTAAATAAAAACAAAAATCATAATAAAAAAAAATAAAAAAAATGAGCATTCATGTTTTTATTTGCATGAAAATTTAGTTTTGAGAAGGCCTCTTACAATCGGAGCAGTGCTAGCAGGCCTTCTCCGGGAAAGGCCTTGTTCAATTGCCTGCTGGGTCCTTATGGAAGTGCGAACACCAATATGTAAATTATTAAAAAAAAACAGAATTCAATATGTACAAAAAAAAAACGAATTATATTTTCTGATAATTTATCTGCAATGAAAAACTAAACTAAATTTCCCTTCATTCTTCCATGATCATTCCAATAAAGTTGACTATGTAATCTTGAGACTTAAAGCAAATTTCGGTAAGAAAAAAATCATTCTACATAAAATAGTACCCGGAAGAAGTTATAGTCGATAACGTTCGGCGTACAAATTGACATGCATCTGTGCAGGTTTGCCTTACACAATCTCATGTTTTCGAAGATGTAGACTTGGACAAGACTGCACAATCGACCATTTCCGTGGGAATTTTGAAAATCGCGTTATTTGGTGATGTGCATTGGCTACCGCGTAGCTGCGACTTGACGCCGTTGGACTATATTGGAAGAATTGTACTTAAAAAAAAATCGTTTTTTATTTAAATCAAAATCAAATTTGAAATATAAATGATCAACCCTATACATAGTACAAATTAAGCTTCAACTACCAAGAGACCGACCATTGTTCGGTTTTTGCTTTTACATTGAAAAATATGCATTTTGTTGAAAAAAATTTAATAAGATTGAAGGTTGAAATATATAAAAAATATTGAAAAGGGTTGAAAAGCCGAACACAAATTAAGAAACTTGCAAGAGGTTGATAAGATATGGATAATATTGGAAAACGTCAAAACAGGTTAGAAAAGTATGGAAAATGTTAAAATGCGTTGAAAAAGCCGAAAAATGTTGGAAATGTCTGAAAAATGTTGAAAATTGAATAAATTTTAAAACGGGTGAAAAAGTCTGAATCGAAAAAACAAGGAAAATTATGAAAAAAGTGGAAAGATTTTGCAAAATGGTGAAATAGTTGAAAGAGATTGAAAAACTCGAAAAGGTTGAATTAGATTGGAAAAGTCAAAATAAATTGAAAGAGGCTGAAAGTTCGATAAAATATGGATAATGTTGAAAAATGTAGAGAGAGGTTGAAAAACTCGAAAAAAATTTAATGAAGTTGAAATCGTCGAAATAAATTGTAAGAGGCTGAAAAAGTCAATAAAAAATTTAAAATGTTAAAAAAAGTTGAGAGAGATTGAAACAGCTGAAAATGGCTGATAAAGTCGATAATACATATATGAAAAGAGTTGAAAAAGTCAAAAAAAAATATAGAAAATGTTGAAAATAGTTGAGAGAGGTTGAATAATATTGAAACAGTTGAAAGAGGTTGAATAACTCGAAAAAAGTTTAATGAGATTGGAAGTGTCAAAATAAATTGAAAGAGGCTGAAAAGTTCGATAAAATATGGATAATGTTGAGAGAGGTTGAAGCAGGTGACAGAGGTTGAAAAACTCGAAAAAAAATTCAATGAAGTTGATAACGTCGAAATAAATTGTAAGAGGCTGAAAAAGTCAATAAAAAATTTAAAATGTTGAAAAAAGTTGAGAGAGATTGAAACAGGTGAAAATGGCTGATAAATATAAAGAGTTGAAAAAGTTGGAAGAGTCGAAAAATATAGAAAATGTTGAAAATAGTTGAGAGAGGTTGAATAATATTGAAACAGTTAAAAGAGGTAGAATAACTCGAAAAAAGTTGAATAAGGTTGAAAAAGTTGAAATAAATTGAAAGAAGTTGAAAAAATCGAAAAAATATGGAAAAATATTGAAAGAGGATGAAAAATGTTGAAAAAGTTTGAAAAATTCTTAAAAATCGAATGAAGTTGAAAAAGTCCAAAAATATTGACTGAGGTTGAAAAACTCAAAAAAAGTTGGAAATCTGGAAAAAAGTTGAATGAAGTAAATAAATTAAATTCGCTAATAAAAAAAGTGAAACGATTGAAGGTCGAAAAAACATGGAAAATATTGAAAAAAGTTGAATGAGATTGAATAAGTCGGACATATTTAAAAAAATATTGAAAATAATATTGAAACAGGTGGAAAAGTCGAAAATAGTTGAATACAGTAGAAAAAGTCGAAAAGAATTGAAAGAGGTTGAAAAAAGTTGAGAGAGGTTGATGCAGTAGAAATCTGTTGATAACATCGAACATACATATGTATATAGAAAATATGTTGAAAAAAGTTGAAGCTGTTGAAAATTTTGAAATAAATTGAAATAGGTTGAAAAAGTCAAGTTGAAAATATTTGGGAAATTCAATCAAGTTGAAAGAGCTCAAAAGCAGCATATTAGCCCACTGGGAGCTCTTCTTCGAAAATACGTAAAAAAGCTGTTTAAATCATCACAAAAGCGAATGACTGAAGTGGTAAGAAACAATAGAGAATCTACCCATTATTAAAATTATCTGTGACTTTTATTTTCTTATAACACTTAGAAGGAATTTAACGAATTTTGTGCTATCGTTTTGTCGCACCTTTAAATTGACTTTTTAGTTTAATTCAAAAATGCATTAATTTATTTAATAAATTATTTATAAGCAATTTATTTTTTTAGCTTTAAGAATATAAACCATGAAAATAAATTTTTAATGATTGTTCTAAATCCTTTTAAACACCGGAAAATTAGTTGTGCCATCGTTTCGTCCTGGTCTGTATATGATAAAACTTTTATGTGGGAATTTCTTCCGAAAAGTAATTCCTTCTATATTTACATGGTAAACCTTTTTTCAATCACTTTATACCTTTATAGAAAGTTTTGCCCAAAGGCTTTTTTTTAAATGCTATACGTCTATGAACTAAGAAATTCCCATTCTCTTTTTTCTCAAACTTTTCCGATTTAACTGTGTTAAAATGTTCCCTTGCAATTCTTGAAGTAGAACATGATTTTTTGTAAATGAGCTGTTATTTTTGAAAGTGGTATAAGTCTATTTTTTATGTAGCAAGATGTTTAAGGGTTTGCATTTGAATTAAATTAAAAATAACGTTTTATATCCAAACTTGTTTCGATTACTATATAAAAAATCTTACACCATTAAATGTGCGATTATATTATCTGGGCAAAAACTACCGTTACCG
The DNA here is from genome assembly GCA_963680825.1 of Meiosimyza decipiens. Taxonomy (NCBI): domain Eukaryota; kingdom Metazoa; phylum Arthropoda; class Insecta; order Diptera; family Lauxaniidae; genus Meiosimyza; species Meiosimyza decipiens. The sequence goes on from OY804258.1 coordinate 148,473,649, forward strand.
TGAACCACATTTTTTTTAAAAAGTGAACTTATACCAATTTCAAAAATAACAGCTGAAATATTAATTCCAAGTCACATCTTATTTATTTTCAGATCTCTTTGAATAAGATGGAAACAAGTACCTTTCTGAAAGAAAACTTGCCAAAAGCAACATCACAATTAACAACAACAACTTATTCATTACTAAAAAGTGAAAAACAAAGTAGTAATTCATTAGCAGAATTTTCTGCCTTTGACGCTACAAAAGATGGAAATGTCAGCGGTAAGTGCAGCAAACACGGTACTTCAAAGGTGTCAGTTAACTTTGAGGAAAAATTTAAAATTGAGGTAATTATTCGCTTCTATAATTTATTCAGCCTACTGCTTAATATGTGTTTACTTACAGCCCGACGTAGAAATAAGCGAACTGCTTGGCTCTGTTATTACACACAACTGCCCTGGCGTGCGTACGAGTGCACGTGTCATACAAAAAATGAAACAGGATCAAACACGACCCACGACACCCCCAGCGATTGAACGTGATCACAAACAGAAGGAAGAGAAAAATGTTCAAAAAGCGTCATCACAACTGCGTACCAACAAACCAATTTGGACAAATCTTGAAAGAAATCATTTTTTTGATGCTATCAATGAATTTGGTAAGGACTTCGAAGCGATTGGAAATTACATTAACTCAAAACTAAGGCGAAAATGTGGTACAGACATTTCTTTCAAAACAAAGGAGCAAGTACGTCTGCACTACTATCAGACATTTCATAAAATATGTAAATACTTACGATTCTCGGATGGTGAGTTACTTTAGGACAATTTTTCGAATGCAATTACATATATTTGGTTGATAGAGGTAAAGAAACCCGCTCAAGAGATGTACGCATTGATCAATTATGGTGAAATGCGCCGAAAACTGCAATTTGTAACGGATAAACAATTTTTAAAACTAAGACAATTGGTTTATCAAGGCCAAATAATAGTGAGATGTAAAGGTAAAAATATACGCATTAAAACGCCCTCGTGCAAAGCCTTGCGCAAACTTAACCAACTTGACGGTAATTATTTTTCATGACTTACTCTAATGTCGTTTTATAATATATTTTCAATACTAAATTTTCAGACTCTCTCGAGGACATTAGGTTACCTTCAAAAATAGAAGTCATTGTTACCCCAGCCAATATGGAAGCATTTGGGCGAGTGCAAACAATTGCACAAAATCCACGCGCACGTATAACGGTGCCACTACAGAAAAAACTTATAAATTTTATTAAAACATTTCAACACAAGTGGCGCAGCTCAGACGTTAAATTAGCTGAGGAGGAAGCTAAATTTTTTCCTCACACTGGAGCTGCCAGTAGTTTGTGTTCGGAGCAAAATGCACAATCTGCGGATATTCAATCAAACGAAAAAACTGTAACAGCTGCAGCTTCTGCTGTTTATAAAGACCCTGAAATGTGTTTTTTGCCCAAACCCGGTGTAACTATACATCGTCCACTGCTTAGTATAACCGAATATTTAAGCAGCGTTAACATTTGCCTTAGTGCCTATGAGGAGCGCATGGGAGTCAAGGTGCGCGGAGAAACATTGTGCCTTGAACGACCAAACAACAAACGAAATCGCACGGAAAGCGGTTCTGACAAACGTTCACCGGATGCAAAAAAGCAAAAGAATTTAATTTTAGCGGAAAGTCAAGATTTAGCAGTAAATTCAATATCACTTCTAAACACAGCCACTATTAAGGAGGAACCCAGCTTTACTGACCCAGAATTGTTATTGGTAAAGTGCGAAAATACAATAAGCGATTATAATGGTGATGATTTAAATGTTGAGCTGAACGAGCTTCTGTCAGACGCAGACCCAACGAAAGATGAGCACATCAAAACCACAGTTGGAAGTCAAGTTAAATTAGAACCAGCGATGTCGGGGGCAAAACAGGATGTTATAACAAGCATTAAAATAAATACAAACAGTCCTTCATCGATAGTTACCAGTTCTTGTAATATTCACACAGCAACAGCAACTATTACAACAACTACAACACATGCACGATCTAAACGGGGTAGTACCTCAAAAGCGCGTTCAGCACTTACATTCAAACCACTTATTAGTGACGCTGTTATTAAATGCATACGAAAAGGCTGGACCATTTCAAATGCAGGCGACATTACAATTGGTGACTTGTATGTTGTTTTTGGACAAGACTCCAGATTGGAATTTGACTATTATTGGACTGACGCGGCTAACGCAAAGGTTTTAACATCAAGCAATAGTTGTACCGTTCAAACGGATTCTTCTTCATCAATATTTTTACAGAAGCCAAATGGCGTACCGTATAATCCATCAGAATGCGATGACCGAAATTTAACAAAAACACTTTTGAACTCAACTGTAAGCAACAAGTTGAAACATTTGCTTCTTATTGCGAATCTTAGCGAACGAATTCGCAAACGACAATGTTCGTGTGGCCACACTTGCGAAAAGACAATTGCAAAAGCAAGAGTAAGTTGCAGAAATTAAATAAAACCTATATATATTTTAAAATCCATTTTTTCAATTTTGTACAAATCGAAATAATTTAGGTATTGGGCTCAATTTTATTTTTCTTCAAACATCGACTAAAGCTGAGCATATCAGGGAGTGTTAGTTTGCAATGCTTGAAATTCAACTAAGTTCTATCCTCAGAGGAATACGTTAAAAAAAGCTTATCTAATATAAGGACCCAACCAGCTATGACTTGTTTTATAAAAGTTTCGAAAAAAAAGTTATTTTTTGACTTTTGTATTATATAAAACTAATTTAGGTAAAGGCTGACTTTTATTTTTTCAGGCAAATGATAACACTTAAACTGAGCCAAATATTTTTTTTTTGGCAAAAATAAGAGGCTTTGCTAAATAACAAATAAACCGTTAATCCAATTGAACTAAGTTTGGTACCAATCCATTGGTCTAAATTTTTTGAGTTCAAATGTACGTAGTTTGTGTGGACCCCTGGGCCCCTATACATTATAATGTGTGTTTATATTTTTGTTTTTTTTTCTCTAGCTCTCGTGAGTATATTACACCGCGAATTAATTTTTTCTCGTCAAAACTCGTTACGACATGTGAAAGTACTACCCTCCCCTTCAAAATCCGTTTTGAATTATATCGATATCTTTTTTTTCTTCAGTTATCCTGCCGTACTGAAACTAATGCATAGGGGTATAGGGGTCTGTGCAATAAATTTCAATTTTCGATAACTCGGAGATAAAAAGTGATACATGTAATTCCAAGTTGGTTTTAAAGGGGATAGTAGTACATTCACACGTCTTAACGAGTTTTGGTGGCAAAAATCAATTCGCATTGTAATATACTCACGAATATACCAAAAAACTAGATTGTGTTCTCCGATATAGAACATGAAAATGAACGAAAGAAAACAAATTTTTTTTACATTCGGCACACTTTTTTTAATATATTTGTATTATCAGCTACCTGAACAAATGTGAAAACCATAGAAAATACCAAAAAAACCGAAAATATAAACATGCATTATTTATTATTACGTTTGAATGTAAAGCCATATCGCCATTTTCCCATGCAAATACTCGTAAATGTACAAGGGTCCAGCCAGACCACGTCCGACCGTCCTAAGGTTATTGGAACGCCTGACCAACGAAGTGTTAACAAAACTCCATTGCATCCCCTTTAAATTTTGAAGAAATCAAAGCTTCATTCAATTCGGTTTATTTGCTCAAGAGCAACAAGATTTTGTTTATAAAGATACCTAAAGTATAATTTAACGATTTAAATGGTATTTCCTGTATTAACCGCCACCTCTTACATAGCATCGACGTTCGGGGAGCGGGGTGGAATGTGACGAAATTTGATGCTAATTACTGCGCAACATTGAAATATATTTTTTTGGCTTGCTGTTCACAAAAAATCTTCTCGAACTCCTTCAGTTTAGCGCAGAAATCCCATCCAGCTGAATAGCGAAGCTACGTATAAAAGCTTTAGAAGTTAAGTCCCATACCACCTCCATACGTATCGCCTTCTTTGCAAGCACACGAATACTGCAATGTAACGTTTCGCTAGCTTGACACCTGTCAGTTTGAAGCTTGTATTCACTGAACCGCAGAAATCTACGATTGGTCAAGTAGAAGGTTTTGAAATCTTAACTCTGCCCAATGACAGATTTCGCATTATTTATTTTCAACGTGACAGTTTTTTTTATGCAAAACTATTGACAGATAATAAATCACTTTGAACTACAAGCCTTTTCATTATGACCTTATTCAATAACATTTAACAGCTCGTTTTACAGCTACAGCCAATAACGAGTCGAAGTTTGGTGCTTGCCGATTCGGGTCGCAGTAGTTCTTAAAAATATGCTACAAATCTGATTTTTCTTCCGTTTAAAATTGTGGTTTTGTTGGAGTGATTTCAATTCACAAGAAAGCTCAACATTTTTACCGTCAAATTCTTTCGCTGTCCAAGAAACAACCCAGCCCAGTATAGTTTTCTGCAACCTAAAATATTTCTACGCAGATCAGCTTGCCGACTCGCACTGATTTGTTGAACCTTTAGTCGTCTAGTTCTAGATTATTTGCCATATTTCACCGAAACACATCAATATATTCATAAAACTTAACGCCAATTATTTTTGGCAGTAACTAAAATTCTAAGGCTACTGCGAAATTGTTAAATCGAATTTTTATCGTTGGTTCAACTTTATTTTCAATATTAGTCTATAAATTCAAAGAAAAAAGTGTAAAGAACGATATTCCGAGTTTGCATCGTAAAGCTTCCTGAGCCAAAAAAGAAAACCTACGGTGTAAAAGTTGATAACTTCCTAAGAACTATTTTTTTTTTAAATTGCAGAAGAATTTTTTTACTGAATCCCCCAAAGGGTATAGGAAATATTTAGAAACCGATTCTACTCATTCGTTTGCAGAAGGCCGGCACCGTTTAACTAAAACTAACAAACACTATTTTCTTGAAGAGAACTTTAAATAATCAATCGAATATTCCCATTTAATCTGTGACTCATAATCCAGTTTTCCTACATAGAGACAAATTATTATGGAAATTGCAATATCCTTATAATTCCCATAAAAATCATGCACTGATACCCACATTAACAAAGTCAATTAACAAGCGTAAATGACTGTCCATTTCGAAACCTTCGTAATCTCAAAAAGTGCAGTAACATGTTCTTCAAACATGAGAGCATGATTAAAAAATAACATACGCTCAGGATTATATAGTGGTTATTTATACATATTGCTCATTCCATAAATAAGTGCACTCTTTTTTGACTTTTTTCTCCGATATTTTTAATTTTTATATATTGCATATCCAAAGGGGATTTTTGAACACATTTAAACTTTGAACAAAAAATTTACATTTTAAAAAGTTATGAGCATTTTAAAATTTTAAATTGAAAAGCTTTAATTTTATAAAAATGTTGCTCAAATAGCTACGACATAACATCATTTAATAAAAAATTGATTGCAACAAAAGTAACTTACCCACATGAAACTTATAGTAAGTAGGCTGCCTTTGGCCGCGGCTCAGGGCTTACATTCTCCAATATATCCAAGACTGGCACGGTAGAAGCGGAGGTACAAGCGCGAATAGTGCGAACGTAACGCGGACGGCGGGAGGATATAATATATATAACGCCGGCTTCGCTAGCCACAGTAATTCTACACAAAATTTAGGGTAAGTGGGCGGTCTCTGCAGCTCAAGGCTTACGTCCTCCAATTTGTCCGATACCGACTTAGGAGCGACCTGCGGTCGCAGTTCGTTATGATATGTGCAACAAGGCTTTGCTAGCCACAGTGCTTTTGCATTTAGATTTCATTGCATATCTTTGGGCATAACTGGCATAGGAAAGACTAATTTTTCCAAAAAAAAACTGGTTTGGCCGGTAACATTTTTTGAATGTTTTTTTTGGAAAATAATTCTTTAATCAAAAATTATGCAATATTCAAAACTAAATGAGAAATAATCAGAACCACCTAAAAAAAATGGTGTTTTATATAGATTCAGCATATTGAAATGGTTCTTGACACGAAAACATTTATGTTAAAATTTGTTTTCTTTTGTAGATTCAACAAATTGAAAGGGATCTGGCCACGAAAACATTTATTTCGAACAAAACATTTTTACCAAACGCAACATCTTCTGATGGAAATAGCTTATTTCGTCAGCCAATTGTGCCAATTCGAAGACCTGTTTTTAATATGGACACAATGAAACAGATACCAACCGTAATATACATATAATGTATAAGCTATATGCTACAATTTTATTCATATCACATAATTTTTGATTAGGTTTTGCGTCCGAAGATGTCACAACAAGTGCTTGTGCAACGTTTACTACTTCCAGGAGGCATGAATCATCATGACCTAGTTAACGACAAAAACTTGCAAAATAATATAATAGGACTAAAGCAGGATAAAGAGAAAATGATGACTTCGATACAAAATACAATAACGCATGTTAATCCTTCACTCTCGAATTATGTTCGAACAAAATATTTAAAGCCAATTTCAGCATCGAAAATAAAATCAGAATCATTAATTGAACTACCTTCTAACCTTAAGGATGATGCAAGCTGTACTGACATTTCAATAAGCTCAACATATGTACAGCAAGACACTATAGAATTTTTGCCCCATAAGCCATCTGACGTTGGAGAACACAAGGACATTTACAATGAAGAGACTACAGAAGATTCTGTGAAAAATCTAAACGAGTTTTCAGTTTCCTTAGCGCCAGATATCGCTTTTGATGAAACATCCAGTGAGACATATACACTAGGATGTATCACGAATAATTTTATTTTTGAAATTCAAAATTTCTAGTCAATACTCATATATTTCCAAAAAATAAAAGTGTAGTCAAATTGAAGAATATTAAGGTGTCCCGAAATGGGCTTAGTTGTTTTTGTCAAAAATGTAGACTTTAAATTTTTTTTAAGAACATAAATACATAGAAAATTGTTTTTTTTTAATTACAAAAATAGATGTGTTTTATAGTTAAATTTTTGGTTAAATCCTAAGTTAAATAATTTGAGAGTGAGAGGAAAATTGCTCTCAAAGAAAGATTTAACTAAAAAAGTAAACAGTCTAAAATTAGTTACAAATTTGGTTATAGTAGCCAAGTGTCAAAACGAAAAATATATTTTGTTACGATATCCAAAACAAATTTTGATTCGCTACGAAATTTTTTTTTCGGTTTAGTGTGTTATATTTCTATTTAAAAAATATAGGTATCAATTGATACTAATATTATTGTGTACAAGCTTCAAATCGGTCCACTTGTAAACAAAATTAATAGGTCTCAAATTAATCCAAAAAAGTATTTAATTAATAAATTAAAGTTAATTTATTTGATTGGCAACTAACTACTTACGTCTTTGATACTTGACAAAATTTAAATACAAAAATACTATACGCAAATTTTGTTAACTATTTTTCGGAGAGAGAGTTGTTTGATTCTTTCATTTTCACGCTCTCATTTAAGTATATTTTGGAGAAAGCAGACACAAGTTAGACATATTTAGGCAACAGCGCTTAAAGTTAACTAAAGGCGAGTTAACAAACACAACTAATGTTAAGTTTAGAATGTTAATTAATAGTCAAAAAAAAAAAAAAACATTTCTGTCGTGTAACTTATTCGTCTCCCGGATTACACGTAAAATTATAACGTTTTTTGCAAAGTTAAAGTCTATTGTTGACAGTTAAATTTATTTCTAGTGTACATTTTTCATTTAGAAATTTAAAATTTGATTAGCATATGTTTACTAAACCCAACTTATTTGTTATTTTATGAAATTAAGCCTATTCCTATTAAGCCTCATTCCGAGGGAAAACAAAATATTTTTTTTTTATAGAAAAAAAATAGAAGAATTGAAAAATATTAAAACGTTAAGTTTGAAAAAGTAAATCAAAACAATAGATAAGTACATTATCTCTTCATCCTTCATAACTAATGAACATTTCAGAATGTTATAGTTGTTTGTTCGGAATAAGCTTATTTTATAAGCTATTACGAATCCTATTCCGATTAAGCCAATTTTTGTGGAAAGAGAAGTAAAACTAAAATAAAAAATTATTTTATTTTCTTAATAAAATAAGATTACAAATATAAAAACGGTTCAGTTTGAAAAAGTAATTGAAAATGAATCTTGATTATATTATCTATGATCTTGATAATTAATGAAAAATTCATAATATTATAGTTGTCAGTTCAGAATTAGCTTAATTCATTTGTATGTATGTGATATTACAGTTTTAAGCGTTAAGCTTTTTCAACCTACAACCAACCAGTGTTTCCATATAGTGATAAATTGACCGGTAATTCCCTAAGCGTTAATTATAATTGACACGGTTACAAACGCTCTTCTACGACCTTTCTGTTTGAAGTCTGAGAGAATAGGTGTATGAAGACGTTGCTCCTCATGAAACCACATAAATCTTTCTTTATTTGCACTTCCCCTCCTGCTCTACTTTATATACATACGCGACAGACGACTTATGCCTAAACCAGACGTGACGAGACGCAACGAGTAAGTTCGAGTATATGTAAACCAATGTTAATAACCAAAATAAACAAACGTAATTGATCGAAAGTGAACGAAACATTTTGACGAGACGTGTTGTTCCGTAAGAACCGAACTTGAAACCGTCACTACTCGTCATAATAGCTGTTTCGATTTGTTGCCTAACGTAACATTTTGGGTTAAATGTCCAAATAGACGTAACGAGTGCAAACGTTCGTTCAGCTGCTATCGTCTCGTCACGTCTAGTTTGGTTAAGTCTATAGACTTTTTTCATATATTTAAATTTATAAAAAACATGGATATGTATATATAGTATTAAAAAGAAGATAAAATATTCCTCATTTTTGAGTTTTACTGCCACACAGATAAGTCTTAGGAACCTATGTTGTTTCAGGACCCCCTTAATTTTTATGAGGAACATTTTTGCTTAGGTCAGGTTAGGTTAGAGTGGTGGCTTAGTAAGCAGGCTTGATGCCATAAGTAGCTCTTAAATAAAGTAAGAGGAGTTTAAACACGTTCCGGCGCGGTTTCATTAAGAGAGGAACCACGACTTTCTAGCTTGTCAGCCCTCACATTTTCATCAATGTTCCTGTGGCCTGGAACCCATATTTTTCTTAAGACTATGAAAAAATTACCCTTGGTTGAGATCACCCGGTGTTCCTCCAATTTCACCGCACAAGGTATAACCAATAAGTTGAGTCTTGTAAACATACAACGTTAAATATAATTTATTTGTATGGTTACAAGAAATTTCTAAAAAAAACTAGAAAGTAAATGAAACTGTTAACAATAGACCTTAATTTTGCTAAAACATTATAATTTTACTGCTAATCCGGGAAACGTGTTGCACGTAAATTTTCCGAAGATTACCTAACATTCAAAACTTTATATTTTTTACTTGAAAACAAAAATTTTCTTTGTATTTATGTTTTGAAAAAAATTTAAAATCTACGTTTTTACAAAAAAAATTAAACTTTAGGCTTATTCCGAAAGACCTAAATATTTTTCAGTTTGATAATTTTTTTTTCGTAAATATGGGACTACTATCTACTTGAAAACTTGAATTTCAAAAAAAAAAGTTTCTGTGACACACCCTAATATACACATAATTTGTTCCTAAATAACTTTTTGTTTTTTATTTTAGATACAAGCGTTTTTAATGGTGTAAGTCCAAATCATTTAATACGCGAATCTACGTCGAATTCTCGTTGGCTGGAAGAAAATTTAAATGATTTTTCCTTAACTAGCTTATTGGGTCATTTAGATGAAATAAACGCAAATCGTGATATTCTGGTAATATTTTTGATATATATTATGTATACAAATATCTATGTAATTATAAACATTCCCAGGACCCATCATCGAATATGTCCGTTATAAGTGAAAGCAGTGTAGACTATATGTCAAAATTTGAAGAGATTACTGCTCTAATGCGAAGCCAAGAAAATGATTAATATTTGTGAGACGATATTATGTTAGCATTAGCCGAAAACAGCGTATTTCGAACACCGACACAAATAAAAGCAATATTTGGCCATATATATTATGTAAAGAAAACGAAAAACAATTTTTTGTCGCTGTGGTTACGAAAAAGGCTAAGTAAACTTTTCAAAAAACTGAAGGTTTTGGGATCAAAGTTTTTGTTTGCAGGAAATTATAAAAAATCATTACGGTCACTTGCTGCCATACAGTTAAACCACAGATGGCTAAGGTCAGAGGTACGCAACTCTATTAGATGTGTTAAATTGTCGCTTTTTGTAATATTACGACATCTTTTTACTAATAATAGCTGTGTAAAAATGAGAATTTTGACACTTAAAAAGTTAATATATAGAATATAAAGGGTTATGGCCATGATATTGACCTGAGTTTTTTATATTAAGCAACTAAGTGGTAAAAGATCATTTTATAAAAATTAACATTGTCAGATCGCAATACGATTTTATATTTATGTTGCTTTATTTGGACCAAGAAACACTTGCAAACATTTTTAGATTTTCGATTCTTAGTTCACTTTATATTTAAATTTTGGCAAATTTTTTGATGACATATTTCTGTAATCTTTAAAAATGGGGTTTATAAGCCCTTATAATTGCGTATGAATTTGAAAAGATATTTTCTAAAGTATACGATTCTTAATCTCTTCTGGACCACTATATTGCTTTTTAAAAATACCACATTGTCTCTTAAAGAACGACTATTGAAGTGATAGTGAGAAAACTTGATAAATAAAAAAATAGGAAACTTAAAAAAAAATTTCACTACCACTAACGTGAAAAAACTTTCCCTAAATAAACGATATTTAAATAAATAAATAAGTTTTCATTAAAATTTTCTTTAAATTTAATGGATTAAAAATTTTTTTTAACCAAATAAATTTTTTGGTTATGGAAAATATCTCACTACCACTTCTGTTCGACTGAATTGGGTACTTTAAGAAAAATAGAATAAAACTGGACTGCTTTTAGATTTTTTTAAAATACGTGTCCGCGAAAGTTCATAAGGCGAAAAAAATTATTTATATTTTTCAGCGTTTCAAAGCATCACCTATGAAATGTACCACAGTTATTAGTTATTTTTCAGTACTTTTCTAAAGCAAAAATTTCAGTCTCTATAAATAAGGCCAACATATCTATATCCCAGGAATCACTTATCACTTACTACTCATAAGAAACCAATTAATTCAAAACTCCTAAGGAGCACATGTGTATGTGAGTGCACAAAAGATCATAAATCGTTTGCCTGATGCTATAAAAATATGTTTTTGCTTTGTTTTGGTATTATAAAACATGTAATGTATGTTTTCGTACCTTTGAAATGTATTTTTGCCACATAACATTTCCGATATCTTCACATGATGGGTCAATTGTATGTCTGGAACTTGTTTATTGAATTTCGGTATGCCGTAACTGAAATGAGTTTTTTTAACTGGTATTCCTTTTGGTTCCATTTGAAACCAATTTGATCAAATATTTTCCTTCCACTTGGAAGTGGTTAAAAATACGTATCTATTTTCGTAGTTGCAATGATAATAGGTATGTTCAGTTGCATGATGTTTGGTTTTGTTTTTCACTTGTTCTTTTTAGGATAAAGTGATCATTTTAAATGTGATAATGCGATAATTTTTATCTAAGTTAAGAGACACTATATTCGAATTTTGGATTTATTTACTTTGATATTAAGTTTCATCAACCTTTTTTAACTGGAAGATTAACTGAGCTGATACAATAAATTTCTATTTATAATTTTCTTCAAATTTAGATAATATGTGTAGCAGTATTCTCTGATTGTTTTAAGCTTAAACTATTCTATAAGAAACTCATTATTTTATTTAATCGATCACTTAATAGAATACCATAACCATTTATCGTAGTATCTAACGTATTTACGCAATAAAATTAATAAAAGTTCTATTATTATATCTAAGCAAATTTCTAAACAATATTAATGGTTTTTGTATAAACCACATTTGAATTCACTGTAATGCAATTTAAAAAGAATTTCCCAGAAATAAAAAATATTTTTTATGAGAGGAAATTTTGAGCTGATCAACTTTCCCAAACAACATTTGCGTCAATTACTTTTTTCAAGCGCACTTAAAGAGTCGGATTTTTCATACTAAAATCTGAGAAAATCGACTTTTTCTCTCGCTAAGTAACGCAATCAAATTTCCCAAACAATGTACATATGTGTTCATCACGTCACATTTTTTTTCTTAAGTGCACTCGAACTCTCGGGCTTTTCAATTCCTAAGAAAATGCAACGTCTTTTCTGGCTTAGTATGTAATTTGATTAAAAAATCTTAAAAATGAAACAAGCTTTAAAAAATTCATTAGAACGCATTTGTACAGAGTTTTGATCCGCTGAATTCTAATCTGGCCTTCTATTTGCTCTGTTATGTCTAGTTTTCAAAATACTCGCTAAAAATGTATATCAAATTTCGAAACTTGAGTGCATTTTAGGAAAAACCTGACGTGAAAGAGGCTGAGCTGATCAGAATATCCTTTCTATCCAAGAATGTATATTTTATGGCTGTCAATTGTTTTTTTTTGTTCTACTGTGTTATTAATAAATAATATAAATGCTTTAAAAACTAAAACCATTTGTTTTGCGATTTGAAAAATAATTATAGGTGACAAAAAATGAAACATAAAATCATGCTTTGAAAAAAGTTGAACGAGCCTACACAATAGGCTGGCTGTGGTTTATTTACTTATAACCCAAGAAGCAGTGATGATTTCCTTAGGTCATCCTGTCGAGTCAACATTTATGATAGACCATATGGGTCATTCCATCTATAATGGGCCTATCATTACCCTCATGTTTTTTAAATAGGCTGAAACTTTTTTCAGTGATTGGTCTATCATGTAGAAGATATACAAAAATCGATAAAATTTTTTTTACCAGTATTATTGCTTAAAAAAAAAGTTTCAAATTGTGTTAAAAAAAACTCGTAAGTAAAACAAAAAAATTCTTTGATGAATATAAACAAACCAACACAATCCAAATTAGCCTTTATATTATTTTTAGGTAGTTTTAAAGTTAAGATTTATGATTTGCAATGTAAATTGAAACATTGAGAATGAAAGCGAGAGAATAAAATTTGAATTGATTTCAGCCATTATAGATGGAATGACCCATATACATTGCAAAACTATGGTCAGTTAGACCAGGGTAATTGCATTTTATCCCTACCTGTGATTGAAAGTGCTCGATCGTCAACGTAATTACGTCATAATTTCGAGAATAAACTCAACAAGCATTTGGCAATTTACGAAACAAGCAATTAGAAAACAACCGTCTGCTAACCCAATTTGGTTTGTCTGAGGAACAAGGTTTTAAAATTGAAACGTTGTTTACGTCATCTTGTCAAAATGCGAAACTTTTCACGTGAAACCCTGTGTTTAAAAAAAATATTCAGTCGTCTGTCAAGTAAAAAAAAAGAGTCCACCGAACACCATCGAATTCGAAGCAATTTTGCAAAGCAACCCCGAAAATTTTATTATTTTTTTTTGCCGGTCATAAGTATTTCATCGCATCTTGGGCATTTACGCTTCAATATTAATGAATGATATATCAACTTTTTTGTCTTAAGTAGACATACATTTTTGCTCCAATGTTCATTGACATCAAGTACCCCGTACTAGTAATAACCCACCAGATCTCATATCTTACCATCCTAATGTACCACCCTAATGTCAGAAATCTAAAGAAAATCGGTCTACTCGAGATAAAAACATTGATGCATCATGCTTTGAGTTCGGAATATAAATGTCGAAGATATGACGAAAAACTTAAAAACCCACACAAGCAAACAAATGAAGACGTTATACAAACATGATATGAAGCGTAAGGTTCAGAACGCTATACAGAAGCTATTTGAGTAAATGTTGCCAAAATCAATGTCCAGCTAGGAGCCGGTGACCATTTCAGGTATATGACTTTATCTACGTTGATATGATATGCAATGTAGTTCACATTTATGCGAATTAGAAAAATGCACGGTATAAGGGCATAGGGCATACAAAAGACAGACGTCCACACTACCGCATTTTTAATAATAGCAATTGCGAATGTGTAAAAAATCTATTAAATAATTTTACCGTTTTCTTCCAGAATTTCATTGCCTTCAGTATTGCCCCTAGAAGCTGAAAATAAAAGACATGTATGGTGTTGTACATGTCAAAGTCGTCAATTTCGGGCAAATTCGTATATTAACCAGATTTTTTCGAATATATATAATTACACAGTTGAAAAGCTTTACCTTTTCCGTACAAACCAAATTTCAAATTACATTGATATCTTTTTTTACGAGATATCGTAAATTTAAGTTTTCCAGTTTTCCAGCCGTTCTGGAACTTATGTAGACCTGTGTAATCAATTTCCACTAACGATATTTCAGAGCAAAAAAAAAAAATTAAATTATGGAGGCTAGTCTCAACCAGTATTGAAGGAAATAAAAATTCCTCAAACATCAGAGATGCAAAAGGAAAATGGTGACCGATTTGGCGTGGAGTACCCTGGATCACAGCCAAAAAACTAAAAAAATAGGATAATGACCGAAAAAATAGAATATCAGGTTTTGGATAGCAAAAATTTTACGGTATTAATTTTATAGATATATCCTTAATATATATCCTTAAACGAGGCAACAGAAACGTCTGCCTCTTGCATTTATCTGTTTTTGTGTAAAGAAGCATTTTTTTTACATAAAAGGCAGACACGATAAAAGCTATGTTTAATTCGGCAAGTCGCTATCTACATATGAGCATATGTGTGACTAAAACGACCCAGTTGCTACGTTTCCTACTCGCTGTTAATAGGAGTACTCGTTTGTTATTTTTCTATTTTTTTATTCAATTTGCTTTTTTTGTCGCCTGACATATTCAATAATTCTTTTTCCGCGAAATAGTTCTTCTCCTTTTCATATCAAAATGCACAGTTTTCAAAATACTAATTCGCTGGGTAGCCTTGGGTCTTAAGCAACTTGGTATCAGGGGTGCCATAACGTTCTGAAAGCGAATGTGGAATTCGTTAAATCGCGGCGGAAGGTTCGAAAGTGATAATATTTTTAAATTGACGACTGATAGTCTTCCAGAATCATGATTATGAAAAAGTATTGTAGGATATACATATATAATAAAGTTCTCAGTGATTATTGTGTATATAAAAACTGTTTATTTCGTCAGAAGTACATCTTTTGCCAAAGCAAACACATTTGTCCTTAGGCCCTTATAACTAACTTGAGCAGTTGGTTACCGTCCGGCTACGGTTCCGTATCAACCAATCAGCGTGCGATCTGATTGACGGCTCGCGTGCTGATAGGTTAATACCTATATCAACGCGAGAAGCCTTTGACTTCCACTCACCCGCATGGATTCTGTTCCGAATTTAGGCTTCCTATTCGATATATTTTTTTCTTCAGTTGTCATATCACGACGATAACTGCAGCGCCAACTTGCCAAAAAATTTAACGAATAAGGAGCCGAAATTCGGAACAGAATCGACGCGGGTGAGTGTACGATAAAAAAAGCGCGAAAAATTCTCGTGTTGAATTAAAGTTTCCCGTGTTGAATTCCACATGGAGAAGTCTGACGCGTGTGGAGTTCTAAACACACGCAACAGGTCTTCCGGCGCCCCTGCTTAGTGTGTATACATAGCAACTATAATTTTGCTCGTCAAGTTTGAAATTTTGATTTAGCTTTTACATACAACTATCAAGAATTCGGTCACACGAAAGCATATTGCACTAAAATAACCAAATGCGTAAAATGTTCACTAAATCATGCAACTAAAGACTGCACAAAGGGCAAAGATATTCCTGCTAAATGTGCTAATTGCTTGCAAGATCACGCAGCTAGTTACAAAGGGTGCAAAATATACCAAGAACTTGTAGTAAGAAAATCAACAAGACAAAGCCTTACACGGCAGAACTAAAGCAATACATTTCTTCAACAGCAACAACTCTTTTCGCCGTTAAGAGAAGATGCGACAAACTGTAAGGACAATTCTAATCATTTGTCTTATGCTCAAGCTTGAAAAGGAAATTTTCAGTCAAACGACTTAAGCCCATTTAAAAGAATTGAAGACCTACTTACTAAATAGTTTGAGCTAACAAATTATCTGTTAAGTAGATGACAATTTTAGTTAAAAAATTATGCAATTAGATTTGCGTGTAGCAATATGGAATGCCAATGGTATTTCCAACCATACAGAAGAACTTAAAGTATTTCTTAACTCTGACAACACTGATGTTCTCTTAGTCTCAGAGACCTATTTTACGGATAGAAGCTATTTTAAAATAGTTGGTTATGATATTATCAATGCAAACCATCCAGATAACCGAGCGGCACGGTGGTTCAGTAATTCTTATTAGAAGCGCTATAAGATATGATATAATGGTTCCTATTCAAAGACGGTTCAAGCTGCATGTATTAAAATAAAATGCACTCAATACGACGTATGCCTTTGTGCTGTATATTTTCCACCTCGCTTTTCTTTGAAGGCCAACGATTATTTGAATTTGTTCAATATCTGGGTTCTAAATTTATCGCTGGTGGTGATTATAATGCCAAACATCCCTGGTGGGGCTCTAGATTAGTCAATCCAAAAAAGAGGAAGCTTTATAAGTGTTTGCTGCAAAATAATTTCAAATCTTTATCTACCGGTAAACCTACCTACTGGCCCAGTGATTGCAGTAAAATTCCCGATTTACTCGATTTCGTGGTGTATTCAGGCATATCCCCTCAATACCTTAGTATAATGGAGAGCTATGATTCAAGCTCGGATTACTCACCTATTATAGTTTCCTACAGCGCAGCAATCAAAAATGAAGCGAAAAACTACCATACACTATCACCTAAAACGAATATAATGTCATTTCAAAATTGGATAGAGGATCACGTTAACTTAAATATTGACTAAAATCTGGGCTAGATATTGATGATGCTGTTGAATCATTCACTAATTTGATACATGAAGCTGCTTTTCTAGCTATACCGCCTGAAAATGACACAAGGTTGAACAATCCTCTACTTTTTGCGGAACTAAGATTATTAATCAGAGAGAAGCGGAAATTAAGAAAAGACTGGCAAATTAGTCGAAGTCCTATCGACAAGAGAAAATTTAATAAAGCTACCAAAGAACTTAAACAATGACTGGTGGAATTAAAAAATGAATCAACTGCTCAATTTCTCATAAATATAAATCTACCTTTAAGGAATAATGAAAATAGTCTTTGGAAAGCAACGAAGTACTTAAAGCGTCCCACTAAAAGAAATGCACCTATTCAGACTACTAACGGAGCTTGGTTGAGGTCTAGTAAAGAAAAATGTGAAGCATTTGGTGATCATTAATATAATACCTTTCAAACCAATGTAACAACCGTTGTGCCGAATGATGAAGAGGTATTACATTTTCTGGACAATCCCTGTCAAATGAGCTTGCCAATCCGATATATATCTCCTACTGAAGTTCAAAATGAAATCAAATATTTGAATCGTCAAAAGGCTCCTGGATATGACTGCATTGATGCTCAAACATTAAAATGCATTCCACAGAACGGAATTCTATTTTTAACATTTATTTTCAACTCTATGTTAAGGCTTGATTACTTTCCCACTCAATAGAAGTGTGCTGAGGTCATCATGATTCATAAACCAAACAAACCTGAGAAAAATCTTGCGTCATACCGTCCAATTAGTTTACTAGTGACATTCTCGAAGGTATTCGAAAGAATATTTTTAAGGCGATTGTTACCTGTATTGGAAAAATATGACATTATACCGGAACACCAGTTTGGGCTTAGACACGCACACGGAACTCCCGAGCAATGTCATCGCATATTAAACCTAATTAGTGATGCCTTGGAAAATAAGCAGTTTTGCAATGGAGTTTTCTTAGATGTCCAACAAGTCTTTGATAGAGTATGGCATCAAGGACTCTTATTTAAAATAAAGCAATTGCTCCCTGCCCCTTTCTTTCTCTTTCTAAAATCATACTTGAGTGACCGCCACTTTTATGTTAAGATGCAAAGTGAAACATCGAAGGTATTCGCTATTAATGCAGGTGTTCCGCAAGGTAGTGTACTGGGACCAGTGTTATACACCGTCTACACAGCTGACTTACCTACAAATGATGATGTGGAAAATCAAAGTCAACTCGGAGAAGTCAGTGCAAGTTACTTTTGCGCTGAGGAGGGCTGATTGCCCACCTGTCTCTTTAAATGGCTCGCAAATACCACAAAGTACCCATGTCAAATATCTTGGAGTTCATTTTGATAGGAGGATTACGTGGAAAAATCACATCAAGGCGAAGCAGCAACAACTTAAGATAAAAACCAAAAAAATGTATTGGCTTCTCAATTCTAAATCTGAGCTTAGTTTAGAGAGCAAGGTAAGATTGTATGAGGCCATATTAAACCCTATCTAAACCTACGGAATTCAACTTTGGAGTATGGCAAGCAATTCAGCTATCCAGTTATTGCAACGTTGTCAATCAAAGACACCAAGGTTTATAGTTGATGCACCCTGGTTTGTAACGAACGAGCAAATACATAAAGATTTAAATACTCCCTTTCTTAAAACTGAAATAGCTAAATTTAGTGGAAGATACATAAATCGTCTTAGTCATCATGTTAATACGTTAGCCTTCCAACTATTAGATAATAGCTTAACAACGAGGAAACTAAAGCGCTACCATGTCCTTGACTTGCCTGATCGTTAGTTGGTGCATTCACATATGCACATACATACATATGTATAATGAAAAATACATACATATAAATTTGTAATTACTCCAGAATATTCCCTCTTTATATAGTTTCACTCAATGGATTGGAACTATTCTGCTAATTAAGAATTTTTCTACTTATAAAATTTACTTATTGTTAATATTGATAGATTGTTAATAAGAAACAAAATTATAATAAAAAAAAAAAAATTCAACTATCGGTGTTAGCTAAAGATAGCTAGCAGTGGGTGGCGAATAAAACGCAGTTAAAAATGATTACGGTACCTTTTTACGGTTTCAAACGGTTCTCAATAACGCAAAGGCAACGTAATGGCAGATATTTTTTTTTATTGATATTTCTTAAAAGTAAAAACAGATAAAAAACTTTAAAAGAAAGCATTAGCGACTAAGGCCTTCCGCTTCAGTATTAAATAATGCTAAATTACAAATAATAAACCTAGGATTTTCAAAATCTTATTGAATAGAATAATATTTTGTTCAGTTACGTTGTTAAGTAAATTAATGATGTTATGGTTAAAGTTATTTAGCCTCATTTTCTCTGAAATTGCTGGGCACGATTGGAGCATATGTGTCACGTTTAGTTCTTCCACACTGCAAAATTAGCAAATTTGTATTAATCCTCTGTAGAATAGATATTGGTGTGTAAGTCTTGTGTGTCCTATTCGGAAACGGATATAATTTATTGTTTGTTTTTTCGTGGCTGAGATTGCAATGCATGGTGAAATACAGTTCATATTAAGGTTTTTGTAGTGCCGAATTTGCGGATCTTGCAACAAGGTCACCGTTATATGCACAAAACACAAGTAACATAAAGGACATCAAACAAGCTATAAACAACTATTGCTCCGAAAAAATCCGTTTAAGCTAGAATGTCAGATACTGTTCATAGTATTTAAATTACTTAGAACTTCACGATTTTGAACCTCTGCCGCACGGTAAAATCATATAGAAACATAGGCTTCCAGCTCCCTTGCTATAAAACAAGGCACTGACATCTTACTGATTCGCAAAATCGCAAAATCTGCTCCCAATTTTTCCAAAAAAGCATAAAGGATTCAAATGATTCTAGAAAAGCCTACAAGTTTCTGAAATGTGCATTTCTTATTTCATCCTGTGAAGTACTAAATTCCTTAGATGGTGCTGGATGATGGTATAAAAATCTTTGTAATATTCTATGACCACTTTGTTGTTTTGTGTAGTTATTGCAGCAAAATTACAAGCTTGGACTTAACTTCATTTTCGAATATGTATTGCATGTATTAAAATTACACTTGGGCCGCTCAAAACAATATGGCAGGTAGGTCGCTGGTTGGACACTTCTTCATTGGGACATTTGCTTACTGCCAATTTTTCCTATATAAAAGCAATATTAGCTTATTTTTTCTATCCTTTTACAATCGGCTGTCAGAGGTTAACAAAATGCGAGCTGCACAGCATACAGGGGAAATAATATTTAAACAGCTAGAGCTCCTATAAAAATAACGATAAAATAATCTTTGAAGCACATTTTCTAAAAAGGCTTTATATAAAGTTTAAAAATTATTTTAAAGCGGCTAACTAAAAGTAAGAAGTCGTGTAAGTTTAGTTTTACGATTTTGGCTCAACCTATATAAATATTCCGGTGACATGTTTTTGAAAACTAATGTTTTGAAAGACCAAGTAATTAAAGCAAAAAAAAATTATAGATAGATTACGCAAGAAATAACTTAAAAAACTTATTTTCCACGTAATTTGTATAGAAAAGCTTACGAGTATGTATCCGATGATGGATTTTAAAATTAAATTTAAGGCTTAGGCTTCTCCAGATCTTTCTTTTAGCCTTAACTTACATATATTTATGAGTTTTATGTAAGAGCGTAGAAAAAAATGTTGATCCAAAATCAACCGCCCTAGGAACTTAACGAAAAAAAGTGAAATAACACTCAAAATTGTAATCTTCATGTCAAATAAGTAAAGCAAATAATATTTTTTTTATCAAACTTTTAGGGTATATTCGAGAAGTATCCCTAGACTCTTTTTTCTTTTCCAATAACTTCTTAACTTCATATTCAGTTTTAATGACTAAACTTCTTATTTGAGACTTTATTACTACGTTTATGCAACAGTTTAGGCCGCGCCGTGTTGAATTCATGGTTCAGAACACACGCAAAGCAAAATTGCAATGCCCAGTAGGCAAGAGCAGGAGCTAGCAGGCCTTCCTTGGTTAGATTAAGGCCTTGCCACCTCCTTTCAAAGTTACTTTCTTTTTTATATGAAACGTCCCGATAAAACCTTCTTTAGCAGGCCTGTTAGAAATACTCTTCAAGCAGGTCTTTCTACATCGCTTGCGTCAAGAGCCCTTCTAAGACCGCTTATCGCAGAAGGGGTCACAGAAATACTTTGAAGAAATACGTCGTGGGACTCTTAGTTAAATTTTATTTTTATCTGCGTCAACCTACCATGCGTTGATATTTTTAATTTTTATTTTTCTTACTTTATAATTTGACATTGAATACACAACACTCTACCACTTTAACATAATATGAAACAGAAGACCAGCCTAGCAACATGCACACCGTTCCTTACTTCTAACTATTTATCTACTTTTGATGTCGTATAACTACAATCCAATGACAAAAAAGTAATGTCGAATCATAAAACATTGCAATCCATGAAATAAAAAAAATACATTAAGTCCTTCTTCTTTGCCTTCTAATATCAGGTCTTATAGCATTGCTGCAGTGGGAAGGCATAATAGCACGCCTGTTGTGGTAAGGTATAATAGTATTTCATGAGTATACACTCAATGGAGTGTAACTACTCTGCTAATTAGAATTTCACTACTTATAAAATTAACTTATTTTTAATATTGACAGATTATAAATAAAAACAAAAATCATAAAAAAAAAAAATACCATACATGTTTTTATTTGCATGAAAATTTTGTTCTGAGAAGGCCTCTTGCCATCGCCGTAGTGCTAGCAGGCCTTTTCCGGGGAAGGCCTTGTTCCATTGCCTGCTGGATGCTTTTTGAACGCACAAAGTGTATTGACTCAATTAGAATTGAAGAAGTGTTGTCTTTTATAAATGAAAACATATAATCGTTTGATGGCGAAACCAAGCGAAATGAAAATTTTGATTGGTTGTAATAAAATGTCGAATACAAACCGCTGATTGGTTTTTGCGTTTGTAAACGGTTCGGGTCAGCGCCCAAAAGCGTATTGAGTCATGACGTTCTGGCAACATGGCTTACAGCCCAAATTACAATAACCGTTTCGGCAGTGGCAGTGTACTTTGATATTTTGTGCTAACTGCAACTGCCGAATTTTACACAGGAGAAGCAAAAATCGGTGTATACTGGAAAAATATATTCCTATGTGTTTCTTATAAAACAAATTGAAAAGAGTCGAAGCTTACTTAGTTATCTAAGAAATTCAAATATCATATTTCATATTTTTTTATAGTGTGTTGTCTATTCGCTATATTAAACTCAAAAACTTGTTGTTACGGCCTTTTGAATTTCGTTGGTAAAATCTTTATTATTGGCCATTTGATTTAAAAATTTTGTAGGGACATGTAGTTTAGTCAAATTCATCGTAATCAAACAAAAACTCGATCTTGAATTTTTTGTGGTTACAGCTTCTTGGATGTTAGATGACAATATAGCATGTATTTACCGTACCGTACCCACCAAGTTTAAGCTTTGGAAGAATTTTGCCGACCTATGACGAACAAAACGTCGTTGTCCATGGATCATGATCTTAATTAGTTTCACCTCACCTCAGCCATGAACGCAATCAAAATGCTTTCATTTCATTGGCTGAAGCGTTTTGTATGGGAGAATCATGCGCGTATGTTTTCTTTATTGTACCTGCCTTTACGGCAGATATTACGAATTACTTTTTTTTGTGCACATCGATGGAACAGTACTTTTCAAATGAAATAAGTTTCATACCCCTCTCTTTATAATGAATACTAAAAAAGTGTACGATAAATTTCGATGTTCACGTATTAATATATAGATATGAATGAAGGGCCAATGTGAGTAAATGTAAACACGGCTGATACTTCTCGCTAGTATAGCCTTTCAAACATACACATTGAGTCTAATGTCGGACGCATGCATAATTTTCACATAATTTCAACATTTTTCGTTAAAAGTTTTTTTTAACGTGCGCTGCGAGTCAGGAGACCTCAAGAAATAACACATACTTCTTTAAAAATTTTAATAGGTTTGTATTTTAAAACATACTTTTTATATATGGAATTGGATTTGCATTTCGTTTAAAATAAAACAGTTAAAAACCTATAAAAAGTTAATAAGGACTGTCCCAGAAAAAACTTTCGTTTTTTATTTTTTGTATTATGCTCTAACTTATAATCTACACTATAACACTTGAAGATAGCACTTTTGACGACAAAGATGTCTAGCACGCAATAAAAAGTCCGCAAACTGATTTTGTCCACATACCTGCAAAATCCAAAATTAAAATATTCAGCTATAGCAAAAATAGTTGGTGCATCAGAAAGCTGTCTTTGGGGTTATTTTTAATTATAAGAAGGGTCTACCTGTTTCACGAAATAGGTACAGGCAGAAAACCAGAATTTTTTAACCTAAAGGTAGCGACGAAGGTGAAGCGCCTATTTAAGTAGAATCCCAACACCTCAGTGAGAGACTTGGCGACTAGAGCAGGTACATCAAAATCTACTGTACAAAGGATAAAAAGAAAAGTAAGCTAAAGACATATAGAGTTCAAAAAGTACCAGACCGTTCTTATGAAAAGCAGTTGATGGCTCAGACACAAGCCCGAAAATTGTATGAAAGGTACCTGACTAAATTTGATTGCTGTGTTATGGACGACGAAACTTACGTCAAAGCAGATTTTAAGCAGCTACCTGGGCACGAATATTACACATCACCGAACTATGGGCATGTGTCTAGTAAATTCAAAGAAAAAAAATTTCGAAATTTCCGAAGCAATATATGGTTTGGCAGGCCATATGCACCTGTGGTCTCAGAAGCAGATTTTTTGTTACGCAAGGCACAATCAATTTCAAAGTTTATATAAACGAGTGCCTCAAAAAACGTATTCTACCATGTATTCGTGCACATAGGGTATCATGAAGTTCTGGCCAGATTTAGCAACCTCTCGATGGAATGGTATGCAAGTAAAAAGATCAATTTTGTTCGAAAAATAGCAAATCAGCCCAACTGCCCAGAGCTTCGCCCAATTGAAAGATATTGGGCTCTTATGAAAAGAGATCTTCGAAAAAGTGGTAAGGGTGCAAAAAATGTACAAGACTTCAGACATAAGTGGAAAAGATCGTACCGTACTGTCGATGAAACAACTGTGCAAAATTTAATGAAAAGCCTTACGAAAAAAGTAAGACATTTTTATAGAAAAAAAAAATTCTTACTTAGTTTTAAGTTATTTATATTCTGAACACTAGCCATTATTAATAAAAATCGAAAAAAGACAAAAAAAAAATTACTAGGTATTTTTTTATAACTAAAAAGCAAAACGTAAGTTTTTTCTGGGACAGTCCTTACGTATATTTTCTTAGGTTTTCATTTACCCCAGATAATATTTTGGACAATGTAAACAGTGCGGTGGTTAATGTAAACATATATTTTGTACATAACATGTGTCATTTTAAAGGATTATGTTAATTATAATAATACATTTGAGTTACCCAAGTGACCCGAAAATATATTTTAAAAGAACCACTGCCGTTATACTCATTTGATGATGTTGCAAAAGCAGTACATGGAGTGAAAAACAAAACCATGAAAATCAAAGCAGGAGGCTTATGGAGCATCAATATCTGATTTTGGAATAGGATAAAACTCACTAGAAAGAATTAGACAAGGTCGTGGACTATAAGTTGTTTACTTTTGCCCCATGATTGACAAAAAGAAGCTTGGGTTAATGTAAACATACTCTAATGTCCTTTGTTATTAATTTTTAAAATAAATTTTGCCATTTACAACAAAGAAATGCAATACTTTGACATTCTGATGTACAGTTTTTCGTTCAGATTTCTTACAAACAATTAAAAGAATTTTAAAGTCAATACATTTCAAAAATCATGAATTTGTTCTTTACTAGGTAGTTCTAAATTGTGTGTATATTTTCAAAATATTTTTTGTTTTAAAGATGAAAAACGGTGTTTAAAAGATTAGTTTGTCACTATATTTTCATATTATAACTGTTTAAAAAAATAAAAGAACATACCTTGTACATATTATATGTACGCAATATTTAATTCTTGTTAATCAATTTTTTATACGAGATATCAGTTTTAAACAGCAAAATAAATGACAAATAAATGCTTTACAGCTTTAGAAAATAAGTTTGAATAATCTTTAAAAATTGGCGAAAAAAATTGTTTTGCTGTGCTCACTTGACATAGAAATTGTATTAGGTGCGCAACTAAGTTCTCGCTGTTTGTCAATAGATGGCGCTAGCGGTAAGAGCTGGTTGATTTGGTTCATATCGAAGCATTATGAATCTAGCCTAAACATATGGTAAACAAACCGATTTGACACTTTTAAGATTTTGTGTTTTCATAATATTTTTGTGGTTGCTCGAAAATGACTGATTTTGTCCCAAATAATCGTCATTTGCGAGAGGTGTTGATTTTCTTCTTTCAATCGAAGAAAACGGCGGCTGACGCGCATCGAGAGCTGCAAAAAGTTTACGGAGATAGTGTTCTGAGCGAAACAACGTGCCGAGATTGGTTTCGTCGCTTTAAAGACCATGATTTCAACATCGACCAAGTGAAGGAAGGCCAAAAACCTTCAATGAAACGGAATTGGAGACATTGCTCGATGAGGATTCAGCCCAAACGCAAGAAGAGCTTGCTTCAGTATTGGGAGTTACTCGACAAGCCATTTCCAAGCGTTTGCATGCGTTGGGGATGATTCAAAAGCAAGGAACTTGGGTTCCTTATAATTTGAAACCACGAGACGTAGAGCGTCGTTTGTTTTCCTGTGAACAACTACTCGAGCGGCAAAAACGAAAGGGTTTCCTTCATCGCGTCGTTACAGGTGATGAAAAATGGATTCATTACAGCAACCCAAAAAGAAGAAAGTCTTGGGGACTACCCGGTCATGCTTCTACATCGTCAGCTCGGTCAAATATTCACGCTTATAAGGTTATGTTGTGTATTTGGTGGGACCAGGTCGGTGTAGTCTATTATGAACTTCTGAAACCGAATGAACCATCACTGGGGAACGGTACCGAACTCAACTGATGCGATGGAGCAGAGCACTTCGTGAAAAACGGCCCCAATACGAACAGAGGCACGATAAAGTAATCCTATTGCATGACAACGCTAGGCCTCACGTTACTAAACCAGTGAAAACATACTTGGAAACTCTCAAATGAGAAGTCCTACCCCACCCGCCGTATTCCCCAGATATTGCCCCGTAAGACTTATACTTGTTCCGTTCAATGGCACATGGTCTGGCTGATCAGCAGATCAACTCCTATGAAGACCTCAAAAAATGGCTTGATTCATGGATAGCCTCAAGAGACGAACACTTCTACCGTGATGGCATTCGAGCTCTACCAGAAAGATGGGGAAAAGTGAAATCTAGCAGTGGGCAATCCTTTGATTGATTCATCTGTATCTATTTTTTGACCATAAAGTTGCATTTTCTAACGAAAAACAGCGAGAACTTAGTTGCTCACCTAATAAATATACAATTTATTAGTTTTTTCCGTGTTTTTATATATTTCATACAAGCTTTATATTTTGTTTATTGGTAATAATTGTATATAAGCATAAGTAACTTGCATAACAATAAATTTCTTACGAAAATTCAATAAAAATTTGAAGTTGTTTCTACTGCTTTTCTACATGTTTTTAGTTTTACGTAAAATAAAAACATTATTTTGAACTTAAATATGTTTATGTATATATATTTTATGAAATTAATGTAAGGTGTTGTTTTATACGAGGTTTACATATACATATATTCTAAGCTTCAACTGCTCAACATACATTTCTTAGCTGAGTTGGTTTTGAATAGTTTACATTTTATTATTTCGCATAGGTTTTTGAATTGTCTAAGCACAGTACATACATATGTATGTATGTATATTCACTTAATTTATTTTTTACCGAATAAAACAAACATGGCATTTGAAAGTAATTTTTATTAAATTTTATAAGAAATAAATTATTTTTGAATGTTGTTATTTTTAATATACATTAATTCACGTACGCTTGTTCATGAAAGTTTTAGAAAAAAAAACAGAGAACACAAAATATTTTTGTATTATAGTTTTGTTATCGCTAACCTGTGCTAGAGAAGCATAAAAGGGCTTTACAAAATACTCAGTTATTGGAACCTATGCCGCCTGAAAGTTTTTTTATAAGGGACATCAATACAAGCTAAATAAAAAATAATAATTCAAAATAACACCGTAACTATTAAATGTCAATGTACTTAAAAATGTGAAAAGATGTTAATTTGAGAGTTTAGATTTTTAACGATAAAAGTATAAATATTCGACAAACTATATAAAATTAAAAATCTAAAGAAAATCGGAAATTGATCTAAATTAGGCGTTCATAACTTTTTGTTTTAAATAGCTGAACAATTCTACAGAAAAAGTTTCTATGCAGATTGAATAAGCTCGTTTTAATTTAATAAATGAATATTATTATAACAGATCAATAAGCTTTCGCATAAAAGTTTTCTACTCTATACAAAAAAAAGAATCTATTTTTCGCTGGGTTTTGAAAAAAGTTGTTAAGAGGTGCGTATAAATTAAATTGTTAGAAAGTATGATATTGTTCAGCTAGCGCGGGGCTAATGATTTTTGTTTAATTTTTCTTATACATAAGTAGTACATATTCAATTCAGATTATCATATTTTACTTTAAACGTAAAACACGTTATTCATAACATAAACTTTTATTTTTTTATATTTTTCGAAATTAATTTCTATTTTCGTATGTTGTATACATCTGTTTCAACTGTGATAGTGTACTCTTTCCTAACGTATTGAACTATAGACCTACAATTCGGTAAATTATTTTTTATTTTTTATGCTGCTCAGCTCTTACCTTCGAAATCTCTTAAACTAAAGTTAAATATTGTGATAGTTCTGATGTAAAATATACATAATGTAATAATTGTATCCTTTAAACAATTGAACGAGAGAGAACGAACATTTTAAACAAATTTTTTAGCTTATTTTCATGTGAACGAACAAGTTACTAACAACGACATAAAATACATAAAAAACATAAATAATAGAATAATCGTTTCTAAATATTGTAGGTATCATGTACTTCGCTTACATAATGTACGCGTACACAACAGCTATTTAATGCAAATAATGTTTTTTACTTCTAGTTTTTTTCAATCATTTCCGTTACTAGTATAAACTGGTGTTGTTTGTAAACGATGTTCTATATGTAGTTTGCTTACAATTGTTGCTGTTTTTAGTGATTTGGTTTTTTATGTTATAATTATTATTTTTTTTTTGAAGCTTACAACAAAACAAATACATTATTTCAGCAGCAGTTGCATTATTGCAGGAGTAATTGTAACTGCAATTGATTTTTCGTTTGCTTCTTTTGTAAGTTTATCAGTGCGTTTGCTGCTGATGTTGGTAATTTGTTGATGATCTCGAGACTGGTCGACAACGTACTCGAGGAGGCAGTGTCCATGTCGTTGAAGCTGTTGGTCATAGAGATTCCTTTGATGGTACCCAGATGGTTGGTCCTGCTTGCGACCAGATCATTGATTTTACTTTGCTATAAATTTCTTCAATGGTATCCCCTTGCACAACACCTAGAATACAAAGCAAAAACTTATGTTATAACTAGAAATCAGTAGACGGGAAAATGCAAATGAATTAAGAAAACTACAGTATTCTGCAATTCAGCCGTCTGAGAAACGAATTAAAAAACAATTTATTTCGCTATCGAATTTCACTTATTGACTATCGGATATTACAAATTAAAATTATGTATGGGTAATTCTACAGCTACAGACGTGACATTCGTACGAATGGTTTAAAGAAAAAAACAAAGTGCAAGAAAGCTGTGTTGCAAACTTAGTTTATTGAGTAGTAATAGAGGAAGCCTGTTTTTAGGATAAATAACGGGCTCGATCGAGCATGCAGTTCCAAGATGTTAACTAATATAAAGCGATACGGACGTGATACAATATGGAAGAGCTTTGAGGCGGATACAAAAATATGCGAATTTCAGCGAAATATGAGAGAACATTTTTTTTCTAGAAATGGTTAAATAAAGCTGAATATAATGACTCATTTTCGAAAGAAAATCATTTTTAGTTTCTTTTAAGCAAACGAAAATGTAATAACGAACGTGACAAATTTTTCTATTACAATATTTTAAGTAGCGAAAAATATAATTTCTGCACTTTTAAGGACATTTAAATAGTTTTTATTAAATTAAAGCAAAAAATTAACGATAACTTCAGGAACGGTGGTCAAATGAGATGTTATTAGGATTCGTGTCTATTTTCGAGGGAATAAGTTAACACTTCGAGAAACCTTTCTAGATATTCTTATATTGTTCCGTTTTTCAACTTAGAGCGATGAAAAATGTTCAATCTCCTTTGCAGAGATATATAGCAAATTAATTCCAAATTTACTTGCCATCTATATAGAGAATTTAGTAATTATTCGATGACCTTAACCTTAAAATATGTGACTGTTGGATGTTATTCTGAGCAAGTGTATCTATATATATAAAGGGTGTTTTTTTTAGAGGTTTGTTTTTCGAATAGAGATAAAACTAGCATTTTATGGTCAAATCTGGCAACTCTAATGTCATTTATGTTCAGTTTGGTTTGCCATTTCATCATGAACAGGTTGACAAAAGAACAACGCTTGCAAATCGTGCAAATTTATTTCGAAAATAATGGTTCAGTTCGCGAAGTTTACCGCAAGCTCCGTCCATTTTATGGTCGACATAATCGTCCATCAGAGCAACTAATTCGGTTAACCATGGATCGTTTTCGCACTACGTTTACTCTATGTGATAATACGCATCCGCAGAGACGTCGAACAGTGCGCACCGAAGAAACAATTGCCGCTGTAGAGCAAAATGTTGAAGAGGACCCGAATGAATCGATTCGCCACCGTGCACAGCAATTGGAGCTTTGTCCATCAACTTTATGGAAGATTTTGCGCAAAGATCTTGGCTTGCGACCTTACAAGATCCAGCTTGTGCAAGAATTAAAGCCGCGAGACCATGCAATGCGTCGTGATTTTGGTGTATGGGCCGAAAATGAGATTGATCTCGATGCTGATTTTCATCGCAAAATTTTGTTCAGTGATGAGGCTCATTTTTGGTTGAATGGCTACGTCAACAAGCAAAATTGCCGCATTTGGAGTGAAGAGAATCCACATGAGACCCTTGAGACGCCATTACATCCACAAAAACTGACTGTTTGGTGTGCTCTATGGGCTGGTGGAGTCATTGGGCCATACTTCTTCCGAAATAATGCTGGAGAGTCAGTTACCGTTAATGGAGACCGGTATAGAGCCATGATAACCGACTATTTTGTTCCCGAATTGGATGGCATGAATGTGGATGAGTTGTGGTTCCAACAAGACGGCGCTACATGCCACACAGCGCACGTCACAATCGATTTATTGAAGGAAACATTCGATGAGCGCATAATTTCGCGGAATGGACCTGTCAATTGGCCACCAAGATCGTGTGATTTGACACCATTGGATTATTTTCTTTGGGGATATGTGAAGTCGCTCGTCTACGCCAACAAACCAGAAACGTTAGGGGACTTGGAAGCCAACATTCGTGGCGTTATTGCCGACATACGGCCCCATATGCTCGAAAAAGTGGTTCAAAATTGGACCTGTAGAATTGGCTTTATTCGAGCCAGCCGCGGCGGCCACATGCCCGAAATCATATTTAAACATTAATGGCATAAAATTATCCTTCCAATAAAGCCAAATTGATGGACATTAAAATGATTTTCTTGTGTTTTATTTCAATTCAAAGCTCTATACCTCTAAAAAAAACACCCTTTTGGTGCAGTCTCTTTCACATATTTTTTGAGCTTGAAAATCACTAATGTATCCAACTCCAGTTTCGCTAGCAACAGTAATTCTTACATAGAAGTTAAGGTAAGTGGGCAGACTTCGGCCGCGGTTGAGGGTTTACATTCTCCAATATGCCCAACACCGGCTTCACTAGTAACAGTAATTTTTCAAAGTTAGTGAAGAATGCGAATTTGAATCTAAAAAAAATATGAAAGCAGTCTAAGCACGCCCTATATTTACATACACACTGGCTCGGAATAACCGCAAGAATATCATATTTTATCGACAAGATCATCGGGGACGTGCAACATTTTCCAAATATATCAAACTGAATATGAATTCGAAGCCTAAAAAAAATATTAAGGCGGTTCGAACGCGCTTTATTTATATATAGACGTGCTCAGGATAGCCCCAAGATTAACATATTCCAAGGACAAGGAGATCCGTAACGTGTAGCATTTTCTGAATAATTTTTGAAAATTTATGTTAGGTACAAAAAACATTTTATTTTTTTATTACTTACAATAGCGGACGTGACAAGTTTCAGATGATCTGGATTAAGACACAGAGTTCCAATCAAGTTTGGCACACACTTATGGTAATAACAAATGGTGTTTTGGGGACACGGACGTGACATTAAACTTAACTTAAAACAAATTGAAAAATTACCGTTATTCGAAATCTGTTTCCTCTTTTTAAAGTTTATTTATTTAGTTGTGATTAGAAGAACATTTTTAAATAGATTTGCAATAAAAAAACTTCTCTTAGCTTATTACCTACTAAATTTGTAAAAAACTGAGTTGAAGAAAAATTCATCTTTGCGATCATTTTTTTGGGGTCATCACTGATATCTATACTATTTATATAAAATTGTTTACGTGGAAATGGCTTGCAACGCCAAACCGCAAAATATACTGAACCGATTTCAACATTTTCTTTTGTAAATCATATTTGTGCTAAAAAGAGTTATTGCATACTTATGTCTTTTATTTTCTAAAGTCTATTTTTAGGATTAAATTTTTGCAAAACGTCACACAAAAATTGTCGTTTGATTTTTCGTTGCTTATGCTGACTCTTGAATTTTATGTTGTTGTTGTTTTTTTTTTCATTTGTACCGTTTGTGTTTGGCTTCGAAGTTTAAAGAACAAACTCTCTTTCAGTGTACATTACTTTTTACAGCTAAATTACAATTTGTTTTTATTTTATGTGTGAATAACCGCGCATTATCCTTCTACTATATAAGATTCATAGTCTGTCTGTCTGTCTTTTATGGACGTGGAATCAGGCTGATTTTGATGAAATTTTAAATTATATTAGTATCGATCAGGCGGGTGTCATAGGCCATAAAACTTCTATTTAGGGTGGCCCTAGTATATAAATGTTTTTTATACATACATAACTTTCTCGAATACCGCTTTATCGATTCTCAGGGAATTTACGCCACATGGCTTTTATATTAAGAGCCACAGCTTAGGCTGTAAAATTTTATTTGAGGTGCAAACTTAGGGTGGCCCTCATACAAAAGTATTTTCTAAATAGAGTTTTCATGAAAAAATCGAATTCATATCTCATCCACTAATTGACGCAGATGAATGACTTTTGCAACACAAATAAAAAATACGTTCAAAAGTAAGTTGCAATGAAAAAATGGGCGGCGCAACGCCTCTCATCTGAAAAAATATAAATTATTTGTATCAGCAACTTCGTTGCACAGCTGGATAACATTTGATGCATACATATGTATGTTTCTTATGGTCTGTGGAATATTTTTAGAATAGTTTGGTTTGGAAAAATAAAGGTGATGCCACGCCACTTCATATAAGAGATATTCAGAATTCATCATGTCTCATCAACTGGGCGGTTCCGCGCCTTCTCTATAAGCAAAACTATTAATACAGGAACTTTTACCTAATCAAACTCATCGCTCTACCTATCAGAAAGGGTAGGTGGAGCGATGCCAGGACAGCTAGTAAGTTATATATATTATATGCATATGTATATAAATTCGAATATTTTTGCTTCACTGCTGGAGCTGATATCAAATTTTCAAACGCATATGATCTTTTACTAACGGTAGACTTTTCTGTAGAAAATGCGAAAGGCAAAATGGTCCCCGTTTTATGAAATAAAAATTTTGTTCTTAGCTTTTTTTTAGCAAATGAAAATAACT
This sequence comes from Meiosimyza decipiens, assembly GCA_963680825.1. NCBI lineage: Eukaryota > Metazoa > Arthropoda > Insecta > Diptera > Lauxaniidae > Meiosimyza > Meiosimyza decipiens. Next base: position 148,506,654 of record OY804258.1, read on the forward strand.
GGAGATAATAAATTAGAATCTTTTTTTTAATACATTAACTTTTTCATGTCGTAAAAAATCCATTATTTTCTTTCGGTAGAGGCGGCAAACTACCTCTTTGCCCCGGGCGTCAAATCTTCACGCCACTGGTAGTGCATAGGACTTAAATTTTTTCAGCTCATTTTTAATAAACGCGTCATTTAGTACCATCTTTACTTTTTAAAATAGGTTTTCAAATGGTCATTTATGATGTTTCCTCTTTTAAAATTACAGTGGCAGGATGACAGGCATTTTGCTGCTGTCTATAATTCGACTATATGGGCTGAAAATATCTTTAAGTCTGAGATTCAATCGAAAAAAAACAAGACTGTCGAAATCATTCGTTCTAGTCCAAAAAACTAAATTATTTATCCCTTTACTACCAAAATGTTAGGGGTTTGCGTACAAAAGCGCGATGAATTTTTCTATCTACTCAGAAGTTTTCTGAAAATATTACAATTTTTATCGAGACTTGGCCTAACAGCTCTTTTCTGAACCAGGAACTGTTTGATAATAGCTTCAATGTCTTTAGAAAAGATAGATATATTGACGACTCGTCTCCTGTTGGAGGGGGTATATTAATAGCTATAAAAAATAATCTCACCAGCTCATTAATTGAAATTCACTGTGCATCCAGTATTTAAACTTTTTTTTAGGTGATTTTTTGTAAATCCAATTTGTGTATCCTTAATGTTTATATTCCTCCTAATAGTAGCACAGTAGTCTACGAACACCTTCCGCGGGACGTAGATTTTGTCATAGACAAACTTTTTACTAATGACGACATTTTATTGTTAGCCAACTTTAATCTGCCTGACTTTAAATTAACTATTTCGGACAATGGTACATATTATTATGCATCTAGTCCCAAAACTCGAGAACAAATTTTTGTTGACGAAATTGTTTCTAATTTACGACAACTGGACTTAGTCTTGACTACAGACAGTAGCGATCTTGATTTACAAAATGCTCTCCATGCTTTAACTGCGGTTAATGCGCACCATCCGCCTCTGAGTGTGTTGTACCAATCTGATACTTCAAGAAAGCTGACTTCTTAAAATTGAATATTTGGTTAGACTTTTTTAGTGATAATGTTTTGGATGACTGCTTAACATTTTTTTATGATGAAATTTTTTCGGCTATATCTTTGCCTGTATCATACACTCTGAAATATAATAATGATTCTTCGTACCCATGGTATACTTAAGAGTGGAAGAAAATACGTAACGGCCACAATACGGCATGGAATAAATATGTTTGTAGTCAGGACCGAATTGACCTAGAGGCTTATCTGCAGCTTTTTCAGGAATTTAGGCTTTAGTCAGCTTCATCTTATTCTGAATATGTGAATATAACGCAGCTCAATATTCTCCATGGCCCCAAAAATTTTAGGGGATTCATTAACTCCAAAAAAACATGTCTGATGGTTTCCCATCTGAATTCAAGTCCGTTGACGGGCTCACTAATGATCCCCAAATTATAGCTGGGTTATTTGCTAATTTGTTCAAAAAATCTTTTTCAACTGAAATGTTTAGCCCTGATGTCAACTACTTTGAATATATGAATACTGATCCTAAGGTTCCATTCGGTGCAATATCTTTTACTCCTGAACTCATAGTAAGATATATTGCATTCCTTGATGATGACTTTGGCTCTGGACCTGATGGCATTCCAGCCACAGTTTTAATTAATTGTAGTCTTATTCTGAGTCAACCACTCAGATTCCTTTTTAATAAATCCATGATGATGGATATTTCCTTAGTTTTGAAAATAAACTTTTATAAGTCCTATTTTTAAGAAAGGATTAAAAAATGATATTTCCAATTATAGGCCTATAGCTAAGTTATTATCAATACTGAAGCTTTCTGAGCGAATTATTTATGACCAAGTTAAGGTGTGCTGTAATGCAGTCATAACAACTCGTCAGCATGGTTTTGTTAATGGCAGATATACACTCTCTAACCTTCTTGATTTTACGCCCTTTTACACCGACTTTAGTAAAGCATTTGAGAAATTACCACGTAATTTGATTATATTTAAATTAAAGAAACTAGGATTTCCAATAAATTTTGTCAGATGGATGGAGTCTTATTTATTTGACCATTCATATCGAATAAGATTTCGAGGGGTGTTGTCTTTCCCTTTTACAGCGTTTTCAGGTGGTCCGCAAGGAAGTCACTTGGGGCCGCTCCTGTTTATTTTGTCAATCAATTATGCTATTGATATAATCAAAAACGCTCGTCTGCTTATATCTTTATGCTGGTGATATGAAAATTTACAGAGCTGTAAAGGATGATGATACCTTTGCCCTTCAGTCTGCCCTGAAATCATTTGAAGTTTGGTGTTCTAAAACTAGCTTACATTTAAGTCCTAATAAATACCAAACTATGATTTTCTCTAGAAAAAAAAGTAATGTGGAATTTGATTATACACTTATTGATAAGAAAATATGTCGTGTCGATGTAGTCAAAGATCTTGGCATACATGTTGATGCTAAATTGACGTTTAATGACCACATTAACATTATCTGTAAGAAAGCTTCGTCATTGCTTGATTTATAAAGCGGAGGGCAAAAGAATTTAGTAACCCTTTAGTAACAGCAACTTTATATAAACAATAGCGCGTCTTCACTTAGAGTACGCTAGCCAAGTATGGTCTCCATATCATGACATACATATAGAGTAGAAAGAATTAAAAAAAATTTTGTACGGTTTGCTCTCAAAGGCTTAAATTGGACTGACTTTTCAAACCTTCCTCCTTATGAGGATCGTTTGAAGTTATTACGTATGCAGTCTTTGAGCACCCGCAGAAATATTGCGGATATAATTTACTTGCATCAGCTGGTGGCGGGGTCACTTGCTATGCCAGAGCTTCTTAATTATATTCATTTTAACACTAATCGAAGCAGCAACCGTAACTCTTCAGTTATTTTACCAACCAGTCAGCAGAACTACTAATATGGCTACAGCTCCTTTTAATCTTATGACTACTCTCATTAACAACTGCGATGTACATAAAATTAGCTTATCAGAAGGTAAACTCAAGCTTAGATTGAAAAATATCTGTAGTTAATTTTGTAGCTTAGTGGTTGTTGGTCTTTATGTTTGTGTTGTCCGAGAAAGATGGGTAATTTTTCTAACATTTATTCCTTAGACCATATGAATAAGTCCATACAATTGCATTCAAACAATTGTGTGCTGTGGTACATATGGTCTGAGTGGGTATGTTGAGAAAGTGCGATGAAGCTGAGAAAAAATTATTAAAATATAACAAATTAATTGCATGTTCAGATTTTCATTTCCATAATTTATTGACAAGCTTTTTACTTGGTTTAAAGCTCCAAGCTAAATTGCTAAGAAGGCTAATAGCTGTAGTAGCTAAACTTTATTGTTATTATTATTCCTCGAAGCTTATGGCGAGCATGCTCTTGGTCGTACATAGTGCAATGAGTGGTTCAATAAATTTAAAAGTGGTGATTTTGATGTGATAAATGAGGAGCGCGGCCGGCCACCGAAAAAGTTTGAAGACACCGAATTGCAAACATTATTGGACGCAGATGATAGTCAAACGCAACAACAGCTCGCTGAACAACTTAATATGACACAACAAACCGTTTCCTTGCGTTTGAAGGCCATGGGAAAGATTTTAAAGGTCGGTAGATGGGTGCCACATGAACTGACCGACAGGCAGCCAGAAAACCGAAAAACCACTTGTGAATTGCTGCTCGCCAGGCAAAACAGTGTATTTTCTGGGATCAGCGTGGTGTTATTTGGTATGAGCTACTAAAACCAGGTAAAACAGTTACTGGTGCACGTTCCACCAACAATTGATCGCTTTGAACCGTGCTATACGTCAGAAGAGGACCGAATTTCAACTTCGCCATGACAAAATTGTATTCCAAGATGACAACGCATCGCCACATCGAGCAGCGGTCAATAAAAACTTGGTAGAATCGTACAACTGGGAGCCCCTGCCCCACCCGCCGTACTCACCGGACCTGGCGCCATCCGATTACTATTTGATTTCATCGATGGGACACGCACTCAACGATTCGCACTTCAATTCTTACGAGGAAGTGCAAAAATGGCTCGATGAATGGATAGCCTCAAAAAACGAAGAATTTTTTTGGCGAGGAATCCATAAATTGCCTGAAAGATGGGAAAGATGTGTAGCTAGCGAGGAGAATTACTTTGAAGATTAAATTTGGAACTATTTTCGCAAAATGAACGTGTTTTTTTGAATAAAAAATTACCGGTTTCATATTTGTACACCGTACATATTTCGGCTGTCTTTAGATATATTCTCATTTTGTTTTCTTCAACGTTCTTTAACTCAAGGTGACTTTTCGGTGAATTAATTGCAACTTTTGTCGGAATGCTTGGAAATAATGCTTGAACGTCGAGAGAAACGATGATTTCATCTTCTTCCAATTCAATACCTTCCACTTTGTAAACAAATTCGAATGTATTTTCGATACTGCATGCAGCCTTCAAAATTTCCAATTTGTTTCATTTCACCAACAAATGTTTTTTATCATTGATAAACTGGTTTGTTGGTGATATGATATCGGGCTTTGTTTAAGCTCTATAGCCTTAATTGTGTCAAAAATATTACCACTTATTTAAAACTGCGTGGTGATTAGTTACGCACCTGTGAAATATTCTCCGAATTCTTGTTCCATTTTAATTGCACGTTCAAATGTTTTCTTAGCTTGCTCTTCAGTCATGCGCCTATTTATTTCCCTAAATTATAAATGTTTAATTAGAAATTCTGCTATGCAAAAGACTGCCAAACATAAATAAGACGTTGCATTCTCAATTTGCTTGTAAATTCATTCGATGGAAAGATTAGAGGAACCTGAGACTGGAATCTAACTAAGATCAGTTGTTTTCCTCATAACCAAATACATTTTTTGAGAAAAATTGATATCATTCAATCAAATGCAGAATTTTATTTATTTGACAGTCATTATTTCACATATTTTGTCAAGCAAATGAAATGAAAATCATTTTAAAAACTTACATTACTGAATCAACAGATTTCGGTTTAATGAAAATGGCGACTGGATACAATTGAGCTACTTGTAAGCGTTTGATTGCATTGCCCGAAACGTCTAAAATACAGTGTTTTCCTTTCTCAGCAACTTCACGCACACTTGCAACGGAGGTGCCATACAAATTGTCATTGTACTGACCAGCTTCGATGAAGAGATGATTTTGAATATCACGTTCCATTTGTTCACGTGACGAAACAAAGTGATAATCGCGTCCGTCAACTTCATAGTCACGCTTGGATCGCGTCGTATCTGAAAGAAATTGGAATACCCAATGAATAATGCATTTCGCAGCTGAGGAAGAACAATCTCATTTGCTTACGTGGCACACATGAACCGAATTTCTCCGGGTACTCTGATATAAGATCATCATTGATGCGATCCTTTAATGGGCCTAGTATAATTACTGGTCGGGTATAATTGATCGACAGACGCTGTACGGCTTCATAAGAAAGCACATTTTCTTCGGATGCTGCAAAAAGGTAATAGAAACATGATGGGGATGATGTGAAGGGTTTTTAAGGAAATTAAACTACTTAGCACGATTTGTGAGCAGATGTTTGTATTACTATAATTGAAGTCAAACTACGAGCACATATTTATATTTATTTTTGTCTTAAATGCTGCAATGTTCTTCATAGTGAAATTTATTAAAATAAATACTTAGAAACAAATTAAAAACTTGCAAAATTCACAGGCGAGAAAATAATGTATTCCATGATATAAAGTAAAAGACGGTTGCAACAGCGGCGAAACAGACAAACTGACTTACTACATTTTTCTTAGTCAACAATTTTACACCAACATACAAATTATTACAAATATTAAAAAGTAACAAAAAAATATTTTAGTAATATTCCAAATAAAAACTAGGCAATACACATTTTATAATACACAATTGTAGGGTGGATAAAAAATTTTAAATAAACAACTTTAAGAAAAAAATGAGATGTTTTATATGTAGTTTCGATAGGTATTTTTTGAAAGAGTTTTTTAATTATTCTGGAGCAACATGAAAATGAAAGATATCTGCAACTGTTATGATTTCGAACCTCGTAACACTCAACTATAAATATTGTACTCAAATAGCGCACTTCCATACCACAGCTGGAACTGCTAAATCGAAGGGTAAGCGCAGACGCTAAGCCACTGCGCAGCAAGGCCAGTGCTAAAATATAAGGAGGCAGGAATTTTTTGATATGCACATTGTTGTTTTCCCAACTCTGTCCCAATGTTAATTTCTGAAACCAAAAACTTTCAAGCAAATTTTTCACAAAGCAAAGATGTCATAAGATATGGGTGATTGAATATACTTTTATACTTGGTTTCACCAAGCACTCTTAGCGCTAACAGCATGTTAAATGACCTGATAAACTAACTACGCGTTTTGCTGCTGTTAAATTTTAAAACTTCGTTTCAAACGTACACAAAATTAAAAAAAAACAACTGACAGCCTAATTTTTGGAAGTACTTACATGAAAAAACTAACACGTAAGACACTCCTGAAACATGTATTTAAGTGTCATTCTGGATTCTGGAATCATGATTCCTTTTTTCCTTTTCATTTTCGATTTTTGTTTTTATATTTTAAATATATTTTGACAGACTAATTTGTTTGGCATATCAGCATATGGCGGAGAGATTTTTGTAATCGGCTAACAGCCTGTTAACTAAAAGCACAACTTCCTAATGTTGATGCAATAAAATTACATTTAACAGGTACGTAAATTCTAAAGTACTTTTAATAGATGTTGGTGAAACCGGGCATTAGGTTATTCAATTAATAATTATTATTTGATAAATTAAATATTTGATTCAATATTGCTACTTAGCGCTTGCCGAAACATTGCTTCCACTGGGGAGAAAAAGCTAACCTTCCCTTATACCTTCACAGAGTAGCCGTTAGCAAGATCTAGAAACAATTGCTCATAAACTACTGAGCCGATTTCAAGACACTTCATTTCATAGTATATTTACAAGAAGAATAAAGACACTGAAATAAGATTTCGAAAGTGTTTGCAAGAAGGTGCTGTGGGTAAAACAAATATTTGCTGCCTGGACTCGATTTTGATGACCTACATATGTGCTTTTATTCGAATCACAAAGCTATGCATAAGAAAATAAAAAATCATGCAGATCGTTCTTCTTTCCATATATTTTTTTTACTAGAGCAACGCCCTCCAAGGAAAATTTGAAAATTTTTAAATTGCGAACTTCATAGTTGAAATATGAGCTGTAATTGTGGAAAATATTATAAATTCGTATTACTTCTGCTTATCCCTTTGGTAAAATATAATTTGCTTTGACTTAGCGCTTTTTATACATACTGTATTAATTTTTAAAACATTGGATTTATTGTACAAATAAGTATCACCATAAGAAAGCGGATATAACAGTTTTTAAACACAGATTTTTATCTTCCTTACTGAACTTACTTACTAAATCTGAAAATCGGAATTTTCATTGTCATTATATAGCAAAAATATTTGATAAACTGTCCTATCAGCACAAAGGAACCTTACATTTAAATGATTAATTCACGACGATATATATTTACTGGTGGCTCATTGAACTCTTTAATTTACAATAGAAATTGCATGGGAAAGAATGCTTTACTAGACAATTCGTTCCTTGTTAGAAAGATCATAAAATTTTTCATAGAAAAGTATCTAATAATTTTTTCGTATTCAAGGTTGTGAAAAAAAAAATAGTTAAAAAATACCTTTATTTGTGGCTGTGTGCTCAAGCGACTGGCCTGTATTTTTTTCGAAAATATCAAAAAAGCTGATTTTCTCGAAAACGGTACGACTTTTACTGAACATGATATTACTTGCGCTGATCCGCCTTGGGGTTGCCCATCCGCTGTTAGAAGGTTGTCCTTTATTTATGGGACAACCTGCTTACATATATATGTATGTACATATATCGTTAATTTAAATAAAACCATCAAAAAATTATGTGTACAAATGTTTATGAAATATATCGTCGCTCTCAGGAGGAGAAAAAACTTTAAAACCTCAAATAAAATTGTTTTTAAATGCGATTCCAAAAATTTTTAGTGGGTTAGTTAGGAGAGGCTATAACGTAAACGATAATGATGAAAATTCCGCAAATGATATTTCCATCAATGATTTTTTGACGCGTCAACATTTGCATCAAAAATTGGCATCATTTGCATCAATTTTGTATATTTTGTAGCGTCTGCGGTTATTTTTAAAATGTGATGATATAATTTTTAAAATCGATACAGCCGTTACAGAATTATAGACATAAATGCAAACATGGATTTGCCCCTCCATTCTTTTCCTTACCTACTCGTCTTCCTGGGGGATAAGGAAGGAGATTTTGCATGAGTTTCTTAGATAAGACTTTTACCTAACTAATGATGCCCATATCGAAAAAGCAAATTTCGAGGAAAAAACGAGTTAGGGCCTTTCGACCCGAGACCGACGATATACGAATGTATATTTTTTTTGAATTTTTCAAATAAATAATTATTTTTTATTTAATTTAGGAAGGTTTTGCAATATAAATTCTAAAAAAAATTAAAGTATGCACATATTTAATAGAAGTTTGTTAATAAAATTGAAATATTCCTAAATTTTTTGGTGCCTATATTTCGCCAAAAAATTATTGTTCCTTTGTAAATATCATTTTAACATTGCATACGAAGTACAAAGTTCTGTACAAATACAATTAGAAGAATGCAACAACATTATTTATAAAAGGAATATATTTTAGCAACATACATACATACATACTGACTACAAAATAGTTCAAAATATGTAAGAAAATTGGCTAACCATTTTCACTGATTGTCTTACAGTTGCTCAGGGGTTGGATATTAGACAACATCAAGTCGACTCAAAATCATTCCCCAAATCGGTTAGAAAACCGTCGCGCAGCCGCGTTTGCGTTATGCAAATCACTACGATACGACGCACAGTGTAACAGTAGCGGCCATAAGGAAAAAATAAGTACCAGATTTCTTAAAAAGTAATAGATCGACAAAGAATCTTCAACTAAGAGCAATCTATAAGTATTTTGGAAATATGTGGAAATTTGAATGAACATGCACGGAATATTGAAGTTGTATTCTTAAAATTTACAATTCAAATTAATTCAGTTAATTGATGAAAACTTTGGAGTTTCTTTTTTCCAAAAATAATATTTTTGAGAACATTGAAGAATTAGTTTGGCTTCAAGGTTAGTTACAAGAAAACTTCCTTAAGAAAAAGAACTTTGCAAAAATTGACAAAGTTTAGCAACGAGAAGCAAAAAAAAAACTGTCTTCGATTTTGCTTAAGCTTCTGTATAATAATAATTCATTCAATGCAAATAGATGACAAACATACAGATCTGCTTTTTTGTGTAATGTGTATTAAATTCAATATCTTACACCACTTTTTCGCAGAAAAATGTCTAAAACCGAAATATGCAAATGGAGTGAGTTATGCGATTGTTTGAAGAGTATTTTCGGATTTTTGCTTTCACTGATGCTGGTCACGTTATATATTTTTTAAAAATATGAAAAAATGTTTCGATGTTCTTGACATATAGTAAAATGAGTAAAACTGGAAATGTTTCCTAACGTTAAGTGTGAATAGCATAAACACCTAGTCTTTGAATTTGCTTAAACTTCCGTATAGTGATTAAACGTTCAATACAAATGGGTGAAAAAATAACAGACTTGCACTTTTGCGTTATATGTACGAAATTGAATAATTACTTATAGCAGTTTTTTGAAGAAAATTGCCTTAAATGAACTCATTTCATTGTTCACAGAGAGCAATTGTAGAAGAGTTCCTACAATATGGTTTATCAACCCTGCATGCATGGATTAAAATGTTCGAATGTCTTATTCATATTGCATACCGAATGTAGCATAAAGCTAAAATTCAAGATTTTAAAGAAAAACTGGGCCTTACTGTTGATAGAGTTAAAACTGGTTACGGGACTTCAAATGATGGCAACACGGCCCGCAGATTTTATTCAAATATTGAAGCGGTAGCTAACATTACAAATATTGATTTCAGTTTATTACCAAATTTTAGTTTGATTCTGCGAACATTATCCGATGGAAAAAAAATTAATATTACAAATTTCAGATCACTTTTAAATGAAACTTCTAAAATATTTATTGATAATTATTCGTGGTACTAAGCATATTCCAATATCAGTCCACAGAATATTCATCCATGGCTGTGAAATAATACAGCATTTTAATTTACCGATCGGACTTTTATCTGAAGACGCATTAGAATGTAGTCATAAAATATCCAGGCTGAAACACACAAGAAAAAATACCAGGGAACATTCGAATCGTGATCTTATTGTTTCACTTTTAATTAATCCTGACCCTTACATTTCTTCTAATAGAAATATTTTCAAAAAGAAAGAAAGCAAAGGTATGATTTGTTGCCATACATTGAGGAAGATATTGAGGACGAAGAGACTGACAGCTTTCTGGCTGGAATTAATACAGAAGATTTAGTGTCCAGTGACTCATCAGACTCAGACAACATAGTCGCCTATTGAATGTTTTATTTTAATATATTTTTATTTGAAATATTTTTTTAAATATGAATTATATATCTATCGCTGCACAGGGCAGTATTCTTGTGGAAAAGCTTGAGCCAGTAGGTCGAAATTGGTAAATTTTGGTAGAGATTTGATAAAGGATTTTTTCCATTTTTTAAACAGCGCAGAAGTTGTGTCGCAGCCACTGAATGCATGTAAAAGCAATATGTGTTTTTTAGTATGGCAGAGCACTGCGTGCTCTCTGCAATCTATCTCTAAAACGGATGGGCGTATGAAAGCGTTTTAAAAACAAAGATTTTAAAATTGACATTCTTACCTGCCACCAAGTCACTTTTTATGCCTTTAATTACCTATATTTCCGCACTTTTTTAAGATGCCTATTTATTTAGGTCATTATTAGTCTGAATAGAATGCTGCTCAGTTGGTAGAACATGGACGCATGTGAAACCGAATTGATTTCTTTGGACAGAATTCATTTCCCAGCTCAAAGTTTAATATAATAAGCTAGAAATTGGTACTTCAAAGGGTTTTTGATCACTGAACACGAATCCACTTTTTAGTTTTTGCCAATTTAATCTGTGTCTTAATTGAAAATGACCTATGAATAAAAACTGTGGAAAAGAGAAAAAAAACATAAAGTTTTGGTTTGAATTTATTATTATTTAAAAAACAATAATAATTAGGACACTACCGCGCAGTCTTAATTAATCTTCTGCAATTTAAAAAATTTTCTTAACAACGTTTTGATCAAGGCATCCCTTTTTGGCTTACTTAAAAGCTAAAGAATAACAGAAACAATTCCTATTGTTTTCACTTCGGGGGCTACCCTGGAATTCACACTTAAATTTGCCTTCATATGAAAATCGTCTTAAACTAATACGGTTACCAACTCTGCGTAGTCGAAGAATTATGCTATATGTTACTTTCTTAAATAAACTGTTTCCCGGCTCAATGAACTCTGAGTTATTGCAAGGTATGATTAACATTAATAATCCAGGAAGGAATTTGAGACATTTTCGTTTCTTAAGACTTCATATTTGCAATTCTAACTACGTTCTTTTTTGTCCATTCCGGTGTATATGTAATGATTATAATACCCTTTGTCATCTTATTAGTCCCGTGGACTTTTACAATGTAATAAAGCAAAAATAATTATATATCTTAATTCTTGAAATTCCTTTGTTTCTGCTGCACAGACTATTGGGCTTAGTAGAAATTTTATTTAATTAGTGATCGGATAAAGCTGAAACCCATCATTTCTTTTAATGAAATAGTGCAGTCCTGGTCACCGATCCATACGATAAACGGATAGGCCGCACACGTACGGTTTCGCTTACTGAACGCAGAGCAGTCCGGGCTGTTCGTAGTCGGTCACCGATCCGTACGATAGACGGATGCGCCTCTCGTGCGGTTAGGCGGGTATGTGGGACCGATCGCAAAAGAAAAAAAAAAAAAGCTTTTCCAGCTTTTATGGTTCGCTGGTTTTGTTTTGGTGTAACTTCTGTATTTATGTTAAACTTTGTTCTTATTTATTTATTGAATGCATTGTATTTGCTTGTCATACATAACAGCTGTTGCAAGTTTCTAATTTTTAACTTTGTCTTCCACTACCGTTTGTCATTTGCTCTTAGTTATTTGTTTTATGCTTTGAATGTATTACTCAACTTTGTATATTTATGGTTTGTTTAGTCTTTAAATTGTTTTATGCTGAGGATGACTCACACAGAGGCGAAATGCATCCAAATATAAATTTAAAATTTAAATAATTTGTTTTATTTTTTATAAAAAAGCGCAGTCATTTAAGGCGGTTAAAGATTTAACGTTGTTAAGAAAATTTTTTAAATTGCAGAAGAATAAAGTTTTGAAAAAAAACTTGTCCCTGTGAGCTAAAGCCTTTATACTTTTCGAGTAAATTGACAAAAAAATGTACCGATGCCGAATGCAAACGACCATATTTATTCGAGCGTTCGTTTATCCTAAAGACTGGTAGTGCATTCAGAGTTTAAAAGACCAATTTATACTTAGTTGTACTTAATTTTCGGCTAAGAAATGAATTTTGATCTAAAAAATTTATTTTCTGAAAGGATACTCAATTCGGCCTCATTGTGCGACCCTGTACCTAACCAAACAGAAGAGCTGCGGCTTTGTGTTCATACGACCTAGCTAAAAAATAATATTCGAAAAGTGCGCGGATGTTTTAATTTTTTGTGACGCTACCCTGACTACTTTAAACACAAAAAGACATTAAAAATTTTATTTTCTCAAACATGACCAGAATCAGGAGTTGATTTTCACCATTGACGATAGTTTTTCAAGAAAATCGGGTAATTAAAGTAGACCTCCTTTAATTTTACGTTTATTTAAAAAAATTGACTTCTACTAGGAACACATAGTCCAAAATGGTTTCGAAAACGTTTGAACTTCAATCCCGATTTTTAGATTATTTCTCGGAAGTTCCGCCTTCTTGTTCCGGAAAAAATCCAAAATATCTCGACATATCTGGGTTAATATTTTGTAATTAAAAATATTTTATTTTTTTTTTACATCGAAGTTGCAATGAATCGAATATAACTCTTTGGTATATCGCCAAATATTCCGAAAATGTCACAGGTATTCAGAAAACAGCTACTCGGATGTAAAAAATGCTTATCTTCAGTCTAGTTATTAAAAAAAAGTAAAAGCCTGATATGTTGAGGTATTTCGAGACACACCACGTATTGTGAGCTTTCAAAGTATAGAATGTGGAATTTCGGTAAACAAGGACAACATCTCAAAGCTAACAAAAAAATACATCGAATCATTTCTAAGGCATTTTCGACTATAACATATTTACCCCGAAACCAAAAAGTCAAATTATTTCTTTTGCGCGCAAGGCTGCACTATTATTGCATTGGGGAAAATTTTGAACTGAAGAGGTTTGAGCATTGCTTATGCTACATTCAGATTAAGCAAACAAAAATATATATATCTAGTTATATTTAAAAATATGCGTTTCAAGCAAATTTGTCAAAACTTATATTTTTTTTTGAAGAAAAAAACTTTTTTTTAAAGAAATCAATATTTTACACAACGAAAATAATAAATGGTACTATTCCATTGTAAATATTGTAAGACATTGAATAGCTTGATTAAAATTGGTAAATGTTGGTGAAAGTTACGAGTTTTTCCAAAAAATAAGTTTATGACAGACAGCAAGAAAAATCGATTTTTGAGCATTTAAGACACCTAGTGACATATCGCGAGTTTTCTATTTTAGCAAAAATAAAAAAGTACGTTTCTGCTGAAAGAGTCTGAAGATCCCATTCAAATTTCGACACAAAATATAATATTATCCCGAAAGACTACAAGTCATTGTCATTATATTTCCCGTAGTTTTTTCGTCAAGGGAGTTCAAATCCTACGAACTCAATTAAAATTTATGATGGTGGTTCCAAACACAAGGGAGTGGGAGCTTGTGTTTGCATTCCGACCACAAAGGCGAAGCTTAATTATAAATTTCCATCCGTCCGTGGTATAACTATAACTGACTTCCATCACTGAAAGAAATAAGTACTTTTCAGGGAATCTTAGTTTCGAACAAGAAATGGGTTGGTCACCTATATAACTTAATGAAAAATCAGAGACCTTACTTCCAAATTCGAAACACCGCAGTAAAATAAAATACTTTTCATAGCACGTGATGGTATCTAAGTTTTTTACAATCTAAGAAAGTTTTGGATTTTCACTGGAGCAAGAAAATTATTTATTTACAAAATATTTTAATGCTTGAGCTTACTGTTCAGTAGCGAAGTAGTGAAACACCAAAAATTACATGAAGAAATTGTATACACTTTTGTATGTCGGTCATCAACTGCAAACTTTTTTGAGTTTTCCCTTTGATGTTTTTAATTATTATGAATGTATTGTTTAGCGCTTATCTCTAAAGGTGAATTGTAAACACATTAAAACACGAAAAGTATTATTTTTCAAAATTTTTTGACATTAAATATCCCAAAAACTATGAGGGAGTGGAATAAAAACCTAACATAATTTTTGTTTAAAAATGGTTGAATTTTATAAAAAAATAATTAACTTTAAATTAATTTGTTGGAGAAAGAACTAATCATGATTTTTTATCATACTTTTTTTAAACAAAGTTATTGCAGAATTAAGCTTTGGTCAACTTTATTATCGAGCTAGAGTTGTATGTATATATATATAATATATATATTAGGGTGTGCCATTTTTGAGCAACTTTATTTTTTCAACTAAAAAACAGGCTTAAAACTTTCAGAAAGGTGAAAAAGGAAGCCTCTAAAAATTTTAGCTCTAAATATTAACATTTAGAGGTGCCTGTTTCTAACTTTCCATTTTCCATATAAATTACATGGAAAAAAAAATGATTTTTTTTTCTTATTGTTGTAGCTTAACATGACAGCATTGTAGAAATGAACTGAAACATTATTTTAGAAGGAAATTGAACGCTCTACAAAAAAAAAAAAAAAAAAAAAAAAAATTATACACCCTAATATATATACTTACAATATATATATACATATATATGTACATATTTTTAGGCCTTATTTCGTAAACGGGTGCAGTGATTTTGATGAAACTTGGGGGTTAAGTGCGGATGAGAGCAAAATTAAGATTGGGCTTGGTTTGAAGTTTTCAAAGGGTATTGCATGGGCGTGACACAGCCCTAAACTTTTATTCCATAACTTCATATCTCGCAAGCCGTTTAAGATATTGTAATGAAATTTGAAAGAGTTAAGCAGATCATAAATATCTTAAATTTTGCCAAAAGTGGTCGGAATCAAAAAAGTGGGCGTGTAATTTTTCAATAATTAAAAATTGTGATTCAATATTACTCGAGAAAGGGAACGGACGATTTTGGAAAAAAGTTTAAAAATACTACCACTGAAGGCAGTCATCATAACAAGTAATATTACTATGCTGGAAAAGCTCGTTGAAGGGCGTGGCACAACCCACAATGTTTATAAACGTTATAATAAGAAAATCAACAACTTGCTATAAGATATCTCATAACCAAAAATGAGTGCAATGGTACCAGTGGGCGTGACCCCTTCCATACAAGCAAACAACTTTAAATGTTATATTTAGTGTGCTATGAGTGCAGAGGTGTCGGTAGCTTTGAAATTATATAGATTTTGGCAAGACTGCATCAGTGGGCGTGGCACCTCAGATACAAACAAAAAACGTTTATTTTTATACTACGTGTACTATGTGAGTGATCTTAATAAAATTTGGTACAGAGATGTACCAAAGTTACTATAAGTTTTGAAGTTAAATGGATCTCGACGGGATTTCCTTAGTGGACGTGGCACCTCCCATATATACGAAAAACGTTAAATGTTATATTCGTTGTAGTGTAATATGGGAATTTTTTTTTTAAATTTTTTGTTTCAACCGATAGAGAAAGCTCAAAAAATAGTTTTCGACACTAAGTGGGGCTACGGACCCTGGAAAGAACCGTTTTTGACCCATTTTCACGAAATTTTTTTTGTTCCGATAGACTTTTAACTACAGTGGTGCAGTGTTAATATTGTAGTACGTCCTGAGAGATTTGCAGAATTTGTTGTTGTAAGGATATTTTCCTTGTCCTTTGGATTATCCTGGAGGTAGTCACTCCATAAGTGACTACTCACCGAGGCGGCTCACCCCGAGTCACTTTGAGTAACTTGGAGTCACCAAAGTGACTGAAATCGCGTTTTTGTGGTTTGCGTGTGAACACCTAGAGGCCACTTTGGTGTAAAAACTTATCGCACCCACATTTTGCGGTGCGAGGGATTTTTAGGATTTTATAGCTTCAAAGATATTTTCCTTATTCTATGAAGTATCCTGGAGGTAGCCACTCCATAAGTGACTCTTCATCGAAGTGGTTCACTCCGAGTCACTTGAAATCACCGAGGTGAGTGAAAATCTCGACTTTGTGGACCTATAGGCCACGTTGGTGCAAACCAATTTAAATATTTTCCATGATTTTTCGACATGTTCAAACCTTATTCAACCGCTTTCAATATATTGCATATTTTTTCGACTTTTTTAACCTCAAATCGAAAAACCGAACTGTGGTCGGTCTCCTGATACTTTTATTGAAGGCGCGCACCGGTCTAATCGTATAGATCGTGGTAGTCTTGCCGTAAATACCCATAAGATTTTATTTTATTAAATAAATCCATATGTATTTTTGCGTGCTTTAGAATTTTTTTTAAAAACTTCACGATTGATTGAAAATTTCAATTGAGGGAAACCAGATCATTCAGGCTTAAAATTTTTCATTCTGAAATTGTCTTTAATAAATTTCATATGTATATTAAATTATGGCTAGGGTTTTTTCAATTCTACTTAGCGCCAAACTAGTGGATATCTGAAGCTAAAGATATCTGTTTTTATGAATAAATAGCTACTTTTTTGAGTAAAACAGCAAACTATGGGAAAAATGCTGTGTGACGTTCACAGGCAATAAAGTTAAAACGAATGGGTTCAAAAACAATTTCAAACAAATCCAGCTCAATGATTTGGAAAATACAAATCTAACGATTGGAACAATATTGCGACACATATGACCCGGAATTGCAGTAAGATTTACTTGAAATCCCACTAAATTATTCGCAATGGACTGTTCTTTTTCAACCCATTAACATACGTATTTTTAAAAATTGTAAGAAATAAGGAATGAACTAAGGAAAATTTCATCATGAAACTAGTAAAATATTGGAATGATTGGGATAGACAACATATATATATAAGTAAGTGTCTTGCATTGTCTTCATTGAAAATACATACATACAATCATTTTTCTCAACATGTGTATTGCAAATAGAGTTTAATAAAACCTGATATATTGGTCAAAAAAAATTAACGTTTATATATGACTGATTTTGAAAAGTCCGATTTATTGAACGACCCCTGAAATAAATTGGGTTTGAATGGTTAGTCTCCACATAATTTATCAAAAAGTTTGCATTTTCACCATTGCTACTCTTCACCGCTATTGCTACCCTTCACCGATATGAAAGTATTCGTATATATGAGTATTTGATAAATAAGAGCTACTTCCTGACGGTGTATCAGTATTTCATACTTAACTGAAAGCACATTTTCACTAAATTTAGGTCTATACCAGCTAGGCATTGATATACAAAAAAATCTGTAAAGTTTATACGTTTGTGTTAACGAGATTGTGACCGAAGTTTAAGTCGGTATTTACGAATTTTTGACAATTTTTCAATTAAAATAAAAACATATTTATCAGAATCTGAGTCACGAATTTTATTTCAGGATCATTAACAATAAAAATATTTTAAGTATTAAACTAACTCGTTTCGTTTTAGATTTTGCAGACATATTTTTTTAATATATACATTAGAGTGATTCAAATTTTTTTCTTTTTGTTTTTTTTAAAATATTAAGTTTATGATATGAAGAAAAAGTTCACGAAAATTCAGCTTCAGTGCCTCAATTTCATAAGGTGGCGCCGAAGTCACAATTTACATGTAAATTGTATGAAAAAATTATTTTTTGCTAAAAAGGTATCTGAATGAATAGGTGATGTTGTTGGGCTGAAGAAGATCGTTTTTCGAAGTAATTTTTTGCGCTGAGTTCGAATCCGGTCTCAGAACTGGCCCATCATGTCAGATTTCTAAAATAGTTAAGTTTTGTCTACTTTCGAGGACATGTATAGGATTCAAAGAAATTAAATTTTCATCAAATTCCAAAGCCACAAACTTAACAAGAAAGCTAATCTTTTTAGCTTTAAAACAATATAAAAAAACTATTTTTCCGTTAAAATTTACCTGAGATATAACAATTTGAATATGACAGTAAAACACTATAAAACGAAAAACCTTCGATCTTCGGTAACAAATGTATTCCTAATTTTCGTGTTCACAAATATAATGTCTAGAATATGAAAAAAAAATGAAGCGATTTAAAAATGCGTCGGTCAGAAAGTGTTCGGTTTGTAAAAGAACGGCTCATGTATTGAAACCGCACGCGGACCATGGGTTGGACAGACCTGATTTAACGGATAAATCTCATGAAGTTAATGATATTTTTACAGTATTGAGTGCCCGAGAAATTTTAAAAAAGCCGTTGAGCATTACTATACTGGCGATTGAAAAACTGGCCAAATTTAAATTGGAAATGAATATTAAAGAATCGACCAAGTAAGCGATCACCAATCACCATAAAAGCGAAAGAGTGTGCAGACTTGTGATGAAATAGATGGCCAACTATTCAAAGATGTATTAGGCTAAGTGAAAAATCAAATGCGTTTAGCATTTTCTCACTAAATTTCAAGAAGAAGCATCTAATCCTAGTTTTGGCAAAAGCTTATTTCTCATTCACATCATTGAGTATGAGTGCGCCACCTGAATAGTTGGTTCCTAATTGGGATGGTTGCAACAACTTTTATTTTTTGATGCCATATTTATTTTAATCACGAAAAAATGGCAGTTTATTTTAATTACTATTGCAGGACGACTGCCATTAATTAAAATTTAGACGGTGGACGCCAATAATTTAATCATATGCATGCGCTAACCCCTGAGGCCGATATCATTTAAAATTTTCATAAGAATATTTGTCGGTTTTGACATCGTTAGCTCTTAAGGTCTAAAGTTTTCAGCTTTTTTCAAATAAATTAAACATTACTAAATAAACTTAATATCATATTGACATTTTTTCGTTTTGAACTTCAAAACGCTTTATTTATTCATAGTAACAATATTTTATACAAATAAGTAGTAAATAATAACAACGGACAGATAAATAATTACATTTTAGAAAGTAGAAAATGACTTAATATTTTGCAAACAAAACGTAAGAAAAACGAATATTTTTGGCCATTACGAGTAAGAAACTATGAAGCGGAGCAAAAAATAAATAAAATTCTACTTGTGATTGAATTATTGAGCAATAGAAAGAGAAATTTTTGTAATGTGAGTTAATGTTATTTTATGCATTGAAAAAAAGGTACACAACAACTGACAATTCTTTGAAAATCTCGCTGCCGTATTAAACATAAAAAATGCACAATGGACCTCAATTTTCGATAGCAATTTTGTTTCGAATCAGAGTGAGCATACTAAGGTTGCGCTTTTGTAGAATGAAACAAAGTCTGTTTTGCATTTGTTTTCATTTAAGGGGTTCTGCCCAGTTAGATAAACGAAAAATGGTGTTATTTGAGAATTTTTTTTTTGCCACGCGCTTCATTTATTTCAAAAAATCTTATAACAATTGTTTAAGTTAAAATTCTAGTTTATGGGCCAGAATTCTTTTTAATGCCTAAAGAACTTGTGTTTTAAGAAAAAAATTTTAATTAAAGTAAACATTTTTAATTTTTAATACTAATGTAAAATGGTAATATTGTTTTCTATGGTATCCTCATAGCTGCAGCGAAGATTTAAACATAATTATATTATTTATGTCAATTTATAATAGAAGTGGTAGAAATAAAACAACTGCGTTGCTCAACTAAAACCTCATGTTTTATATTTAGGAATGATTAATTAAGCTAACTTATTCGACACTTTTAAACTATAGAACTAATGTTATTCTCTCATTAAGTAATCTTACAGAAATAATCAGATCAGCGTTATCAAAGCCTAATTCAAAAACTTCCACTGTTTCAAAAAAAGCAACTTACTATAATACATATATTGATACACAAACTTGCGAGAGAAGTATAAGCTTATGGTGAACAACAAGACACCTATTGAGTCAGTCTTTTTAATAATTTGAAAACTGGTGGACGAAGTAACGTAGGGGAGGTATAAGTAACACAGTATTTGCTCATTCACAGCACTTATTACTTTTTTAAAGAAGATTTGGCAGATACTTATTCCAACAAAAATATCTTCAAATTAATATTTCTGACAAACGCTAAAGTATTTTTTTAAGTATAGGTCGAAAAAAATTAATATCTTGAAAACTACTCAAGAGTTCTGACAAATAAAATCTTTTCTGTTAAAAAAACAAGTCAGCTATTTTTGTCACAATAATATGCATCACACTCAAAGCAACTGCGTTGCCAATAAAACGACTGCGTTACCCCTGTATAGTAACGCAGTTGTAAAAACAGCTATTTCATCAACGTGTACTTAATGAGAAGAATTACGCGAATTGTTATCAGTATTCAAAATATATACCACCTAAATATCTGTGTTTGTGAATAAAAATAATTCAATTATCGTCCTTACCTAAATTTCTAAGACGATAAATCAGCGGTCAAATAATTCACATCTCTCATGATGTTGTTTTGGTAAATGATTTGGCGATTTCACTTCCCCCGCGTAGGGGTCACATTTTAGTCGTAAGTTACAACGAATTTAACGAAATAAGACACAGTGTAAAATATATTGTATTTTATTTTCACGTTTTAGAAAAATGGTATTAATTGGGATGTCTAGCAAATGCGACA
Organism: Meiosimyza decipiens; assembly: GCA_963680825.1. NCBI lineage: Eukaryota > Metazoa > Arthropoda > Insecta > Diptera > Lauxaniidae > Meiosimyza > Meiosimyza decipiens. Next base: position 148,527,692 of record OY804258.1, read on the forward strand.
TCTAGTAAAAATTTTATGAGAAAGCTCTTTATGACATGAGACTAATACTCCAAGACAGCAATCTTTTGTATGAAAAGCATCTGCGTTACTAAGAGACAAATGAGTTACTGAGTTAGTTTTATGTTTTGGATGATGAATTGATTGTATTAGATTTGCGAATGAGAACTTTTTTTCATAAATTTCCTGTCTTCCCGCATGAAAAATGAAATTAATCTAAAAGGACTTAGTTCTAGGCATGAAAAAGAATTTTGGCCTTATATTCATGTTTTTTTATCACAAAAATACTGACTTATGAATTGCTGATGCCGATCTACAAGAGCATTTCTAAAGAAAAGTGTTTGGTGATGATCACGATGTCTGTATCTGAACTGGATATATGATTCAAAAACTATTGAAAAAGTAATTAATATTCCACAGCAAAAAGGCGCGTTTCAAAAAAAAATTTAATTTTCGATCAAAAACTTTCGTCTTATATGGTTTATAAATTAATAATATTGATCGGATCGACATAATATACGATTGAGGTCAAATATTGTTTTTAAGCTTGTGTTAAAATTTGAGACTGATTTGTTAGGTTGTTCTTGAGATATATTGATCACCAATTTCAAGAACATAGTTTTGCGGAAAATGCAATTAAAGTTTCAAAACAGGTTTATGAGTAGTAATTTTTCTTTACAAATATGTCAGTAATTTTGATAATAAGTACTTGTCGAATCACCATAAAGTATTCTCAAGAATATGTAATTCATGGAAATGTAAAAAAAGAAAATTCGATTTTTTTTAAATTATAACTGGGCATATTCCCTTAAAAACCCCCTCGTTTTATTGACAGTATATCGTCGTTACGACTAGAAAAAGAGTATGTAAATAAGTTTGTTATTTTATTGCACCATTTGATACCTCCACAAAGACACTTCCACTCGCCAAATAATTTTCTGATATATTTGTTGGTTCCAACGTTAGAAACAACAGCTTTGTAAAATAAATGTCAAAATTCTATGAGAAAATCAGTTGTCGATTTCATGTTGAAAGTTTATTTATTTATTTTGTTGATGGATTTTAAATTTGTTTGCCTATATTTTGGCTTGAGATTTAAAAATAATTGTGCCAAAATTTGAGCTTTCTAGATCAAACTTGTAAATGGTGCGGACAGTTTCTGATCGATTTCGTTGAAACTTTACGAAAAAATCGACTTACTAAAACGTAGAAAAAAACTACCTACCAAGATAAAGCGTTTTAAACATTTTTTTGTATGGGAGAGGCCACCCCCCGTTGTCAAGCCACGCCCACATATTTTTCGTGTGGCTGAAAATGTGGACAAAATACATACGAAGGGTTTCCCATAAGCCTATATTTTACAATCGGGTTTGAAGAAAATTCTCCCAAAACTTCAGCTTCCTAGATCAAACCTGCGAATGGCGCAACCAGTACGTTTTCTATTACAATTCATATAGAAACAACGATTTTTGTACCAAAACAAAAAATCTGTCTTTGAATATCTGGTTTTTGTTTTTTCCACATGAATTGTAATAGGAAACAAACTGAACCACATTTTTAGCATGAAAAATGTGACCTCTCCCATAAAAGAAAAAAAAAAAATACCTGGAACGCTCTATCTTGGCACCTAAAGTAATTTTTTCGTAAAATTTCAACGAAATCGGACAGCGACTCTTTCTACACCATTTACAGTTTTGGCTAGCAAGCGCAAGTTTTGGGATAATTATTTTTAGACCTCAAGCTAAAATATAGGCAAGGAAAACATAAAATCCATCCGCAAAGTTTTTGAAAAACACACCCTAATACATACTATACATATTATGTCTGTGGCTATCTGTTTTATGTTTTGTATCCTATAGCAATGTGAATTCCACATCAGCTACACATCGTCACTTAACATCCAAAAAGCCGTAACCACGTTTTAGTTTTATGCAGGAGAAGCAAAAGGCGTTGTATGCTGGAATAATATATTGTTATGTATTTCTTATGTAAGCGATTGAAAAAAGTTCAAAGCATTCTTAGTTATCTATAGTGTGTTACTATACGTCTATTTGCTATATTGAATTCAAAAACTTGTTGTTACGCCTTTTGAATTTCGTTGGTAAAATATTTATTATTGAACATTTGATTTAAAAAGTTTGTAGGGACATGTAGTTTAGTCAAATCCATCATAATCAACCAAAAACTCGATTTTGAATTTTTTGTGGTTACGGCTTTTTGGATGTTAGTTGTTTCAAGATTCTATTTCAGTGAGAATAACAATAATGTGCAGATTTACATGTGCTTAAAAACATTTTTTGCTTCATGAACCATAGTAAAATATCTTTAAGAATAAATACAAAATGCAAAAACCGGAAACGGTGCGAAACGGCAAAATAAACCAAGTGCTTTTGGTTTCTGTAAGATTGTACAAAAGCATTTAACTTAATATTTTAACAAGATAGTTTTGTCTTTAAAGATAAATCACTTGCATACTTCCTTAATTCTTTATTCTAAACTATAAATGTTCGGAAACATTCAGTGATACCCGGATTTAAAACATCCTAATATGACTTTTTTGGGTTTGAAATTATTGTAAGTGAACCATAGTTTTTGGTCTAGGATAAACCATGCCTACACTTTTTAAGTACTCGTATGCTTACACAAAACTGCTTAGTATTCAAAATGTTTAATACACAAATAAATATGATATTCATCAAATTGTATAATGAATATGTGGTATAAGGCGGAATATAGAAAAACTGTTAACAACGATTGCAAAGCTTAAAAAATCGCACTTAACAAAAAGGAACAAAAGGGTTGAAAATGCATTTTGGCAAAATCTTGACTAAATGTAAATATTTTTGTTGTTGCGTTGTTTTTAAGAACAGGAACGAGTGAGAACGAGAACAAATAGAAAGTACGATACTGCAACTACTACCATTAAAGGTATTTCTACTAATTTGAATTGTACTTAAGAAAAATAATATTCAATTCTATAGAGGAAAATAAAATAAATCCAATGAAAACATTTAGACAAATAAATAGAGCTATGGAAACAAAGGACACTACCGTGAAAAAGAAACAAAACTTAACTCGTTATCACTAAAAGTCTTACGTTGCAAAACAAAATAAAATGAAACAGCAAATAAAGTAAGAATTTATATGTAACTCTCAAAAATTAAAAATGCTTAACAACGATTTTCCTCCATTGCATATGACTTAAAACATGAAATCAAACAATAATGTTTATAATTAAATTTTAACAATTTTTCAGTTTTATTGCAAAAAAAATGGCTTTAGGTAAGTAAAGCTTTATGTTATTAAATCGATTTCATTTATTATATTTTTTTCAAATTTTTTAGTTGCTCGACTTACGATAGTCAGCATCACTATTTTCCAAGTAGATAAGGGTTATCTGCTCCATATCGGGTAACTCCACTCTGTAGATAATCTCGCCTTTTTGTTCGAATATCAGTTGTAGTTGTGGTTGGAGGTAGTAGTACGCAAGCGTATGGTTGCAACAAATATATTTTTGGTTTTTCATTTAAATTGGTTTAGTTGTGCGGTTTGTTTGTTATAATCAATTGGACACAAAATAATATTCGTTAACAATTGATATTATACGAGAAATAGTAGTAAAAAGTAGTAGTAGTAGGTAGAGGTGGGTAGGTAGTATATCAGAAGTAGAAGTTTTAAATCGAAAAGAAAAAGAAAAACAATTATTTTTGTTCGGTATGGTTGTGTCTTTGAAATTAATTGGGAAATTAAAAATGTTTTAGCTATGTTGCTTTCCAACACTGGCAACTAAAATCGAAATAAAAATAAGAAAAAAAGATATACCTTCGTCTTAAGGCACAAATTAAACGAAAAAATAAGATTTGTTTAATGGAGAATTTTAAGCCTTTCTAAGACTAGGAAGTATGAAATGCGAATGATGTTTTCGTTTGCTTAGTAACAGACCTTTGAAAAAGCAATTGGTGTTTTTGGTGTGTGTAAGAATTAAGAGTAAAAACATAAGGAAGAGCAAATTCAATGTGGATAAACAAGCAATACAAATGATTAATGATATAAACAAACCAAGCGATAAAAAGGAGGACTGGAGATCTTTCACACCCATTTTTTAACGAAATAGAAAAGCTAATGGATATGTGAGCAACCCATCAAAAATTTGGAGCAGTTTTCTTAGCACTGAAACTTAAAACTTAAGTAAAACAAAAACAACCTAAATTTCATACAAAGGATTTAAATGTTAAATGTTTTCTCATACTCTTTAAGAGAAGTCATAAATTCGGGCATTTCAGAATTTAGAAACAAAAAATTATAAAAATCTACGTTCTTAACTTAAAACAGTACCCTTAAATCTCACTTTGGTGCAATTATTTTTGCTTTTCCCATTAAAACATACACTCACACATAAAAGTAGCTTAACTGAGGGCATGTACTCAACACTTATTTACTTTAGCTCGTCAATTTGTTAAGACAAACGAGTGTCAAGTAGTAATGCATTGTAATGCATTTAGATGTGGCCGTCTTTATTTGCTTGTCATTTAGGCATTTGTTGCTACCCCATTCCGGATTTATGAAGGTGTTGCTGAAGCGTTGTTCTTTCGAATCGTATAAATTTAATTGTAAAAAATTGTGGAAGGTTTTAGAGCAACGTCCTGGATTTCAAACTCAATTTTCTCCAATAAAAAAGTGGTTTGAGCAACAAATAATGGTACTATCGCAAAGGGCGCACCAAAATCTATCGAGTCACATTTTTAATATTTTCTAACTACTTTCCTACGATTGCAAGCGAGTTGAACGCAGTGCACTAAGGCGAAAAAAAAGCGCATCGCAGCGCGCCAGGTTACAAGCTATCAGTGGATGCACCCACATATACTTTGAGCCAACAATATTGATGTTAGCGGATGATTCCGTAAGATTGTTGGCGCTAAAGCGAATGGGTCCGATCTCAAATACTGCTACGCAGCCAATAGTAATTTTTTAATATTTTTAAATGTAAGTTTTAAAGTAATATGTAATAGAAAAGTATTCAGGGGATAATCTAACTAACGTGATCATGTGATTCGCGTTTCGCAGAGCAAGTTCGAGTTTTTAATGATGACATTTCCTAGGGTTTTTGATGAAAGTGAAAGAAATTGTAAATATCTGATTTTGGTAGGGGTTTCGCGATGTGGAAATAAAATAAAAGCAATTGGAAATAGTACATATCGGATTTTGATAGGGTTTTCGGATTGTGAAAGTGAGGACCTTTATTTTAGTACATAAAATTTCTTGCAGTTAAAAAAGTTTCATCAACTTTTACTTGCTCTGCGCTTTTGTGAAAAATGTCTGGTCACGTTAATCTAACCCTATCAATTAAATTATGCATGCAACAAAGATTCATGTTGTAAAAGCTGCGTGAAGTCTTAAAAGGGAATTTCAAAAAAGGTTATGTAATGAGCTTCATCGTGTTAGAGCTGACTAATGTCGTTCTGCGGAAGGCCATATTTTAAAATAGTAAACAATTTATGGTATAAGGACCTCGCAAGTGCAAAGTGTGTTCGGCGGTTTTGCAAGATCAGTTTTTTTTCTATATATACTACATAAAACCAAAATCACCAGTTGCTAAAATTATGTATCTTTTACATTTTGATTTCTATGTTCAGAAGTGTCTAAGTTAATGGATTGAGAAATATTTTAAAAAGCAAAAGTAGCACCAGATCATGAATGCATTAATTGGCTCATTATGAGAACTAAGAATTATTATAACAAGACCCGCACTAAATTTTAAATAAAAATCCGTTGCAAGTCTTTAGTATTTTCACAATATCTCAACTCTCGAACGGCTAGAAAAATTCTTAAGAAATAATAACTCTCTTTTAGATTGAGAAAAGGCTAAAGATTTACAGATTAATGACAAAATTGAGTTGTTGGAATTAATGTACACAGTACATCCTGACGTGATTTGTATTCATCAAACTCAAAACCATAAAAAAGTGCTGCATAACTGCTGCGCACCATGCTTTCATTTACCATGTTTGTTTCGTATACATACATACATCTGTATTTGGGTGACCACCTATACGGCGTATTTCGATGCATCCGTTGTGATATGTGACTAAATATACATAGGTCTGAATTTACATATTTAATCGTGATTGAAAACTCTAGAATTTTTCTCCAACTATCTGTATTTCAATCGTGATTGGTTCTTTTAAGGAAGGAAAAAATTCCCACATCCCCATGGCCACATTCATTCTCTTTTTTCTTAGCAGGGATTGAGAAAAGAAAAAAGCAGTTTAAGAATTAACTTAGATTAATAACAAGAATAATGTTTTATTTATAATTTTACAAGGTTAGAAGAACATTTTGTGAATAGAATGGGCACCAGTACATGAACAAATGAAAGACTTCAATCCTTAAAATCGATAGTAAACCAATGGACCCTATAATGGTTGACAACAAAATCGACACCAGTACATAACCCTTCAAAGGCTTCACTCCGTAAAACCGACACTTAATCAATGGATCATATCATGATTGACAATAAAATCGACGTAAATTAACTTGACAAGTCAATCGTCAGTATTCATTACCAATTGCGAGTATTTTATAGTGAATGATGGGATGACTTAACTGTAGGACCGACGATACGTAAAATTTTCACCACTTATCAACGTTTAAGGTCAAAAAAAATCGCCGCCGGATCTTTTATTACACAGTTGTACAAGACTTGATTGTTTAATCATACATGAAAAATAAATTTATGGTATTACGTTTATTAGTTGAAACTAATAAATTTTTCCGGACAATACCGCGAAGTCTCAAGAGTCTAATAAAATCGATTGGCTGATGATGACTTAAAAGTCGAAATGCATCCCATAACGTTTTAAGAAAAATTTCGTTTTTATTCTATTTTAAATAGCTACGGTTTTTTCTAATTTAAAGCGAAGTCATTTAAGGCGGTTTTTGTTTTTTATTAAATTAACATTTTTACCAAAATTTAAAAAAAAAAAAAAAAAATGATCAGGACTAATTGACACACCGCTCTCTCTTAGTTTTCATGGCATGATGGCTTTCAACATTCACAGTATCAACATTACCGGCACCATTTGAAAAAACCTGGTAAAGGTGTCACCTTTGGCCTCGCCAAAAATTCATCACACTACACCGCGTTAAGGTCCTAAATTTTTATTTAAAGGAATTTCTTCCAATTCGCTACGTGCTGATTAATTTAACAAAACGCACCCATGTTGAAGTTTACAATTTTTACAGGGTTGAGTTACAACTACAACTTGATGGCGAATTATTTGGGATGTAATTTAGAGTCAATATGCTACCGCCAAACTAGTTTTTAGGATAAACCAAATTTTCCTACGCCAAACTAGTTCATACGAAGTGTGTTAGGAAAATCCAGTCTAGCCTAGGATGAATTAGGTTAATTACTCGTATTTACTCGATTTTCTTGATATTTTAGTGTGTTAGGATAAGTGGAAGAGCTTCGGCCGCGGCTCAGAGATTATATCCTCCAATAAGACCAGTATCGGGACCGCAGCGGCCTTTCACCGCGGTTCACTATACTATGTCCAACACGGGCTCTGGTAACACACCGGTGTTGGATAAACTACTGTGAACTGCAACCGAAGGACATATTGGAGGATGGCAGCCCACTTACCCTAACATACTAAAATCTTCCTTGGCTAAACTGGTTCATACTAACACGAATCGGATGAACTAGTTTGGCCTAGGAAAATCTTGTTCATCTTAAAAACTAGTTTGGCCGGTAACAGATACTTATTTGTATATGAAAAAATCCCCACATCTTTTTCATTCATTAATTCCATATTCACTCTTTTTATACCCTACACAGAGGGTATATTCACGTTGTCATTCCGTTTGTAACGCATAGATGGGGGCGTGGCAGGTATTGAAAAGTATATATATCATTGATCAGCGTCACCACCTGAGTCGATATAGCTATGTCCATCTGTCTGTCTGTTGAAATCACGTTTACGGGAAAGCTAAGCAAGCTAATTGAATGAAATATGGCACACAGGTCAAACCTTCTTGCAAGCTGCTAGCATTTAAAAATGGGTGAAATCGGTTCACGGCCACGCCTTCCGCTCATACTATATGTAAATATACCCAAGTCTATTTTGAAAAAGTTGCTGCGATTTTGATGAAACTTGGTGATTTGGTGAAGATGAGAACAAAATTAAGATTAGGCTATGTCTTAAGTTTGCAAAGGCTCTTAAAGGGGCGTGGCACAACCCTAAATTTTAACTTTTATAACACCATAGCTCGTAAACCGTGCAAAATATTGTGATGAAGTTTCGTACACGAATACAGATCCTATAAATCTTGAATTGCGCATAAAGTGCGCTGGCACTTTTTAACAATTGAAAATTTGGATTTCGTATAACTCCAAATTGGCACACACGATTTCCATAAAAATTTTAGGGATGATACCACTGAAAGTAGTCATCAATAGAAGCTTTGTCAATATATTGGAAAGTTTTGTTGAAGGGCGTGGCACAGCCTACAATATTTATAAACATTACAAAAAGAGAACTAACAACGCAATCGTTATGAAATTTAATATGGCAGATATACTTGCTAAAAGGTGTCTTCTTGCAAAATTTTGGCACAATAGTGCGGGTGGGTGTGGCACCTCCCATATAAGCAAAATACGTTTAATGCTATAGATAGTGTGCTATGTTTGGTTTCAAGCACTCGAATTAGACGTACCGTTTTGTACCGACTTTTTTATCCAATCCATTCTATGTACGTTCTAACATTTTTTCAAAACGTAAATATCGTTTTAAGCAGATTCCGAGAATTTAATTACCTTTCAATTATTTATTTTTTTAAAAGAAATTTGGCGTTATTAAAACTAATTATACGAAAAATGTATCTTCCAAGTATGAGATATTACCGACCGGGGCCATCTGCGCATGTTAATTCAGCTACGCGCATTAACAATAAATGAAGATTATAATTTTGAAATAATTTTCTAAATGATTAATACATACCAATATAAATGAGAATGTCAAAAACAATTAACAGGCGAATATTTTAGAGTTAATAAAAATTACCTTTCAAATGATACCCATTTTATTGGAATTCAAAGAAGTTCCTACCCGATTTCTTTCTTGCTAACAAAACCGTCATTCATCTCCATTTTTCCTATGTTCAAAATAAAACATCAACAAAAGAGATTGTGGTTTTGAAAAATTAAAACAAGCAGAGCATTACTCAACTCCCAAAATAGTGCACCTTACACCTAAGGGGATAAATAATAAAAAGAGATTTCATGAATAGATGTTCTAGTGATTTGGTCTAAACTTCGCCGTGAAATTAAAATCCACAGGAGAGTTAACTACTACACTCGTTTGCTTGCAATCATTTTTATTTTTGCTCGTATTGTATTTTGTATTTTATTTCGTGTGCTGCATAGAAATTTCATTTTACATGGAATTAATGTTATAAATTTGTATTAAATTATTAGGAAGCCGATAGTCCTGGCAGCTTCTGCTAATATTAATTGTAATTTAAATTGTAATTAATGAAATATAATAATAATAAAATAATAATAAATTATAAAAATGTTAGTAGATACAAACATATCTAATATTTTCCTTACTGTAGGATCTTTGCATTTCCTTCAAATTGGCTGAAATTTCCTCAGTAGTAAGAAAATAAATAAAATTATGAGGTTTCCGCAGAAGAATCACCCAGTTCAGTTCCACTGACCGAAGTGGAAAATGGTGTCGCACAGTATATCGTGGGATATGCGTTAAGAGCAAAGCCAACGGAAAAAATTAAATGTGCTTCGTGTGAAGACAATCTTCCAAAATTGGATGGCTTGTCATTGGATTCCGAAGGTTTTTTAACATGAAGAATTATAGCGACAACCGTCTCTGTCTTCATAATCCTTTAGATATATTTTTTTAAACAAGCGAAAAAAATATTTCAATTTATAAGCACATGTTTGACAAGATGCGTCACGAAAGAAGTGTCAAGGAAAGGATTACGAATGCATGCATAGCACAAACTAGTCTGGACTATCCAAGTTGGTTTTACAGGTCCGATTCATGCTATGAGCATCTGTATAGAAATTCGGGATGGTCGTTAGAAAAGGAGGCCGAAAGCGCGGAATTGAAACTCAATTAAATAAAAACACGATAAAAAAATGAGAGGCCTTTGACTTTTTATGTTATTAGCGTTGTTCAGTACTTTCTGCAGGACTAAAAACGCTACACATATGAAATTATTCACTTTTTAACGCTAGTCTGTGTATTCTAAGAACATGGACCGAACCGTGCGATTGTCAAATAGCTTTGATTCGTTTGGTGCATTTACTACACATATTCTTTTGGTCTAGTCAGTCATCAAACTATCGTTGTTCAACTCGATGATTAGGCACATGCATGGACATTTGTACAGTTGAAGGAATTTGAATTTTTTTGGTCGAAAACTTATATTTTTGCATAACTGTACCTCTAAAAAATGGCATTCATGTAGTTTGTTTTCTTAAAAAAGTATAAAAATCATTATTTGGTTATTTTCATGTCAATATGGAATGTCAGGGATTTTATTTGGTAAATATAGCACTAATGCAATGTTCTTTGTTTTGTTTGGCTCTAATTTACCTGATTACTTATGATAACTTTTCCAAGTCCATAACTTTGACGCATTGAGTTTACGTCATTTTCATTTACTGCTATCTTTTTGTCGTTACCTGATTTGTTCTGCTTTTAGTTTAGGTTGGGTTAGGTAGTAGTGGCAGTCAGTTATGAAAAAAATCGACTCACTTAGACCAAATATGATCTATTGTGATACCACAGGGTGTTTGACTATACCGTCTCGTCGAACCAACCAGATTTCATACTTTCGAAGTCTGTTTTAAATATGCTTCAAGATTTTCGCAAACTTTATGTCGGTGTCCGTTAGCCATTTTGGATCAGTCAGTGGCATTGTACCCGTTTTTCAATTGCTGATAATACTTTTGGATGAATTGGTACTTTTGCTGTGAACTCGCTCGTATTACATCACCGCTCCAGAAATAACATTGTGCTGGGAGGAAATTTCCACCAATAGTTGACGAATGCATTTTCAACACATATCAAAATTCGTTCGCTACAAAACTAATATTTCATCACATTTTTCGCCAAGGGCTTTATTGTTTATTATGGCTTTGCATCGACGTGGAATAGAGACAATAAGGCCCTTACAACGCTATACAGGAATTTCATCCCATATCTCTTTAAGCACTTGTCAAAGCTGCGTTCTACTTGAAGACTTCACTGTCGCTACGATTTGGTTGATATCTCCTAAAAAATTTTCTATCCCGACTGGTATAGGGTAGGATTACATCTTTCAAAAAATTAACATTTGCTTCTTTGTCCACAATACATAAGATCAAATGGAAAGGTTGCCCTGATCCCTTAGCCTAATTATTGATTCTCTCTTTCCGAATGAACATTTCTTTACTCTGCCCACTAAAAATAGTAAGAGTGCCTCGATTGTAATAAATTCATATAAGAAAATTATTGAATTACTTAATTACACTTACTTATGGCGGTTTTCTAAAATTTTAAATTTTTTTCAACTAATTACGTAAAGCACTACTATTTTAATGAACCGCAGATTTTTGGTGCAAATATGTAAATGCATCAAAAACAAGACAACACAAAACAAAAGTGACGGAATTATTTTGATTTTCTATTCTTTTTATTTAGTCGTACTTAAATTTTACAAAGATGTTCAATTTATAAGGGAAAATATTTAAAAAAAGAGATTTAAAAGTCATGTTCTGCTGCACTACTATTTTCATAAACACAACTGTATGTGTGTGGGTAGGTATTTGCTTTGCTTATGCTTACGGTGCCCATCCGTTCCATTTTTCCCGGGACAGTTTTTTATTTCAATATGCTATGCTATCCCGGTTTTTTTTTTTTTAATATGGGATGTAAAAATGTTCCGTATTTAATTTTTAGCCCCGTTTTTGCATATTAATATTTTTCTTTAAATAATGTTTAAGCATTTTATTATTTTAAAAAACTCGTAATGTCATATCATTAAGAATGTGCAAATTACCTCTTAATATCGAAGATATCTACAGCTATAAATCTTTTACGGTTATATTTGCATACCAGCTGAGCTTTCGCGAAAGAAAAGCGAAGCGACACCAAAATTGAAGACTACCAGTTGCTTGATGAGTTTAATTGCATAATATCTTTCTCAAACTAAAATAAAATTTGAGGGAAAATGGCAAAAATTTTTACCCATTTCTCAGAAAGGCATTTATTTCGCAAACCTTGTGCATATTCTAGAGTTAGGCTTGAGTTTCTTCAAAAATTACCCAGTTAAATGAAAAAAATGCTAAAAGGTAGAAGGATTGTAAAGTTCAATTACAATATAAGTTGCCTTGAATTCAAAAATTATTTAAAAGAAACCAAGAAGACTGTTAAACAGATTTGTTCGGCCAACAAGTATTGTGGAAGGAGCTACATTCGGCAAACGTGTTTTTAGCGTCGTGGACTTAAAAGCTCCTAACGATATGGTGACCATACTTATGCTACCTTAGAAAATCCTACTTAAGTAAACATTATTCTGAATTTTTTCATGTTTTTATAGTTATTTTTCATAATTTATTGAGTTTATCGTTCAATTGTATTACTTAAACTCCCAAAAAAAAAACTAAAGAAATCAAGCAAAAATAAAATAACAAAATTTGTTTCAATGAAAGCTGAGCACTGTTGCTAAATTCTCATAACGACGTGCCCAATGGAATTTCATATAAAATCTATCAATATGAATTCCACATAAAATTAAAATTTCTATGCAGCATACGAAATATCATACAAAATACGATACGAGCGAAAATAAAAACGATTGCGAACAAACGAGTGCAGTAGTTAATTCTCCTTTTTCAATTTCGCTCGTATTGTGACGTATTTGGACTACTTTTTTGAGTAGAAATTATCCTGTTGATTTTAATTTCATGGCGAAGCTTAGACCAAATCACTAGAATACCGCACAATCGCAACATTTTTTGTTTAGATGCATTCATGAAATCTCTTTTTATTATTTATCCTTTAAAGAAGATGTGAAGCCTATGTATTTTGTTGTTTTGGGAGTAACCTCGGTAAAAATTGTGCTAAACACAATTACACTGTACACTGAAATTACACTTAATAGTAGTTAGGAATTTGGTTCACTATGAACCCCATGTAACAGTAACAGAGATGTGCGCGTGCCGTGTTTTTCGTCGTGACACAAACACGCACGACGTGTTCGTGTTGGAAAATTTAAATTCGTGCGTGTTTTATGTTGATTAAAATTGAAGCCTTAAGTCAACGTTTACACAAGGAAACTCTTGAGGAAAAGTTTTCCTGTTTGTTGGCAAGAAGGGAAAAACGTTAGGGTGGTGTACAGTTAGCTAATATTATGCTTTGAATTTACGTTCGTTGTGGCGGGTTGACGCAGTAATTGCTTTGAAATTTTCTTGCTCAAAGAAATTCTAGATTTCATGTGTAAACGCAAAACAAATTCACAAAAGAGAATAGACAAGAATTTGTTTCACCGAATTTCCTCGTGTAAAAGTTGACTTAAACACGTTCATGAACATTGGTTTCCATATAATTGAATTTACTCGTTACGTCATTTTAGGGGTGTACACATGATCAAACAACTCATCAAATTATTTGGCAAACAATTTGACGGACAAAAAAGTATATGGTGTTTGATGAGAGTTTGAAGATGTGAACGCTCATCAAATTGTTGGTCAAATTGTTTGATGGAAAGAAAATATAATATTTTAATTTTCTGCTTGATTGACCAATAATTTGATGGTGCGTACTTTTCAAATTTTTTGATTTTATTTTTCAAGCAATTGCGCAAGAACAGTGATCTTGGTCTGAAGGCCTGTAAATACAGCTCGTAAAAGAATTGAAGCCGGTTGATATTGCTTTACATTTTAATTTCGGTTTATGGGCCTTACAACAACTTCAAATTGATCCATTTATTTATCGAAAAAATGTGTTTAGTGCCGAAGCTCATTTCTGGTTGAACGACTACGTTAACAAGCAAAATTGCCGTATTTGAGCCGATGAACAACCAGAAGCAATCCAAGAGCTTCCAATGTATCCTGATAAATGTACTGTTTGGCGTGGTTTATGGGCAGGAGACATCATCGGACCGTATTTCTTCAAAAATGCGGATGGAGCCCGTGTTACAGTCAATGGAGCTCGCTACAGAGCAATGATCAATGAATTTTGTTGTCAAGAATTCAGGATATTGGTGTAGCCGACCTCTGGTTTCAACAGGATGGCACAACATGCCATACAGCTGAAGAAACAATCGCTTTATTGAGGGAAACGTTCGATGAAAACATCATCTCAAGAAATGGTCGTGTTAATTGGCCACCAAGATCATGTGATTTGACGCCATTGGATTACTGTTTTTGGGGATATGTTAAATCATTTGTTTATGTCGACAAACCCGAAACTATTAACGCTTTGGAAACTTACATAACTCATGTTATGCAAGGAATACCGATAGATATGCTGGAAAGAGTTGTCGAATATTGATCCCACAGAATGGACCATTTCAGAACTAGTCGAGGGCAACATTTGGACGAAATAATTTTTAAACATTGAGTTGTAGGAACCGAACTATCATTCCAAATAAAGATTGGCATCATTACATTGATTTGTATGTATTTTATTTAGAAAACAAAGTAGGAAGCTCTTATTGGATCACCCTTTACTATCCCATATCACAAAATTTTTGCCATAATTAACGAGATGGATGCTGTATGCATTATTTTTTAATAACCGAATGTAATTTATCACAAAGTTAAGAGGATTTGAACATAATTATTTTTTTGCAGATAGTCAATTTTTCTTGTAAGCCGACGATATTTTGTGTTAATTTAAACAGAACACGCTTATTTAAGCATAAATAATCTAAAATATATTGTCTATAATAGAACAGTGTGTTGAATTGTAAGATAAAAATATTAAAGAGCTTACTAAACTATGCATGCATTGAGTGAAGTTAGCTTGTGCAACTGAATATATATACATTTAGTTAGGGAGCCGGTTAACATAAAAAACCAATAAATAATTTTATCGTTTTATTTCAGAATTGGAGGCTGAAAATACAAGAGCGAGACATGTAGGTCTTTGTCTTTTCAAAATATATGGGGATATGTGTGTCAAAATCGTCTATATTAATTGAAAAAGTTAATGTTTTACTATTTTGAATTACACCGATATCTTTTACTTTCTTCGAGATATCGTAAATTAAAATTTTCAAGCTATTCTGCTGATTTTAGAATTCTTCGGAACATTCATTACTCATTTTCGAGTACATCCTCAAATCAAAAAAAAAAAACACGTATGCAGCTCACACGCGGTAGAGGTGAAACCTCCAGAAAACCAAACTGCAAGAGAATGACATGAATTCAGTATCAGGAGTGGGATATTTATAGGGTTTACTTATATAAAAATTAAATTAAATTTTTTTCTTATTTATGTTTTCAAGCGATCTTCATGTAGGGACATTGACATTTTTAGGATAGCCCTAATGAAAGGCAAACAGTTTGGATTATATCTGGAAGCATAGTTTCCGGTAGCGCGAGTGACACCAGACAACATCAACTTCAATACGCTCGTGGCGGGAGTTAACAAAAAAATGCTGTTGTAAGTCTGCCAGCTGACCGACCATTTCGGAGCAGCAGAAGCTTGACAGTTGCTGTAGGATATCGACATCGTTGACGACGAACCTGAATCATACCGATAAAGATGGTTTGAAATGGCCAACTTGAAGTTTTTGTCATTTTGACCGCATAATATACTCGTATCTCAAAAACCACACCCAAACGAGTAAAATAAAAGTAGTTTTTGCATTCAACACGCCAAGAACACCCTAAATCATGTGATTAGAACCCAAATCTAATAAAAAAACACAATAGCTAGCAGTTTATTAATCAAATTCCCATGGCTAAATTGTTAGTTTGTTTCGCCACTGAAACATGCTAGGACCGCACGAACTTTCGCACGATAAGATTTGACTTGAAGCTCTGAATTTTTAAGTATCAAGTTTGTAATATGTAATTTCATTTGTCAGATGTTAAGACATATTTTGCTGACTTTTGACCTGACAGGTGATTTTGTTTAAGCAAAGTGAGTGGAAAGTGTATTTAAGAATTACTGTTTAATATTCAGACCACCACATAAAATACATATGGGTGGAACAACGTAAACTGGAATGCCCTAAAATGTGCATTTTCGTTCTGCATTTATGTGTGAAAAATAAAAAAAATTGCAGCCATTTCTGCAATATTTCAAAATTGTCATATTCTAATTTATTATCTCTGTTATTAAGTTATAATACTATTCAATAACGAAAATATCATGCTCCAGTCAATTACATAGACATAAGGAAATAATGTGCGGAATATCAGTCAGCACTTTAGTTATGGTTTGGGTGTGATGAATCTAAATACAGCGGCGAAATTCGCTGACATCCAAAAAATGCGATTTTTGTCTGTGATTTGTTAGTCTTTAGCTATTCCATGATATGAATAAAATCAATCAATTCTTATGGCTCGATACAAAATCTCTAAGTCTGCTTGTAAAATCACTCTAGCCATCAGATTACAAAAAAAAATACAGCGCGCTAGATCAGAGTTTTTTTATGGTTTGGAGCGTGTTGAATCTTAAACCGATCATTTATTTTTTTTTTAATCAGCTCACAATTGCCGAAAGTGTAAAAAAAACCCAAAAATACCATTTTTGTTCAAGACCTGTAAACCTTACGATGAGCAATCATTTCTTATGGGTCTTTTGATACTAATTTTAAATTTTATCGAAGAATTGCTTAAGTTTGTCACGATTTGAAGGTATTCCATCCAACCTTATATTTGAAAAAATATATATACATGTATATACATTATTGTGTGTCAAATTTTAAGTCCAAGCCTAAATTTAATCGCACTTTTGGATTTATAATTTGTAGGGTACAATTGAACAAATGAGACAACATATCCATTGTAGGGTTCTCTGGCGAATGTTTTAAAGAAAAAGGCATGTCAAAATAGATTCTTCACATCGAAAAACCACACAACGCAAGTTTTTATAATGATACGGATAATTTTATAGCCTCATTTGTATGTAAAAGTAATTTTTTTAGTGTTTTTCCGATATTCAAATGTCCAACGAAATTTCCGGCGGCTCTATTTAATTTTAGACCCATAGTTCTGTGGGCGAATTTTCTTAGAACTGAACGTACAATTTAGATTTGACATACCCTTTCCCAACTTTTTTGCACCCAAACAAATCGATGCATATTATACATATATTGGGCACTTATGATTTTCAGTGCGTTCAATCTGAATTCGGTCGTTAAATTTTTTTATTCATGTCAAAATTTTGAAATGTTTCATCATAAAATTGTCAAAAGAAAATTTCATTTTCGGTAAATCGAACAGCGCTTTTCTTATGGCTTTAAAAGTAAAAAAAAGTATATGTTACGGGCCAAAAAAGTTTTTAGAAAAATCTCAAGGTTCAATCTATCTCTAAACCAAATTTTTAATCAGTCCAGTAGTTTAGCCGTGAAAACGTTTTTATAGACAAAAAAATCTGCACTGCCCCTTTTCACAACCATTTCAAAAAAAATATACATATAAGCTATTATGTTGTGTTATAGCAGTTAAAGAGGGATGGAACCGTTTTGCAACTGCCTATTTACATTATAGGATTAGTTTGGCCGATAACACACACACCTGCTTAAAATAATAGTTACACTCTTGAGTTTTTAGTTTAAACTCTATTACAAAAATATTTTGCTAGCTTAGAGGAAAAATTGTAGCGGTAACGTGAATTACTCAATTTGGTAACACGATCTTTAGTAAAACAAATCATGTAATTCCCCTAAGTTTTGAGTGTTTCTACTTACTGCGCATAGTTTGAAAATTTTCTCAAGATAATAGTTGGTTCAAATTTTTCTTTGATAATTTTTTTTCTAAAATCTTTTTAGAGCTTTCCTTAGAAGAACAGCAAGTCTTCTTTAATCAAATCAAAAATTTTTGTCAGTCTCTAGATACGGAAAATGATATGATTTTTAGTGTAAAACGTTTTATTTGTGTAAATTTCTGTTAATCGAGTATTTCTTGTTATTTAATTTTAAATTTTTGTTTAAAAAAATATATTTTCAATAATATTGTTAGCGTAGTAAGTATAAGACCCCTGTCTTGTTATACTAATAGATCAATAAATAAATAAAATGCAGTGACAGCAAAAATTGAAGTTGCGATGGGATATAGACTGGCTCTAAACTTGAAAAAAGAAAGAAAATCTCTTCGATGCGTTGGCAGCTTGCTGAATATATCTCACAATTTCGTATGTATGTAATGTATTTAACAATAAACCGCAAAAAGAAACTAGTGGTAGACCACCAAAACCGCTCCGTCATATTGTAACTATCAAAAAAAAGGCACATTTAAATCTGCAGAGACCGTTTAAGCAGAAGTTTGGAACATGGTTAGCGCTCAAACAATTCAAAGCAATGTGCGACGATCTACAGGCAAAGAGTTTTCCTTAATATGGAATAGATCCTACATTCCAGACAACGAGCGAAACAGCAGCAGACAGCAGCAAATACAAAATTATACTCGAAAACGCAATGCTGCCCTGCACGGTATTTTTCGTTTGGTCTAAAAGAGTGTCATTCAGCCAGCAAATATTTTGATGCATTTTAGGCCACAGCACACGCGTGTGTTTTCAATGCGTAGCAAGCGTTAGCTAACGCGCGTTTCTGTATTCTATAAAATTGCCACCTTAAAGTTGAAATAACCAATACGGTCTAGATCGACTCTAATAAATTTTTAATAAAGTCTACGTCAAGCGTGGTGAGTGTCCATTATGTCCTAATAAAAAATGTTCGTCCGGTGTAGGTTCAGGTTGAAATTAGAATTAATTCTTTATAACTTTGGTCCCTGCTTTGCGCTAACAAATGTAATTGTTACGTTAACAAATTCTAATTAATGTTCAAGAAATATTCGATGGGTGTTTTCACGTTCGGTGCAGGTTCAGCTTGAAGATAGATAATTTGTTTATAACTTTTGATGGGAAACGTTAGCAGAATTTTTTCATACGGAATAAATTTCTAATAAATCATTAATAAACTATTCCACAGGTATTTTTAGGCCGGGCTGAAAAGTTGGGTGCAGCGTTGTTCTCAAACTTGTAAATATTGCTCAAGGCTTTCTGCTAAGCCAGAATATTTAAGTTCCTGAACTGTATCAACATTAAAGCAATTACTACAATTTTTACTATGAAAGAATAAATTTGATAGAAAGAAAGTCTTTCAAAACTAAGAGCAATTTGATAATTTCAAATAGCCGGGAATTTCACGAGCAAAAAAAAATCAAAAGGTCATAAGATTTTTGTTCAATATATCTTTGTTTTCAAGTTTGCAACTAGAATTAAACCATTCAAGGAGCCAAATGAACAACCGATATTAACGAAGTTAACAGCTTTTGCCTATAAAAGTTAGAATAGAGTTTCATTAAATTAAAACAGTATGGATCCCAAAACCCATCCCTGTGCGACACCCAACTTAAAAATTTGATTTTACTTATTTTGTCCTCAATCTTCACTCTTGGTGATCTGTTTCTTAGATATGATTCGAACCATTGAAGCATAAAGCACCGCGTCAGCGTTTGGTATTTTATTTAATAAAATTCGAGAATTCAGGATGGTTTTTCCGATATCTCAATATCCTGAACTAGTTATTTCATTGCCAGTTGCCAGATTTACATTCAGCACACCCAAAACCATAAGAGCTGCTATCTGATCAACAGCGCACCATACTTTCATACTTTTTTCTGCTTGCGTGAACAAATAAAGACTATATTTTTAATGCCTATTTTGACTACCATAAAAAGGACAGCAACCTGTCTTAAAAAAAAAATTTATAAAAAACTAAATAAAATTTTGCTAGTTTTAAATTTAGGGTTTGAAGGCTTAAGCTATCAACACTTCAAAGGCTCAAAGCAATTCTTTTGTTGAAGTATGAATAGCAGTGCCGAGCAAAATTTCAAGCATGATTGATCGTAAACGGTTGAAATTTACATATCCATACATACAAAAGAGACAAGAGAGCAACATCGTATCTTACGCAAATTATAAATCTACCACTGAACTGCAATTGTACGAGTCTACCTGGTACTGATGCATACGCAACTTGATTACAAGCTGTAATACTGATATCACACATCGCTTACAACAATACGGGAATGTATGTATATTTAATTTAAATTACGTATGGAAGTAAAAAATACGAATATATTGGTTGACTTTTGAGTATATACGAGTACAAAATAAAATGATACTACGGATTAGGTTAGGTTAGTAATAATAAGATAACTTTTTTACATACCTCCTTCAGCGTTGGCATCGTCTTGTGTGTAGCAAAGCATAAAAGCTAGAATATTAAAGAATTAAAGAAGATTTCTATATTTAAAATCGTTAATTGGTATAGTGATTTAAAAGATTTTCTTCTGAATAGAGAAAGAGAGAAATTTTTCGAATATCACAGTTGTTGATTGTAAAAAAAAGTTAAGCATAGTAAACAGATAATATGTAGGATAATTAAAATAAAGAAGCTTTACATGGTTTCAAAATGTAAACTTAAATGAGAATATTTTGTAGCTACATATAATGAAATTTAAGAAAAAAATTAAAAGCTATGTAAAGAAATTAAAAAAATTATACTAACACAAAAGACCTATAGTGTATGAATTTAAAAGTTATAGTTTAGTTTGTTGTGTGCTCAGACGATACCAGACTTTTGTGCAGGAAATAAATTAAAAATATTGTTCTTAACCCTAAAACCATTTTGATTTTAAGTACATAATTTGAAAATTACCTTCGCAAAACTTAAGTTTAAGCCAAAAAAAAACTTTTTACCATATCCGACTCTCAAGAGTGTTTAAAAAATAAGAAATTAAGTCAAGTGGCTTTGAATAAAACACATCAGAATAAAAATCATTATGTTCTCTTACAAACTCATTAATTTTACATACCGGTTTCTTTTAACAAAAAGCAAAAACTTACGTTGGGGTTCATTGCTATCATTGTTATTAACATTGTTAACATCGATTTCGCTGTTGCTGTTGATAATTCCATTGGCTTTTTCGTGCACATGTACACACACATACAAAACATATTTTTAAGGTCCCAAATATGTTTCATGATAGGACAAATCACAATGATTTTAATGATATAGTTCGTTGTGTGAGTGAATTGTTGATATGTTTGAGCGGATAAATTTATGCCACGTTTAATATCGTAAAAACCCCGTGCAAATTGAACACGAACGTTTGACATTTTAAATTGTTGGCATTGCCACATAAAACAATATTACAAACAAATAAACAAGGAACAAAACATGAAAAGAAAACAACAAATAAAATAAATGAAATTTTAAACAAATAGTCGTAAAAATGTCATAATATAAAAAATAACATCAATGCCACAGAGACACATTCCAAAAAATCTTTTTTGCAATAGCTACATATTATAAGTTAGAAATTAATTTCAAAGCTAAAATTTCAATAAATACGTGCAATTAATCTGACTTGCGTGAGAATGGTCCTGAACCAACTAGTTCCAACTGATCTAGTTCCACTGCAAACCCTTTTTTCATATTATGAATTGGTGATTTTTAAATCATGATGTCAAATAGGACAGTTGTCCCCGCATGTAGCACTCTCACCAGTACTGCGATGGTAAATTGTCTCTTCCTAGGACATCAAAATTAAAAAATTGTCAGTTCATAGCAAGTAATTAGGGCTTGCAGTGGAACTAGAGCGCTTCTTGGAACCAGCTAAGACTATTGTAGCGCTAGCCCAAATCTTGCACACAAAATTTTGATTAAATGTATAGATGTCACACTCTTTACAAAATTTTAACTTAGTTTGCCAATGCAAACAATACTTCAATAGTATTTCATATAAAAATAGTGAGAATTATAAAATTAGCCAAATCAATTAAAGTCCCGGCGGCTTTGCGAAACGTATTGATTTCTAACTCAGAGTTTTTTTTTCTTCAACTAGTGTAACCGGTTCCCAATTTTACTGTAGGGATACAACAGAAGATCTGTGAGACGGAGACACTGTTTAAAAATCCATTTTGAATTAAGACAATTTTTTAAATTAGAAATTGTGAAATTAATTTCAAAATATCAATTGTTAAATGAGATATTTCCCAGATATAATCCTGTTGCACTGATGAAATGTCATATGGAAATGATTAAACTTATTTAATTTGCATTTTTTTTTTTTTGACTGAGTGACGGTTTCACTGACTGGCTCAATATTTGCTAGTCTTAAAAGCTGCTTTTTTGTGCGTTTTTCAACAATCCGTTGAATCGCACTTAAATTTCAAATGGCCAATACTTGAAATTATTACTTACGTTCTTGATCACTTCCGTCTTCGTTTTTGTCATCACGACTTTTCATAAATGGGAACTTCCGGGAGAACGTAAAATTCTTCTTCTTTCGATCAAGTGTCGATTGCTATGGATAATTAAATGAAAAATTACAAAATAAGCATTCATAGCTTTACTACACCAATCTCATACCTTGTCCATGTTGTTATTAGTGGCAGCTGCATGACCCTGAAACTTAACACTGCGATCACGAGCCCTCATTTTTCTTTCCCACCGCCTTTTTGATGGAACAATACCTATTTGTTCTTCCTCATTATCGCCTAAAACACGACGTGCCTGCCACCACTCATCATCAGAAGCATTTGTTACATGTAATATATCACCATGCCTAAATGGCAAACCTCGCGACGGTAGTCCATCATCCCGGTTAGGATCGTAATCAAACAGAGCACGGACGTACAATGAACGCTTCTGTGAGGTGCGCAAGAGAGTACCAGTCCCACCTGCTGTAAGTGCAACTTGCTGTTTAAGTTCTTGTATGCGAGCCTCAAACCGATTGTATTCTTCAGGGCGATATTGAGCAACTAAAGTAACAACACCACCGGAATTCTATTAAACAAAACGAAATTATTCGAATTTTAGAGAAATGGAAAATATTGGACAATTTTACTCACTTTTAATGCCTGTGCTGCTTCTTCATGCGTGGCACTTTTTAAATTTACATTGTTTACGCTCAAAAGTTGATCACCACGTTTCAGCTCGCCACCTAAATCAGCAGGACCACTCGTAAGAATAAATGACACATATATACCTTGTCCGTCCTCTCCACCAACAATATTAAATCCAAGACCCTGTGGACCCTTCTGTATAGTTATGGTACGCGCTTCCCTGTAAAGCATAACATTTAAATTAATACAAATAGATTTGAAAATGTTTATTCTGAAAGTGGATGTAACTCCGGCGAGTGGCTTGCATTTGATCGAGGCTTATTTCTTTTATTTTTTTAAGTTAAATATGCTTTTATTTAGGATTAAATTTTTGACAACCTGCCTATGCTGCTTCTTGAACTATATGTTGTTATCGTTGCAGCCCAGAGGACGAGCAGGCGCTCAGAATACGTAAATATGAGAACGGGAAGGCGCTTAAAGAGCGGGAAAAAACGTCAAAGAGCGGAAAAAGCGTGCACGCATACAGAATCATCAACACATGCTTATCGTTGCCTGTGGTAGTGGGCACCATTGGTTGTTATTGTTGTTGGCTTTGAAGTTTAAAAAAGTAACTCTCTTTCAGTTGTTTTTTGTGTTGATAATTTTATGAGAGAGCATCGAGTTTTGAAAAAAGTTTACATTACTTTCTACAGTTAAACTGCATTTTGTTGTTTTTATTTTGTCTGCATTTAATTGCATTACAAAATTCAGTTTTTATCTGTCTGTCTGTCTTTTATGAACGCAGAAACTATCCGCCCGATTTTGATGAAATTTTCGCATTATGTATGTATCAATCATTTATTTAGGGTGGTCCTCATACAAAAATATTTTTAAAATATCATTTTCACGACGACCACTAAGTCGATTCACATCGAATTCACACCACGTAGTTTTTACATTAAGAGGCATAGATATGGCTACAATACTTTTATTTAAGGTGTATATTTAGGGTGGCCCTCATGCAAAATTATTTTTTAAATAGAATTTTCATGAAAAAGTCCAATTCATCACATCTCATCCACTATTTGACGAAGATCAATGAGATTTGGCACACACGTAAAAAGTACGTTCAAAAGTAAATTCAAATGGAAAAATGTGTGGCACCTATCATCATGAACTATGCATTACAGCTAGGTAGCATTTGGTACAGATGTTGTTTATATTTTGTGGAATGTGTTTAGCATAGTTTGGTTTGGAAAAAATAGGTGATGCCACGCCACTTCATATAAGAGATATTTAGAATTCATCATGTCTCATCAATTACTTATTGCAAATGAATTGCCACATACACAAAATGTGTGGGCAAATCGAAATTTTGTATATCTCAGCAACTATTGGTACAGCTGGATAGCATTTGGTACATATATTTCTAATGGTCTGTGAAAGGTTCTAAGCATAGTTTGGTTTGCAAAAATTTGGCAATGACACGCTCCATGAGCTTGGTATATATAACAAAGGTGCAGACACAAGTTCTAATTTTCAATGAAAATGGGGGATTTCTGGGCCTCCCATACGATCAAAACTATTTTATACAGGCACTTTTACCAAATCAAACTCATTGCTCTACATACTGAAGGGGGCAGAACAACGTCTGCCGGGACAGCTAGTATTTGTATAAAATAGTATTGATCGATTCAATCAAAAATAATTTAAATTGTAATTAATAACATTGAATAACTTTTTTCAATCTATATAAAGCTCAATGCGTGTGTGTATAGTTTATGGACACCTAATTCTAAATTAAAACATATGTTTAGTATGGTTTGTGAAAGGTTCTTAGCATAGTTTGGTTTGGCAAAAATGGGTAATGCCACGCCCCCCAAAGTAAGAGAAAAATTAAATTCATCATATCATTAACTATTTAACGCATGAAGCATATGAGACTTGGTACATATGTACATTAGGGTGATTCAAATTTTTCATTTTGTTCTTTTTAAGGTGCTGTTGCTTAAAAAGTAAGTTTATGATATGATGAAAAGTTTCACGAGAATTCAGCTCTGTACCTCATTTTTATAAGGTGGCGCCGAAGCCTGTTAATTTTACATGTAAATTGTACGGAAAAATGATATATTATTAAAAAGTTATGTGAATGAATAGGTGATGAATATTGTTGGGCTGCGGTGTGTGTCTGGGCTCATATCAGAGCTATGTAATATTTGAGGTTAAGCACCTAAATCATGATGTTTCTTGTCTACTTTCGAGGCCTGAAGAATTCGAAAAAATTTGTTCAGATAATTTTCAATAAAAGCGTTTAGTACCATCTTTCTCCTTTATTAATCAAGTTTGTAAAAAAATTGCATCTCTGATTGGCTTTATTAAGAGGTGGGCAAAAGAATTTAATAGCCCTTTGGCAACGATGGCTTTGTATAATACACCCAGCTCTGCTTTTACACGGTGTTTTTTTACACGATTTGGAAATAACACAATTCACAAATAACATCAAATACACTTTTTACACTTGTTCTAGCACGAATCCCAAAAAAGCTTTTTTAATTCTAATTTTTAGTGTCTTATATTAAAGTTATATACATATACATATATACTGCAACAAAATACAATTGGGGGAATACCCGAATTTTATTATAAGATTTTTCTTTATCTTGTTGTACTTCAACTTTCGTTGTTCAGTATTTTGTGTTGAAGCGGTCAGTTCGTATATAAATAAATTCTAATAGTCTGTAATAAATAATATGTATTACGTTCATTACTTTTTTTGCACGGTTTGTCTGAAAAATATTTAGAGTTTTTTGATGTCCTCTGTAGTAAAAATCGCTAAAGTGTGAATGTGTTTACTGGTTGTTTAAGTGTTCCTCCAAATAATCGTCAAAATCGTCCAAGAAAAATAACTTCAGAAACTGAACCAAAGTGTTGTGCTGAAAGCCATAACGAAACGAAGTGCTCTAACTCAATCATTACTGAACGACTTCAACGTAGCTGGGGTCGACATATCGTTCAATACATTGCGACGCCTAAAGAATATGGCTTTATATGCCGCCTCTTGCAAAATAGCCAAAACTTACAAATACTACGTGCAAACGGGGCTGTATTGGGTGCAGCTTCCATTTAACACTCCCAACGACTAATGGAAGAAACTGACTTACTTTAGTTTGGTTAATTCAACATAAAATCCACTGAAATTTTCTTATGTATTTATTTATTTAAAGGATATCTTAAGCGATGAGTTCCGGTTGGAAGCAGTGATCTAAAGGGTCAGTTTTGTTGGCAGGAAGCCTCAAGAGAGATACTCAGCCAGCTGTCTAGTACCTACTGTAAAAAACCCACCGTCTGTTATGATTTGGAGCTACATAACCTCCGAAAGACCAGGTCCGATATATTTTGTTGATGGAACAATGCACTCCAAACATTACATTAATATTTTGAAAAATGTTCTGCTGCCCTACATCGCGACGTTAGGACTGTACCTGTAACTGGGAGTATTGTTACATAAGAGCTTCTTAGCTATGTATATGTTACCGGCAAAACTAGTTACCGTTAAGCTTAAAGATATTCAATGAAATCTTAATGCAAAAGCACTGTGGCTAGTGAACAGCAGCAAAGTAAGACAATAAAACTTATCACTTTCATTTTATGCTTGGTGAGTGGTAAGTGAGGGTAAGTGGGCGGCCTTTGGCTGCGGATCAGGTTTACATTCTCCAATATCAATATCACAGAGGCTTTTGCATTAAAATTAAATTGCATACTTTTAGGCTTACAAATAAACTAGTTTGGCCTAGGATAAACTAGTTTATCTTAAAAACTAGTTTGGCCGGTAACATATACATATTTTAATTCTAATTGGAGAACTTCTCTTAATTTTTATCAACTAGTAGAACTAGTTATATGGCTAAAGCTCGTTTTAATCGCATGACTTTTATTATAAATTACGAAGTTTAAAACATTAGCTTGGCAAAATTTTATCTCAATCTTAGATTGAAAACTAACTGTAGAGCTTTCAGAGATAATAAACATCCCCTGAGAAATTCAGGGAAAACCTGACGGAACGTAGGAAAAAAATTAGTTTCAAAAACGACTTTTAATCACAACAACAGCTGTAGCTGTATAGGTAGCTTAATGGTGTTTTGAACTATTATGTTTGTGTTGTTCGCGCTCCACAGCATCCAAGCAAAATTTTTTCTAAAATTTCTACCTTAAGCCATGCGAACGGCTCTTTTTCTAGGCTAAACTGGTTCATCCTAAAACACTTCGGATGAACTAGTTTGGCCTAGGAAAAACTAGTTTCTCCTAAAAACTAGTTTGACCGGTAACATATATACATACATAGGGTATACATATATACATACATAGGGTATGTAGAGAAAGTACGAAAAATCTAAGAAAAACTCTGTTATGATCATTATTTTCATACCATCATCTAGCGAATTTAATACCACAGGTGAAAGAACAAATACACATTGCAGAAATGTATGTATGTCGCCAATGACATGTCTTGTCACGTTTGTGTAAAAGAGCATCGATCTATTTGCAAATTTACAAAAATATCGGGCTAGTTACTGTAAGTTCAATTAAAAAAAATTTCAGGGGGAAGAATTAAATCAAAATACAATCAGGTATACGGTGAATGCATTTATTCCACTTTCATAATAAACTAGTAAAATATTAACCCAAAGCATTTTCCAGATTCAAATGTGTTGTTATTGTGTGACGCCAGTGAGTTTTCATCATCTTGCAAGGATTCAATTATGTTCAATACTATTCTTCGATTTTCAGAAGGCTTCTTTAAGTTCGAAATTTGCTCATTCAAATTAAGCAATTGCAATTGCAAACAACTCATATTCAAACTGAGTCACTTATGCACATACATACAAATTTACATTTATACAAGAGTATATTCCGCTAATAAAACGTCATGAACTACATATAAAATAGTAGAACCAAAGTTAATTTATAATTGTTATTTTAGTGAGCTTACTGTTCCATACAATGTATGTAAACACTAAAAAAAATAATATAGATAAATAAAATAGAAAAAATGGGATAAGGGGACGTCCATTCACTACGTGAGGCATTTTTTGACACACGGACCCCACCCACTTGATGACATCTGGTAAGACCGTTCTCTAATGGTAAGACTTACCCTCTTACTTTTTAATACAGAATTGAATTTATTTCATATGGTCAATAAGGCGGCCCTTAGATACAGGTAATTTTTCGAAAGTTAAAATTGTGCTGCTCCCACCCCCTAATCTTTTTTCAATCAACATAACAAAGGACTGTGAAAAACTTCAGGTCAATCGGACAACACCTAGGCGACCCTCAAACGGCTTCAAGTTGGCACATAGCGTCTGCAACGATTGCTTCCATTCAAAAGTTTTAGACTTTTTCCTATCTGGGCAATTCTCAATTTTTTTAAGAGAAATTTATGTTGACATCCCAGCAATTATTTAAAAACATTTTGAGTCAAATTTCTAAAAACTTAATTCGAAAATTTCCTGAAATATCCTGAAAAATATTAGAAATATTAGGCTTTTTTAATAACCCATACAAATTCTATAAGAGAAACCGTATTTTTATTTACAACATTAATTTCTTTAGAATAAATACATATGAACGAATATTATTTTTTCCTAAGAGAGAATTTAGTAGCAGTTGGGTATTTCTTGCGGTCTTCGGCAACGACCTGTCTTGTTTTATCTTTTATTTTTGTCTTCGAGCCACAGTTTCGGGAACTAAGTACCGGCGACGGTTGGAAACTTTTTTAGCAATAGCCTAACTGATTTTCTGATCAATGTCCTAAAAATTTATCAGTGGACACATGAACAGGAAATCATGATAAGGAGATTGAATTGCTACTGATGACAGAAACCAAACTTAAGTTTACACTCGAGCAAGAAAAATACATATTCATTTTAATCAGTTACCTGACATTGATCTTGAAACAGGTCTGTCTTGAATACATAAATTGCCTTTGCGATCCTAGCTTAACTTACAGCTCCTGGCATACGAAACGATGTCCTGTTCTTGCAAATGCCTTGAAGAAAGACCATCGTTAGCTCTAACAATTCTCGGTAGAGCAGAAACCATCCCTCTTCATTTTTCATCTGACTGAAAGCATCTCAATAAACTATGCCACACAGATCGTCAATAATTTCCACAAAATTATCTCTTTTTTCTTTTTCCATGTCCGCACTTCTAGTCAAATTTTCCTGTAAACCTTTCAAATCATGCATGCATAGTTTGAATAACTTATCAGTGCTCAGTTCTTCTAGTAGGAATTCGTATTATATGCCAAATCGTGTATACCACTTGAATCACCAATGCTGCACTTTCCTTCTTTGTCAGATTTACAACTATTACATTATACATAGAAAAAATAAAACGCTTAAAACTTGCCGGTTCGCCGATTGATTAGAAATGTGACCAACAAGAGGGCATTAAAATATTTTCTTAACACGTGTGACCTAGAGATACTTTGTTGATACCATTTTAAACTACAAATCTATGAAGATCACATCAAAAAAGTCACTTTACACTAGCAACATAAACTGTTCTGATACGATAATTGAAAAATCATTCAATAAATTTGCGTTTGCGAATGATTCACGTTTGCGAGTACCAAAATTCGAGGCAAGAAGTATTATTGTTCCGGACTACTTATGCACTTTAAATGAGAAAGAATTAATTAAAAAAGTCTTTTAATGCCAAATGTTGGATCCTTTCAACGCGAGAGAAAAGTAGGTAGCAATTGAAATAATTGATATAATTTATATGTACGTCAAGAATGCGCATAAATATGTTATTTGTATAATTAATATAATGATTATTTAAAAAGGGGATTCCTTGAACTAACATTGACATTACTTACAGCTCACATTACAGCACTTTCTGACCGATAATTTTTTAATGATATCAATGTAAAATAATTACACTACGCGGTGTTCACATAATGCAATGTTCACGGTATCGCGAGCGCATTATAGTAATAATCGTAGAATAAATAATAATAGTTGCATAATGCCCGGTTTCACCAAAATCAATTAAAATCTCCTTTAACTAACAGGTTTTTAGAATTTTCGAAGCTATTAAAATAAATCAACATTACAAGTTGTACTCTTAGCTAAAAGCCTGTTAGCCGAATAAATAAAACATAAATACCTAACACAAATCTCTGATTCTATGCGAAAGAGTAAAACTAAAATAATTTTTGTTGATCGGCATATGCCAAACAAATTAGTGTGTCATTCAAAATATAAACGAACTTTTAAAAATTAACAGCAGCAAATCGGCTTGTTAGTTTATCAGGTTGTTTAACAGGCTGTTAGTGCTAAAAGCGTTTGGTGAAACAAAATTAGGTTATTTCAAGTTTAAACAGTCTGATAAGTTATAAAATTGCTTGGTGTAACCGCCCATAAGTCGATGAGGGTCACCTCGCAGTTGTCTGATTGAGCTACAATTTTTAGATGTTTTTTTTTTTTATTGAACCAAAATAGAGGGGAAAATAAGAAAACTGTGATATAAGGGCCTAATGTTCATGTATTTTGCTTCATGCCACGAATACTGATGTCTTCAACCCACTCGGCAAATGACATTTTTCAGACACGTTATACACGAAATCCTTAACATGTAATCATTCTGAAGTGTTTTTTTGAAAGGTTTGTTTTATGATTCTCCCCTATTAAGAATATTCGGAAGTAAACGATACTTTCGGATTTTTTTTTTTTTTTTTTTTTTTTAGAGCAAAATTTTACAATCAATCGTATGCAATTGAGGAAAAATATTTGCAATTACTCTCAGTCAGTTAATAATGCAACTGTGATTTTGGATATTAAGTGAAATGAAAAGATAAAATCAAATAATTGTACAGAATTCGTACTAAAAATAGTGTTTAGTGTAATGGCTCTTTATTAGTGTTGTTAGATTTTTAGATATGTTAAAAACATCTTTATATTAAATAAAACTAACACTAAATGATTTTTCCTCTTTAAATTCCTTGGAGAAAAGAATTTGCAAGATACGTCAAAAATGTTCCCTCAAAAATTATTAGATATAACTTAATTTCCATGAAATTTTTTCTCATTCCCAAAAAATCTTCTACGATTATAAATCAGGGAATTGGAGGAAATTTTCGAGGGATTGTTTATAGGGATATAAGAAACGTCACAAAAAGTAGCATGGTACTCGTATGTATAAGACGCGGGTAAGATGAAACAATAGGTCTGTATCATCCGGATTTTGTGGTAAAAAATGAAAAAAGTCAAATCGAGATTTTCGAGAGAGTAAATGCTGAATTTTCTCTGACTAGTCGAATCACCACAATTTTCGGATGATACACAAAAATGGGTAAAAAATGAAAACTGTCGAAAAAGTTTCGCGTATTTTAGTAAACAAACAATGGCAGGGTTCAGGAGTAAGAGCCTGTGTCGTAGCTGCATGACCGTTTGGGTAATACTTTCTGAATGCAAGCTAAGTGAAACCTTTTTGAGAATGTTATTGATAAATAGGATATAACTCATGGCCGACTTTAAAGTTTTGTACCTGGTTTCTATATCTTGAGCATAAGTTTACATAAGAAGCGAATATGGAATCAGAAGTTGGTGACGCGCATCTACTTTCGAAAATATAGACATTGCAAGTCGGCGATAAAGTTTTAAAAAAATCGTTATACGTTGAAAATCCCCGGATCGATTTTCAAAATTAAGATGTCATACGAAAGGTATTTTAACATCTAACGTTTTTCGAAACATTGGTATTTTATTAAAATTTCTAGATCTTGTTCATTATTTTCCTTAAAAAATTTAATTGTGTGCAAGACCTTCAAGAAGCAGTGAATTTTAAAAAACTATATTTGTAATTCCCGATGACAATATATCCGAAAGTAGATTTGAGCCACAATATTTGTTTGCATGTTTTATTTAAGTGAATAAAGTGCATTTTAAAACAATTGCTTAGTATAAAAATAAGAGATTTACGTACGGTTTAATTTTACCAAAATGGCATTTCCAATTTCTTATTTCAAAACTGTGCGCATCGAAAAACAATATTATAAAAATAATTATCTGGTTGATAATTTAGGAGACATGACACTTTATGATTCGTTTTCAATCAAAAATCGCTCATCTATTTAATTGAACAAATAAGCATTTACCAAAAAATTGTTTTGATATCAAGCTTTTTGTTATGTTGCTCCTTCTTAACACAACCTTTCAACAAGTGAAAAAAATGAAGTGCTGAAAAATATTTTATGAGGCAAGTATTGGGCAAATACAATTGAGATAGGCAATTTTCATTCCCTCGCTTGTCAAAAGTGAATCTCTAGTCTCGTTGCCTACGATTTTGACAGTCTTCAAGTTTTAGCCACAAGAAATTTGTTTGGGTGAAAAATCAAACAACCCAGCAGGCAGTTCAGCAAGGCGTTCCCCGGAGAAGGCCTGGTAGCACTACTGCGATAGTAAGAGGCCTTCTCAAAACTCATTTTTAATTTTTTTTTATTATGATTTTTGTTTTTATTTACAATCTGTCAATATTAACAATAAGTAAATTTTATAAGTAGTGAAATTTTAATTAGCAGAATAGTTCCGCTTCATTGAGTGTATACTCATGAAATGCTATTATGCCTTCCCACAGCAGCAGTGCTATAAGGGCTTCCCACAGCAGCAGTGCTATAAGGGCTTCCCACAGCAGCAGTGCTATAAGGCCTTCCCACAGCAGCAGTGCTGTAAGGCTTAATATTAGAAGGAAAAGAAGAAGGACTTCATGTATTTTTTTATTTCATGTATTGCAATGTTTTATAATTCGACATTACTTTTTTGTCATTGCATTGTACTTATACGACATCAAAGGTAGATAAATGGTTAGAAGTAAGGAACGGTGTGCATGTTGCTAGACTGGTCTTCTGTTTCATGTTATGTTTAAGTGGTAGAGTGCTGTGTATTCAATGTCAAATTATAAATTCAAAAACGTCACAAAAAAGAAAACTTTAAAAATATCAACGCAAGCGAGGTTGACGCAGATAAAAAAAAAACATTTAACTAACACGACGCGTAGTAAGATTTCATTTTTTCAAAGTACTTTGTGACCCCTTCTACGGTAAGCGGTCTTAGAAGTGCTCTTGACGCAAGTGATGTAGGAAGACTTGCTTGAAGAGTATTTCTAGCAGGCCTGCTAAAGTTTGTAAGTTTGAAAGGAGGTGGTAAGGCCTTAATCTTACCAGGTAAGGCCTGCTAGAAGGCCTGCAAGCTCCTGCCCTTGCTTACTGGGAATGATCAGCGGTTTTTTTACTCTCATTTTTTCTCTCTCAACCATCACATTTTTTCCGGATGATACAGATTCAATAACTCAGTGACGCAGAATAAAAAACATGTGTGCAGTTCACACGCGGTAGAAGTGAAACCTTCAGAAAACTAAACTGCGAAAGAATGTTTTATTGAAATGATAAAAGTTGACGGCATCTAGAATAGATACAGCAGGGCGGGCTTTGGTAGTTAATCAGTGCATTGCTTGAAAAAATTTAAAAAATAGGAAATCTTTCCACGCTTAGACCTGAGTTTTTGGTAAACCGATCTCGAAGCTGACAATTTTCGAGCACTTTAATCATTTATTGATGTAGCTGTTCTAGATTGCGTCAACTTTTAGCATTTTAATAAATTTTTTCATTGCACGAAACCCTTGACTTTAATGTGTCCGAGAACATTTCCCCCCCTGAAAATTGTCCGACAAGGTTACCACTTGATTTTAAATATTTTTTACAATGGACTCTGCCAAAATTGGCTCCTAGGTCATACATTTTTTGATTTTATAAAATTGGCATAGTCCTAGACCCACATTTTTGTCAGACAATATGTTTTACGCTTTATATGTATAAAAAATTCTTAATTAAAATAAGATATAACGTAAAGGCCATAAATTTATTTATCTCGTAAAATTCATGACTTTGTGATGGCTTGAAAGGAAAACGCCCCACCATCATACTTGGCTACGTTCAAAATTTGTCGGACTTGACATGAATATCACATACAAAAAGTTTGAGCAGTGTGGTCATGAATAATTTTTTTACTCCAGGGCCCAAGGACTATAAGTTTTAACGGAAAAGTAATTTTTTTATATGGCGCCACGTTCAATATATATTGAGCGCGATCCAGTATCGCGATATTTATTGAACGTTTAGCATGCAACATTGATGGCCATATCCCAAATTATGTATATATTTTGAAAACCATCAACATGAATTGCGATCCAAAACCACAATAAATATTGAACGTGTAGCACGCGCCTATCGTTTTAAAGCTAAAATAATCAGCTTTCTTCTTAAATTATTGCATTTGGCATTTGATGAAAAATGAATATTGTTTTAATAAATCAATTGCTTAAAGTTAGTTTATACAGCGAACGCCATTTGATACGAAATTTTAAAAAATACCACTGAATTCCTTGTCAAATTTCCTTTAAAAACTATTTTCCCGAATGGTAGTCAAATACGGACTATTCCAAATTAGTTCTTCCGCGCACCTCTAATTATCAAATCACACCCTCGTTAAAGAAGTTTCACTTCAAAAGAGTCCGATGGCGTAATAACAAGAGTTCATAAACGTTTCGAATAAAATCAAAAGGCGGACATTGACACATTGTAGAAGGCTTTTTAAAGGTTTCTGAAATGTAACTGAAACTTTGTTAGATTTCTGAAAGATTAACGAAATATTACATGTCGAGTGGGTATGTACTTTATTTATTCTGTGGAATAAGCGGAGGGAAATGATAATATAATCAAGACATATTATAACGAATTTAATTGAATGTATAACGTAAAAAATAGTCTGCGGCACCATCTTCCTTAATTTCTTCACTTACTTCATGCGCATTCATGTGCTTCTTCTATTCTCATGATTGAAAACATGACATCCAAGTCTTTTGGTTGTATAGGAATAGGACAGATGTATGTATCTACATCCTCCTTTTAGGGCCAATCCAGCCTATCCTTCACGGCGCATAGCACAGCAGCTTTTACAATACGTACGTATGTTGAGCGGCACGTCGACAAGGCGAAACAAACGTGCCAGCAAGGATAGATTTTGTAATACAAAATGCTGTATGTTATTATAATTTATATTCTCTGAATTAAAAAGTTGACGTGAGATTTTCATTGAATCCCTCCCTATTTCGACTTACGTAATTAATGGATGCCCCTTAAAGCTAGTTATACTAAATATGTCCGTTGCTAGACGGACTCAGCAGTGACTTTTAAACCGATTAGTAAGAATTTGTAAGCCTGATATATTTCCCTTTTTTGCATAGATCTATTGAGAGCCCAAGCATAAAGTGCAACAAAGCAAAGCAAATATTATGTTTTCTGTTTCCTTATCTTTTAACGAAGTAGCCAGAGCAAATCGTATAATAATTCGACGGGCTCACCGAAAGGTAATTTTTTTGTGGTCTGTCAGAACAGATGTTTTTTTATAATTGTTGTAGAAACCAACCAAACTTGCAACGAAGCGTTTGTCAACGTTTACACGAGGAAATTCGGTGAAACAAATTTTTGTCTATTCTCTTTTGCGAATTTGTTTTGCGTTTACATACGAAAACTAGAATTTCTCTGTGAAAGAAAATGTCAAAGCAATTGCGGCGACAACCCGCCACAACAAACGTAAATTCAAAGCATAATATCAGCTAACGAATAGAACGAAAAGGAATTTGCGGGTGCGACAAGTTCTGCACACCAATCTTTCGTTTTTCCCTTCTTGGCTACAAACAGGAAAACTTTTTCTCAAAAGTTTCTCCGTGTAAACGTTGACATTGCAAAAAAAATGTAATATCAAATGAACTACAAAAATAAAGACAAACAAACAAAAAAAAAAATTGTTTACTTTGCTTTGTTTCACTTTTTGCTTGGGTTCTCAACAGATCTATGTAAAAAGGAAAACATATCGGGCTTACAAATTCTTACTAATCAGCTTAAGAAGTCACTGATGAGTTCGCCCAGGAACGGACGAAAATAGTATATATGTATATAGTAATTTTTTTGGTGTTGATCCAAATTGCACTGAACAGTAAGCTCAATAAAATAACAATTATAAATTATTTTCTGTTCTGACACACTACAAATTTTATTTCATTTAAGTCATAAAAAAAAACTTTTAGCTTAAAATAGCACAGATTAAGTTTTTAAGATGCGCTAAATTGCCCGAGCAACAAGATACTGATACAGAATATCATTTAGGTGTATGATATCAAATTTTTATTTTTAGCAGTTTTAACAATCACTACAACAATATAAGGGTTATATTGTAGATATCTATTTATAGATTGTATACTCTTTTAAGAGAATAAAGTTCATTTTCATAAAAAATTGTATGTTTGAACTAGAGATGGGCGCGTATCGTGTTTTTCGTCGTGACACGACGTGTTCGTGTTAGATAATTTGAATTCGTGCGTACTCGTGCGTGTTTCGTGTTGAACAAAATTGACGCGACTCACACGATCCAATACAATAAACGCTTTGTCAAACAAAAATAGTTTGTCAACGCTAAGACAAAAACAACAGTTTTACAAACTGCCCTTAAAAGGAAAAAAACCCAAATACACGCATACACTGAGCGCAAATCTGGACAAATTAACTTTTCTTAACAAAAATATGTATATAAATAAAAAAATATAAATATAAATAAACATGTAAACGTAAAACAAAAATGTATTTTTGATCATACAGTTGATAAAGTCGTGCGTGTCGTGTTCGTGTTGGGAAAATTTATTACCGTGCGCGTTGCGTTCGTGTTTGAAATTTGTAATTCGCGTTCGTGTCGTGTCGTGTTTGAAAAAATCGACACGCACGCATCTCGCGTTTGAACAGAGACTCGCACATACGAAAATAGAAATGTTAGACTTTAAAGCAAAAAAAAAAATTTTACTCAAATTTAAGGAGAATAATTGTAAGTACTCGGTAATTACTCTTAGCAGATTTATGTATCACTCTTTTGTACTTGTAACTAGATTACTCTTATAATTTCCAGCCTGTTCATATGAGAAATAGTATTTCTTAAAAAAAATTATAACATACATAATTTGTTTCTATGCATTAACATGATGTATGTATGTACATGTGTATATGAGTCATTCCAGATGAAAACGTCTATAAAATGGAAATTTCGTTGCTGCACTGCTTTGAGTTTTGCTCACACTTTGTGAGAATCTTCTTTAGGGTTCCGCAGAAAGAAATCCAACGGGATTTAATTTTCAGATGCGTCAGTCCCCGCCTAACCGAATTAAAGCATTTATAAAACGTAATTTTTAGGCTTTAATATTTTTAGCTGTAAAAATTTTTCTGTCTAAGATACGGACACATATCAGACGGTATCTGAAAGTTAAGAGAAGCTAGTTTTTATGCAAAGAATATAAATTCACCTGAATAGTGTACGCAAACAATTACATCAATTATATTGATTTTTCGTGATTTTTAACTGGCTCCACTGTTGCGACTGTCAAATACAAACCATTAATATTTCTTATAGATCAAGTAAATATATCGAGGAAGAAATAAAATCTAAAATTGACTCGTTCGGCCTACTCTCTGTAAAAAAAATCTCTGTTTGAAATTTCAAACTTTTGAAAAATCGCATTTTTTGGGCAATTATATCAACATGTGAACCACGAAATAAGAATATGAAACTTAGAGGATATTTAGCTCTAACCTTGAACTTTAAAAGCCTGAAATCTCGTTAAGCGATTTTCATCCTCTCCACGTGTTCAGGTGGCTCAAAAGAAGCAACAAAAGAAAAAAATTAAAAAGAGTTTTTTGTTTGAACTTCGAACCCAAATCCCAATGGTACAAATGAGATGAAAAAAATCAACAATTGAGGAGTAAAAACAGTAAGGCACATGACCAGTTGCTTAAAAAGTTCAGAAATCCTAAGAAAAAGTGTATGCCTCTGAGCTAATTAGAGGAAGACAGACATTCACTTTGCTATCAAAAAACATTACGTCTAGTTGCTTTTGGAAGTGTCTGAGATTGAAATTATTTGAAGGCTAGAGAAATGTTCTGTTTGTCCAGTCTTCAATTACAACATAGAACTCAAGTTATGAAATTAAATATTACTTTTTACTGGGTTTCACAATGTCAACAATTTCAAAATTATCGGAAGCAGAATACTTTCGTGCTTTTAACTGATAGTGAGAAAAAGAAAAAAACTATGATACTTTCTCGTATTTTCGATGGTATTTATATTTATGAATCTTTCCGATAAAAACGTTTCAGCTTGAACATTTAGATTCGATACAAACAAATTTGTATCCCCGGAATTTGAATGGAACAAACTTCGAACAAGTTTCGAAATTTAGTAGTGTGTTTTTGATTTTAAATTTTTTAAATTTCAGATATTTTTTACCAAAATGTGCTGTGAGCACATACAACAAAGCTCTACTTGCGCAGAGACCACACATTTTTTCCTTATGTACATAAGGAAAATCGAAAATAAATAAAAAATACAAAATTTTAAATGAAAAAAAGTCTAATTTCTTAATTTTTTTACTCAAATTTCGGAAAATGGAAATTTTACAGCTCTGGTAGCAACTCGAGGATTATTATTTTTTATTTTTTTAAATGTGGATATACTCGAACATGAAAAAATTTTCGAATTTCGAGTGTTCCCGAAGGATTCTAAAACATGCGATTTTTTTAACATGTCTAATGTACGTCATACATACATATATTGCATACAAAACGGGGTATTGCACCTTCTATGCAACAAAAACACTTAAAACGCCATATCAGAATACCTATAATAGCAGGAGTTTTGAAATTTGGCACGAGGAGGTCTACTATATTGTCTATGCACTATACACTATTGTCTATGTCCATGCTTCTCACAAAATTTGAATGGGATTAGGCAACGAGGCGTGGTATCTTTCATTCAACAAAAACAATTAAAACGCTATATCTGGTAACTATTGATAGCAAGAGTTTCAAAAATAAAAAAGTAAATTGGGTACTACTACATATTGCCTATTTTATAAACCTTATGAAAGCTACAGCTGTGAAACTTGATACATGGATCTGCATTATTCGTGCTAAGCAACTCGCAATATGTGAACGGCATTGAACATCGGGGCATGGAAGCTCCCATACAACAAAAACACTTAAATGGCTATTCTGGGAACTTATACTAAGTTGTGAAGTTTATTGCATGGATACAATACTCTGCAGTAAGGACTGCGTAAAATGTAAGCGAAGTTGTACAACGGAGAGGGTGCGGATAAGCCTTCGGGAACAGCACGTTTGAAATAAAAAAGTAGAAAGAACATGTGTATAGCATAAGAAATAATGTTAAAATATAATAATTATTTTCAATCCTTCGAAGCATAATTGAAGAAGTAACCGGTATACCCAAATTTCATCAATTCATACCGCTTCGTTTTCTCGTAATCCTGATTTTGACAGGCAAGCAAACGGACAGACCGACGTGATGAATTTATAGTTTTCTATACAAGGACAAAACTAATATACCAAGTGTGAAATATCTAATAAGTGAAATTGAGGACTGACTTGTCACATTGCATTTCAGGTTTGTGACAGTATAATAATCATAAAGGATTTGATACCTTGTTTTTAGCAAAATCATCTTAACTCTGAGCAAATTTTAAATACTTTTATAACAACTGCCTAATACAAACATTTTCTATCTTAAATAAATCTTAACTCATTTTTTTTTAATTGCTATGCAATCTTATCTAATTTGAAAGATGAATTCCACAAAAATATGTGATAAGATGTGCGTTTGATCAATTGTTATCTTGATTTGGAAAAGATATGCAATATTTAAAAACAATACGATTTTTACAGTATATAATAACATCGGAGAAAATGGACGCTGTATTTGTATACAGAACCTCAGTTAACTAAAGAAATACATAATAACATATATTTCCACAGTCATTTATGTATTTGCGTTGCGTTACGGAAAAGGTTACCCTTCTACCAGCCCAAAGTTGTGCACCAAAAGTGTCGCTGACTATTTATATTCGGAGGAATTTCGTTGTTGCTGTTGTTTGATTTTGGTTTGTTGCCAAATGAAAACTCGTTTCATAATGAAGCGTTCTATTTTCGGTTTCAAATTTATGAAGAGTTTAAACAAATTTCAGACGGGAGACTGAAAAACGCCGGTTCGAGCAAACACAATTGCAACGGACGACGGAAAATTTAGCTATCATTTAGAGCTGCCAAATGTGTTCTATTTTTGCCAACGGGTAGCCGTCGGCAAAACTGTATTTTTGTTGCGACTTTTGACCTTTGGCACTTCCAACCTGCATTTATCATTTTATTTTATTTTAAAATTTCAAATTTTTGCTCCATACCACGCCTGTTTTGCTTCGGAATAATCTGAGATTGATTTGATTGGTGCTAAAAAAGCCGATGGGACGTGCGATTTATCTTCTATGTCTATATATATATTTGAAAATCATAACTGAGGGATGCCGCAGTGTTTCAAGTGTAAGACGGCAATACGAGGTGAAACTGGCTTCAGCTGCGAGAAAGTTTGTAAAAAAATATTTCATCAAGCAGCGCGATGTTAAGGAATACATCAATCCAGCAGCGAAATTTTAGAAACAAACAAAATTCTGAAATTCATTTGTGAAGACTGCGTGGCATATACAGGGTGTTTTTTTTAGAGGTTTGTTTTTCGAATAGAGATAAAACTGGCATTTTATGGTCAAATCTGGCAACTCTAATGTCATTTATGTTCAGTTTGGTTTGCCATTTCATCATGAACAGGTTGACAAAAGAACAACGCTTGCAAATCGTGCAAATTTATTACGAAAATAATGGTTCAGTTCGCGAAGTTTACCACAAGCTCCGTCCATTTTATGGTCGACATAATCGTCCATCAGAGCAATTAATTCGGTTAACCATGGATCGTTTTCGCACTACGTTTACTCTATGTGATAATGCGCATCCGCAAAGACGTCGAACAGTGCGCACCGAAGAAACAATTGCCGCTGTAGAGCAAAATGTTGAAGAGGACCCGAATGAATCGATTCGCCACCGTGCACAGCAATTGGAGCTTTGTCCATCAACTTTATGGAAGATTTTGCGCAAAGATTTTGGCTTGCGACCTTACAAGATCCAGCTTGTGCAAGAATTAAAGCCGCGAGACCATGCAATGCGTCGTGATTTTGGTGTATGGGCCGAAAATGAGATTGATCTCTATGCTGATTTTCATCGCAAAATTTTGTTCAGTGATGAGGCTCATTTTTGGTTGAATGGCTACGTCAACAAGCAAAATTGCCGCATTTGGAGTGAAGAGAATCCACATGAGACCCTTGAGACGCCATTACATCCACAAAAACTGACTGTTTGGTGTGCTCTATGGGCTGGTGGAGTCCTTGGGCCATACTTCTTCCGAAATAATGCTGGAGAGTCAGTTACCGTTAATGGAGACCGGTATAGAGCCATGATAACCGACTATTTTGTTCCCGAATTGGATGGCATGAATGTGGATGAGTTGTGGTTCCAACAAGACGGCGCTACATGCCACACAGCGCACGTCACAATCGATTTATTGAAGGAAACATTCGATGAGCGCATAATTTCGCGGAATGGACCTGTCAATTGGCCACCAAGATCGTGTGATTTGACACCATTAGATTATTTTCTTTGGGGATATGTGAAGTCGCTCGTCTACGCCAACAAACCAGAAACGTTAGGGGACTTGGAAGCCAACATTCGTGGCGTTATTGCCGACATACGGCCCCATATGCTCGAAAAAGTGCTTCAAAATTGGACCTGTAGAATTGGCTTTATTCGAGCCAGCCGTGGCGGCCACATGCCCGAAATCATATTTAAACATTAATGGCATAAAATTATCCTTCCAATAAAGCCAAATTGATGGACATTAAAATGATTTTCTTGTGTTTTATTTCAATTCGAAGCTCTATACCTCTAAAAAAAACACCCTTTATAAACAACATAGATTTAGTTGTAAAGGATATGCAGGAAAGTGTCAAAAAAGTTCGGAGTCACTAAAACACTACAAAGATGATTTCGAGTTGTCACTGAGAAAAAATGAAGCAGAAATAAAAACACTACTCGAAGCAATAGAAACGCGATACGCGGAAAGGCTCCAAAAAATTAAAAGTGCACAAGGTGTCTGCGAAAAATGTATAGTGGAGCTCTCTCAAATACGGAAAATGGCCGAAGGTTTAATGACGAAAACAAAAAAATTTCCGGTGAAATAAAAAATAGTAACGCGTCCGTTTGTAATAAAATAAAAAAAATTCTCTATCTCTCTCTCTCTTACAATATGCCAGTCATTCCTAAGGAAAGGACTCCGAAACACGAGGTTTTTATTAAGTCCTTACTTTATACGATAGCCTTTTTAAAGGCTAAAAATGATATTCCACTAGGATTGAAACCAAACTTAACCTATACGTTTATAAATATCGCCTAATAAATAATTTCGTTGAAGTAGAAACTCTAGCCGATAGCAAAAAAATATGAATTTATAGCACTATCAGAAACACACCTTACAGAGAATGTGGATGAAAATTAAGTAAAGATTAAAGGGTTTAAGAAGATATCGTGTCTGTCAACCTCAACTAGAATCGGTGGTGCAAAAATATATATTAGAAATAGTTGGATTGTAAAAAGCATAGATGGGAGAACGATCGAACCAAAAATTGGCTAGTGACATGCAAATGCAAACTTGGAGATCAGGAATTATTTCTGATGGCAATATACTGATAGCCAAGTAGCTCTGAGAAAGAATTTTGCGATTTGTTCAGAGAAAACGTCGAAAAATATACTGAAAATGCAAACAAATAGTAGGCGACATCAACATCGACTGATGTAAAAATGATGTAAATAAGCAGGAGATAAAACGATGATAATGGTCTGGTCCAGAAATTATACACGAATAACAAAAACATCAAAAACAATTATTGACTACGTTATAACAAACATGCACCACGTACCGTGTGAGATAATTTCGCAAGAAAAGATAGAAATTATTTTAGAATTATTTGGAATAAGCTCGAAAAAATTTAAAACCAGTGAAAGACATGTCGAAATTTTGAAATATAGAAAAGAGCAATTTAAAATAGAGCTAAGCGCGTGTAATACTAGCTACATATAACAGAAACTGTGATTTACATGAAATAGCCAAAAAAATAGAAGATTTATTAAAATCTTCAGTCAGAAAATATATGATAAAAAAGAAGGCTACAGAAAATATCAAAACAAACAAATGGTTTAATGAAGAGCTTAAGCCATTGAAAATTAAAAAGACAGCGTTTACACGAGGAAACTCTTCAAAGAAACTTTCCCTGTCTGTAGGCAAAAAGGGAAAAACGAAAGGGTGGTGTACAGAATTTGTCGTACACGCGAAATCCCTTTCGTTCTATTCTTTAGCTGATATTATGCTTTGAGTTTACGTTTGTTGTGGCGGGTTGACGCAGTAATTGCTTTGAAATTTTCTTGCACAAACAAATTCTAGCTTCCGTGTGTAAACGCAAAAGAAATTCACAAAAGAGAATAGACAAGAATTTCTCAGACTGAATTTGCTCGTGTAAACGTTGACAAAGATCGAAAAATATCAGATTGCAAGACTGGTAAATAACGACAAAAGCTGGGAACATTACAAGACAGCAAGGAACCACTACAAAACTAAGATTAATAACGGGAAAAGCCAGTTTATAAATAATAAAATTAGTTAGGCAGTAGGACAGAAACAGATGTGGCAGGATATAAAAAAATTAGTTCTTACACAACATAAAAACAACATACAAACAGTAATTATCAAAAACAAAGAGTACAAAGATGAAAAAAATTTCAATGAGTATTTCGTGAATAGCGTGAATGAAATCAGAGAGCCGATAGATTGCACAGAATACGTAAACTACGTCAGACATACCAAAAACAGTTTAAAATTTTGTGAAATAACGTTGCGTGAATTAAAGAACATGTATGTTAAGCTGAAAAACAAGGTTGACTTCGAAAAAATTTGGGCCAAAAGTTATAACTATATAAAAATGGAACTATATGGAATTCGGGGTAAAGAGTTAAAATGGTTTCAAACATTTTTATGTAACAGAGAACAAAGAACTAAAATTAACAGCAGTATATCGTCTCCCACAAAAATAAATGTGGCAGTGCCTCAAGGATCTATTTTAGGCGCACTTTAATTAATTATTTACATAAATGATATACCAAATGTAAAATGTATATGATAGCAAAATAACTCTATATGCTGACGACACACTTATATATGCCGAAGGAAAAGATACAGTAGAATGTAAAAATAAACTAAAAAAACTATATACATAGATAGAATAACTGGCTTAAAATGAGCAAACTAAAATTAAACGAGAAAAAAACAAAAGTAATAGGTATCAATATTAATCATAATGTAATCTTAGAGATCAATGGAAAACAAATAGAAAACATCGAATGTATGAAGTACTTAGGGATACAAATTAATAAAAAATTAACACTGCAACACCATATCGATATTTGCAAATAAATTGGTTAAAAATAGATTTTTTC
The DNA here is from genome assembly GCA_963680825.1 of Meiosimyza decipiens. NCBI lineage: Eukaryota > Metazoa > Arthropoda > Insecta > Diptera > Lauxaniidae > Meiosimyza > Meiosimyza decipiens. The sequence goes on from OY804258.1 coordinate 148,572,308, forward strand.
AAACGGACCCGCAAAATAATATATAACGCCATAATTGGCCCACACTTTGAATTCTGTCCTTCATGCAACCTCGGACAGATAGTAAGACTCCAGAAACTCCAACATAAAGCTGAGAACAATTTTAAAATGCCATAGGTACACCTCAATCAGATGGATGTTAGAAACTCTTAGATGGCTTAATATTACAGAAAGACTAGAGTTCAACACACTACTACAGGTTTTCAAGATAAGACGCAAGACAAATTCCATCAGAAGAGTAGAAGAGGCCCAGCCATATAGTTTCAAATGCAAATGATTTTAGAATCGAATACCAGAGATCAGCAGCAGCCGTGAGGACCCTTTTCCAGAAAACTTTCGATTATTTAACAGCCTTACAAATGATATAAAAAATTCATCGAATTTAAGAATTCTTAAAAGAAAATGTTTAGAATTCATCAAAGCAATAAGAAATCAATGAATTGAAATTCAAACTTTTAAATAATAAACTGCAATATTAAAAAAATTGTCATATTTTTAAGTTATATATATAAAAATGTCATTCAAAGTATTTAAAATACAAATAAATTTTCTCAATCAATCAATCTCCAGTTGGTCATATACATAAATATACTATAGATGGGCTATTTGAAAACTGTATTCTAGTTTTAAAGACGATATTCGTTACATATTTTTCGTTATTTAATACAATTCGAGTTCGACCAATGGTCGAAATTCACCATTATAGTGACAAAGCAAAAACAAAAAATAATTTTTGGTATTTAAAGATTGATATCAATATAGCTATTTTTTGTCATCGCTTCCAAAAATAAAAATCATGTTCTCATGTTGCCCTAGTCCTATCTCTATCGCTTCGTTAGAGTTCTAAATACGCATCTGCATACCAAATTTCATCAAAATCAGTCAGGCCCTTACCACTTAAAAACAAATACCTTTTCTCAAGGTTCAATCTATCTGCATGCACAATTTCATCAGAATCGGTTAATTAGTTTAGTTGTGACAAAATATTTTGCTATTAGGGCGTGACACCATCTACTCTAAAATAAATAACTTTTCTCAGGGTTCAATCTTTTTCTGTACCAAATTTCATGAAATCTATCTTCATCCTAAATTGCATTAAAATTGATGTAGCCGCTCAACTGAGACAGAGCTTTCCCCCATTAAGGGCGGTGTCCGCCCAAAGTTTTTAATAACGTTTTTTAAGGTTCAATCTATCTCCAAACCATATTTCATAAAATCAGCCCATTAGTTTAGCTGTGGAAACGTATTTTCCTATTGGAGGCATGGCATCGCCAACTGTTAGAGAAAAAAGTTACATTCTGCACTGCTCCTATTCACCTTTCCAACAAAAAAAAATTAAGCGATGTTGTGTTATGGCCCTTAAAAAGGAAGGAAGCGTTTTGCAACTGCCCTGTTATATATAGCGACACTTCCAGGAGAACAGGTGCGATAGTTTAAGACTTATCTCCATTCATATCTTGTCAGACAAGTGTGAGAATGCAATTCAATACTTGCAGCAAGTACTATGGTACCTTCCGATATATGCTAAAAATATAAAAATTTGACAACTATGCGATATTAATTCAGAAAATTGTTTTAAAGTGCGTAACGGGAGTGACGGTGAAAAACACTCTTTTTTCAATATTTTGAGTTTGAGTTCAAATTGCCTAAAGTTTTAGAAATACTTCATATGTATGAGTAACTTTTAACATAAACTTGTAAATAATAGATACAAAGTAACTCCAACAATGTAACGGGACATCCAAAAATAGTATGTAAAATATAAAGCAAAATAAATTTTTATTGAAAAAAAAAAATAAAAAATTGGACTTTCAAAATTTTCATAGGTCCACAATTTTTTTTTCGAAAAGTTAAGCTGGAAGTGTCGATCGATAAATGCCTTAAACTCAAGTAAATAATTTACTAATACAGATCAACTATTTCAAAACTAGATTAAAATTTAGGTATTACATTTGATATGCATCGATATTAGACTAGACAATAACCGTTAAATAAATATTTTACTTTAATAATGACCGCAAATATCTCACTTATCATATACATATGTTTGTATGTTCAAAACTCACCTTGTTATATCCTCAGTGCTTACGGCACGCGGTGTACCTGGTGGCACAGCGGCTAAAACATTTGACGAAGCATATCTAGAAGCTGGTTCTGTAAATCGTTATAGTAAATACAACAAAAACGAGAAGAATGCAAATAAGGAGTGTTAAGGAAGGCTGTTTTCAAGAAGTGAGGTTTTTTTATTTTTAAGGTATTGCAAATTAGTCGCACTGCATTTAAAATCAATTAATATTAAGACAAGGATACATATACGAGTACTTTAATTCAGCAGCAAAATATGTGCATGCGATTGGCAAAAAGATGCAAATGCATGAATGCATGCAAAGAACTCGTATTCGAGTTTAAATTAGACCTTCAATTTTTTAAGAATCGAAAATTTTTGAAAGGGATGTATTGTTGAGTGTAGTAACAAGTGATTTGCGTATTATGTTTGTAACTTATTTAGAGTGTACAAAAAATTACTAAAACATTTTTAAAGTATAGAGTGATATATGAGTTCTTACGAGGCATAGGTGAATGGGATCTGGATGATGATGTAACAACAACTGAAGCGGGTTGTACTGCTGAAGATGTAACAGTGGGTGATGGAGAGCGAGCATAATCAACAACTGTTTGTCCTATATTGTTAATCGCACCTGTTGAATGCGAATTAACCTGTTGGTTCAAGTGTGATGAAGAACTAACTAAATGATGGGTTTTTCCAACAACCAGAGTAACTTTGTCTGTGATTGACTTAAGTGTTGCCACGGCCTGTTCATGAGAAACATTTTCCAAGTTCTTTTCACCCTAAATAAATTTTCAAAGTTTGAGTAGTTGTAAAAAGTATATAATCACAAGCTTACAGCATTAGTGCGCACGGCAATCAGTTTGTCGCCAATATATAAACGACCATCAACGGCTGCAGCACCACCATCCATAATTTTTGTTACGTAAATACCATTATCACCAGGAATATGCTGATTGCCAATTCCACCGGCAATTGAAAATCCCAATCCTTTGCCGCCCTTCACCAAATCAATTTCAATGACTTTAGGCAAAGTCAATTGAGCAGTGTGCGTAGCAGCATCATCACTTCCTGCACCGACCCCAACAGCTGCAGCTACTCGCTTTCGCTTTACATGCAATTTGACTATGTTTCCGGCTTTTTTAAGCGCATCAACTGCAGAGGCATGTGGCACATCCACAACAGAAACATCGTTGACTGATACGATTATATCGTTGACGCTCAAACGGCCATCAGCTGCAGCAGCACCTCCAGCTATAAGCTTTGTTATGTAAATAGATGTATCCGTTCCAATATGGGGATTGTCTGTGCCGCCAGCAATAGAGAAACCGAGTCCTGAATTACCACGTTCTAATGTAATGTCATCGTACTGCCAACTGTCATCACCATTGACCTGAATAAAGAGATAAATATATACACTCCAGTTAAGATGTTAGTAATTCAAAGATAACACATTGAAGTATTAAAGGAAAAAGCCGGAGCTATCAACAATTCATAATCGTAATTGATTTCAATTCGTTTTGCTTCTAAGTGGCAATATGTTCTTTTTTCCGAATTTAAAAACAAAACTTCGGATTTTAGAGAAACTACCAGCAACGGACTGATTTTGTTGTTACAAAAATCAGAGCAAAATTATGATTTCATCCATTATGAGCGATAAAACCCATTTCCAATCCACTTAGTTAACAAGAAAAACTGTTGCTTATGATACAGAGGATCCAAATTAGCGTCAGTTACACCTACCCACTACGTTTGAAGCAGTGCATCGTCTGAAAGGATATATTCGAAAATGAAGCTGAAACAAAATGCAATAATTTATCATATTGGCGGAAAGTACATTGTTTCCACTTCATAAAAATTAATTAATTTTTTTTATCGCCTTTATATGAATTGTACGGATTTTTCAAAAATTAGAATGAAAAATGGTAAAAGTGGAAAATTTGCGAACTTTGGTAGAAAAAAAATACACATCACAATTTTTTTTATTTGATGATGATGATGATGAGAAAGTAGCCAAAGTTTCAGTTACTTTTTTTACAATTTTATTAACAAGTTTTTCCTGAAGTAGTTTTAGAAGGAACAAAATATATTAACTTTTACGAAACGCTCTTATTAGTTTATTTGTATCGAAATTTACCAAAATTGCATATTGGCAAAAAGTTCATAGAAAATGTATGCTTAAAGTTTTGTATTCTGTGTGTGAAAATTTGGGCCTAAAAAGTTATAATTGAGAAATTTTGCAAATTTTAACAGTAAAAAAAATACCTACTGCCGGATTTCGAAATTTTTTTTAAACATTATTGCTTTTTTTCACAACTTTTTTTTATGATTATTTTTCTATTGCAACATTTTTATTTCTTCAGATTTTGCAACGTTTTAAAATAATTTTATCAATTGTAAAAGCATAAAATTCCAAAAGTAAAAGATATAAATTCCAATTCTTTTCAAAAACAGAACAGACAAGCTTTAGATACTGCTTTTCTCCAATTACTTGTGAACTATAAAAGATATCGCAAAATTTGTAACATTTTTGAAATCAGCATTGCCCACTTTAAGGACATTGATACCCATTTTGAAGGAAAGGGCTCAACCACATTCCATCTTTGTATGGGAGGTAGGCATGTCCGTGAACCCATTTTTCATGTTCTCAAAATTTTGTTTTCATCTAAGAAACATCAGCACCAAATTTCAAGAGTCTAGCACAACAATTACTACATATGGCCGCCGTTCAATGCAAACCCATCCACTGCGTGTGGTTTCAATTTTAAATGATCAGTTGGGTGCCGCGTTTGCTCTCAATTAACCTCACGGGTTGCGAATTGTGCCTTATCCACCATATTCTCCGGATTTAACCCCCAGTGACTATTTTCTATTTCCAAACCTAAAGAAATGGCTCGGTAGAAAGAGATTTGATTCCAACGATGAAATTTTTGCTCAAATGTTTATTTTATTTTATCATTGTCATAAATAATAATTAAAAATTTTTTGCTAGAACTATGGTGTTTCATTCAAAAAAGCACGGACTTTTTATCCACGCTCGAATTATAACTAAAAGCTGAGAGTTGTGGTATCACTTTTAACAAATGTTTACTTCTACACAGGGGTTTAGTTTGTCTTATATATTTAATTAGTAAAACATTACTTAACATGAACGCTGATCATACGAATACATATAATATACACAACAAATTAAATAAGAATACAAACATAAACATATTTAGGTTTATTTGTGCAATTTTTATTTAATTTCGACAACTGTAATGACAACACATTGTACACTTTTAATATTGCCATAGCTTACCTTTGTGGAAGAAGCTCTATGAATCTGTAAAATCAAAAAAACAAAATTTAGATGTCGTGAAATAATTCGAGAGCAGTTTTAAAAACAAGACTGTTTATCGTAATTTGTTTTCCACTTTATCTCATTGCTGAAACATACATGGCTATTCCAGAATCTGATCGACAGAAGTTACGAATTTCGAGTCACGCATCGAATAAATAAAATTTTTATTCTTGACTATGTTCGAAATCCGGAAATTCTAACTTAATTTGAAATCAACTGTTTTCCTTGAAATTGGAGCGAAGAATCTTGAGATATGCATTCAATCAATTGAAATTAAATGAAAAAGTGAGAATTTGGTGGAAAAAAAATTGTTAACAAGAAATCTACATTGGACATTCTTTAAATAACTGCACAGTTTGTATTTCTTTTTAAGGAAATGCAAAATTTTTAAAACGGATATCTCAAAAACTTGATTTTTATGATATCACTTGTTTACACCAAAAAAGAGCTGATTTCTCATACACTTTCTTCTTTATATTTTGGGACGTAGATTCGAAAAATGGCAACCCCTATTTTATTTTCTCTTAAGAATAGTTTTCGAGATATCCTCAAAAAATCAGTTTTTTACACTTTTCTATGTTTTTTACAATAATTTTTTTTCGATCTGCATTGATTGTATACTGTTCAAAAGGTAATTTAGTTTTCTTTTAAACGGCGTCCTGCTTATGTGGATCGGATACAACTTTATTTAATGGAGCGCTATGCGACTAAAGTCCAAAAAAGTTATTTCTTGGTATTTTTTAAAACTCACTAAACTTCAATTGCTCCGTTTAATCTTTCACAAAACTTTGCAAAAACCAGATAAAAAATTAGAAGTTATTTAAAAATTAATGAAGCCTACATAATAAAATGAAAACTAACTTACATTATAAATAATATAAATTCAATGCAGATCGAATAAGAATTGATAGAGATATGGGAAAAAACTGAAAATAGTGTCAAAAAACGGGTATTTTAAGGATATGTCGAAAACTTGTCTTAATAAAAAAAAAATATTTGGCATTTTTGCAATCTACGCCTTAAAATACATAGAAAAAAGTTTATGAGAAACCAGGCCTCAAGATGTGGCTTAAATATGTAAGCTAACCGAATATGTGTATCTGCTTTGAAATCGAAATTCCCGACATAAATTTGGAAAATATGAATTTTTAATTGGAAGGCGTGAACCAGTCCAATTGCATAAATCATGATACATTAGCGGTATTCACGATTCAGGACAAGCATTCTGGCGAGTTAACGAAAAATCCAGTTATAGGTCGTCCATAAATGACGTCCGCAAAAAATAAGATTTTCAGCGAATATCCTGTAAAAAAATGGCTCCTATAATTTTGTAAAAATCCTGTAATTAACGTGATATATTTCCAGTAATGTTTAGCGTTCTCATGAAAGTTAACGAATATTATCTTGCTCAGTTTGTTCTTGTTAGATTGTTTTCGTCAACCGTTCTACAAAAAAAAAGTTGTAAAATTAGGCATTACCACAACAATTATTTTCCAAGCTTTCAGAATTTTGTGTTTATAAAAAAACGATGGGTGGAAGTTTATGCTCATTTGGAAACTGAGAATTGCGATTAAAAAGAAATGGCAGCAATAGTGGAAACAAGATTTCGCTTCCATGCACAAGACGTGGACAGATAAAAAATTTCAGTTAAAAGTAGAAACTGTGAAAGCCATTCTGACCGCTAAATCAATTTAAACTTGCCGCTCATTGATTTTATAAATTGGATAAAAACTAATCCGGACACGCTGCGGAAAGTCAAAGCGAAAACAACTATTTTGTTGAAACTCAAGGTGGAACTGAACGAATCAGACGAGGAATACATGGACGAAGACTCTGATTAAATTTAAGTGCCAAAATATTTATTCATACACAATAATAACAATCTATTCTTCTTAAAAAAGAAAAAAATTCTGTTTAAACTCTTTTTCCGGAAAATTAAATCCTATAAAATGACATTTTTTCTCCAATTTATCCTTGAAAAGTTTATGGCATCTTATTAAGAGCTGATCAAGGGACGCAAAAAAGTGAAGATTACAACAACACGCAAACATCCAAAAATAATAAAACTCTTATATACATCATAAAAAATATTTATCGAACCTTCATGACGTCATAAAACTAAAACCAAATATCTTGAAACTTTAACTTTTTTTAACTTTTTATAAAATAAGTACTATGATAGCTCAGCCTTCAGTACTGTTTAGATAATAAATAACGAAATTATATATTTATTTCGTAAAGCTAAAGAAAAAAACCAGGTGATCTTTGAAGTCCACGACGCTAACAAAAACTTTTTTGCCGAAATGACTTCCTCAATACTCTTTGGCTGAACAAATCTGTTTAACAATCTTGTTGTTTCCTTTTAAATAATTGTTGAATTCGAGACAACTTAAATTGTAGTTGTAACTTTCATTATTAAAAGAACTTTCCGTGAGAGCATTTGAACCTGGCAGATACAACCTAAACTCTGCAATTTGTAAAAAACGGTTTGCGAAAGAAAGGCTTTTTTCTGAGGAATGAGTAGAATTTTCTGTCCATTTTTCACCCACTGTAATTTTGTTGTCCAAACATTCTATAATTTTATCCAAATTTGAGAAGCAATTAAACTCTGGCCAGGAGTTACATTACGAAGAATTATTACCCAACTTAAAATTTCAACTTTTTGAAAAGATGCATCCTACTGACTCAAATATTCATTGCAGGGATGCAAATACAATAGTAATATACATATATATATATTCAAAAAATTCCAGAATTGTCCCGGCAAATACGGGATGGATGGGCACCGTAGTTATATGTGATAAAAATTTGTTCTTTTTTTTGTTTTTGACTTATTTCAATTCTACTACGTACTAGCCAGTCGTTCATATCACAGGCCTGAAAGCGGTCGATAGTTTGGATTTCAATATATTAGAATCAAGCCATGCTTTTTTTTGAATCAAATGCGAAGGCAGAGTTCTCTTGCGCATGAATTGATTTACTGTACAAGTGCATTTCATAAAACTTGTCAATAATAGATGTTGAGGTTGAAACTTATAGTGATGGTGAAGATGAAACTGATGATAATGAAAAACAAATCTTTGCATTATCTTCAAATGACTTTATTTCTGGCTCAAGATTGCCGGTACAGAAAAAAACAATAAAAACAAATGTGAAGTGGATGTCATGGACTAAATGCTTTCCTGTAAAAGACGTACTCAACGGTGGCCCTTACCGTTTTCTATAATATCCATGAGGATTAGGCGCATGATCTAAAACACATCACGAAATAAATGGTAAAAAAGGAATGAACAACCGCCGATTATATTTACAAGTGTTACGTAATTTTTTTGAACAGTAAGTTCCTGTAAAAGTAATGTAAGTTCTTGTGATAAAAGAGGTTTTCCGTTCATATTTACATAATTGATTTAATGTGTATCATAATTTTTATTTTATTCACGAAGTTTTCCATATTTCCATATAAAATGTGTATAGGTCTGGATGGGCCTGTATTGTGCACCAGTGTATATTGAAAGCGATAAAACATAAGGGTTCAAACTGTTCATCATGCATATATCTACTAGAGGTCTGCGCAAAACAACTTCCTGTGACGTCAGAATATGGGAGTAACTGTCAAGTATATATGAAGCGTTTTATTCTGCAACTCGTCAGTACCAGTAGCACGAAACACGATACACCGAAATGACTTAGCTTTGTTTACTTGTGAGTTGTACTCTAGAGGTCTACTAATCTTTTGCGTGCGCAAATCAAGAATAAAATCAAAACAAAACATAATGCTCCACAAGCTAAATCGAAAGTTGCGGATATACATAGCTCTTGTAAAAAGTAATATAAGTTGGAAACTTCTAGATTTATATCCAAATTATGGGTGTCGCACAGAGTACTGCAGTGAGCTACTGAGCATTTTTCCATTAAGAGTGGCTCCGTGTCCTGAAAAGAGCCGTTTTTGACATTTTATCGGGAATTTTTTTTATTTTTGCTGAAATCGATGAGGAAAGGTGGAAAATTGCTTTTGAACATCATTTATAGTATCCCCGAACCATGGTAAGGATCGTTTTGTACCCGTTTTCAGACACATTTTTTTTTTTTGCTCCAATCGATAGGGAAAGGTCGAACATCACTTAGCACGGCTCCGGACCTTTTCAGGATACGGAGCCACTCTTAATGGCAAAAATGCTGAGAGGCTCACTGCAGTTCTCTGTACGACACCCATAATTTGGATATTAGTTTAGGGGTTTCCAACATATATTACTTTTTATAAGAGCTTTATCCGCAACTTTCGACTTGAGCTTATAGACGATTTCATTTGCAGTTGCAGCGCTCACCTCGCTTGCTTTGCCTGGTGTATTGATTTGATTTGTGATTTGCGGTAGCAGCGCTCACCTCGCCTGCTTTATCTGCTATTTTGTTTTGATTTATGATTTGCGTACACAAAAGCTTGGTAGACTTTGCAAAGTGGCAAGTGCCTTGATGGCCGTTTAAAATGCGCTCACGCAGACTGCTAATATCTGCCAGCACAAGAGATAAGTTAAATTTTTGCTGTACTTTGCTGTCAAAAAACCGTTATTTCTCTCTTCATGTTGCAATGGAAATAAGGATGCCATATGCAAGTGTCCTAATTTTAGTTGTGTCGGAGAGATCAAGCTGTTGTGAGTTTTCTACCGAATTTTAAAAGTAAACATTTACTAGTGGCTTCACACCATATTCTATCAGTAAATCCTTCTAAATAGTGTTTTGCGATTTCTAAAAATTCGAAAATTTTGAGTTGTGCCTCTTTAGTAGAATGTGTGCGAAATATTTCTTATGGTATGTGGAAGGTTTTAAGCATACTTAAGCATACCGTATAAGAGGAAATTACATTTTTGGATTCCTTGCCTATCCTCCAGTCGCAACAACGACTCCTTCTTTTCACAATTTCTTATAGAGAGACTTTAACCAAACCAAACTCATCCGCACCATGCCGTAAAACTTTCGGATTTATCAAAAATATTCGTTTGGCAAAAGTGCGATATCCTTTTCTGCTTCTCCACTTAGAACGCTTACATCAGTTCTAGCATTGATGTTGGTAAAGGTAATGTTGTTGGAATGTTTTACTGCTTGAATAGCTGTAGTAGCTAAACTCTATTATTATTATTATTAGAGAGAGCTCGTTGTGCCTTAAAATGACTGGCTTGGAGAGGATAGACACCAAGCAGGAATTCTTTAAAGTGACAGAATATCCACATAAATATTTTCCAGCTATGAATGGATTTTAACTTTTTTTTTAGTAAGCAAATTCAATGAATATCAATTTAAAAAAAGGAAATCGTCCAGGTGATTGAGGATACTCACTACAACCATAGCTAATAACACCTTTTCAATATCCATCCAAGGGAAGTCTTGAATCTACATTTAATAGAAAACATATCGCGAAATATTGTGGAAAGAACCATATGAGTTTTAAAAGCCTGAATTGGATTTTTTTTTTGCTGTGCTCTGTCCAACATATTCGAAATAACATTACGGACAGATTCATAAATTCGGAATGGGCAAAGTTTTATAATTTGTTATACTTCTTTGTTAAATTATCATTCATTTCATTTTAAATAATTTATAGAAAGCTATCCAACACTAAAATGGGAAATCTTAAGCAGGTTTAGACTAGTGGCAAACAGAGACGTTAGCAGCTACGTTTACGGAATAATACTTCACATCCAAAAATCCACTTTGGCACCGATTGCACGCACTGGATCTTTAAAATACCATATTTCCACATATAGCGCCACAGATGATACACAGAGTAGTTGGCTCGATAGACGAGGATTACCGAAAAATGTATCAGTATGTTTCTTGTACACAGTTGAATCAAAAAATTACGCACCACCAAACCACCGTGGAATAATAACGACTTATATGAAGTTGTAAACTTTATATTTTTATTTAAAGTTTTGCAATATAAAGTTAATGCAGGCTGTTTCTATTTTTATTTAAATAACAAAGAAAACAATTATAAGTAAGAAAAACCAAAATAAAGGAATGCTTCATGAGATTTGCATTAAAATTAAATATTTTTTTTAATATTTTTTTTTCACAAAAAGTAACATAAATACACACACATATATACTAGCTAGCTCTTAGTCTATCATAGACTATAGATATTATATTAAATAAAAAAGTTGTTTCTCAAAAATTGATTACGTGTTATCAAACAAGTGTTTTTTTTTTTGTATGATGTGGTGTTGTCGAGTTTCTTTCAGCGTAACTTTTGGGAGATCATACAATTTTCAATTCCTCTATTAATTCTCCTTAGGTTGGTGCAAGTTTCTTCCATTGATTTTTGTTGCTTTTGGCGATGAGCGGTTGTTTCTGCATAGTATTTTTTCTGCAATTTGTCCTTTTGAAAGATTGGCCTTAACATATTTTTTCTGTGATACAGAACTTTCAGCGCGTGGCCTATTTTTTTTCATAGCTGGCGCACAAAATTTTTCAACTATAAGCTCAGCCATTGAAACATCCAAACACTTTTTCGACTCTGTAGGTTTCGCTGGAACAGTATTTGTTTCTTCCATTGATTTTTCTTGCTTTTGGCGATGAGCGGTATTTTTTCTGAAATTTGAACTTTTGAAAGATTGGCCTTTACATATTTTTTCTGTGATACAGAACTTTCAGCGCGTGGCCTATTTTTTTCCATAGCTGGCGCACAAAATTTTTCAACTATAAGCTCAGCCATTGAAACATTGAAACACTTTTTCGACTCTGTAGGTTTCGCTGGAACAGTGTTTGGGGCTTCTAAAATAAAAGTTGCAGCTACTGCTATCTTATCAGTGCAGCTCTTTAATCCAGTCAATTTCATGACGGCATTTTCAGTCGACTTATGCTCTGCATTTTAATTGGCTCTCCGCCTGTATCTTGTATTTCTTTCTTATTTGTGCAAAGCTCAGTTTACATAACATTTCCAGTCAAATAAAGCCTATAAGAGAGAAAAAATTATTGTCACAGCAATTTCCACAAAATATATCTACTTCATTACAGCAATAAAAATTTCAAATTGAAAAATGATGATTCCATTTCAAGGAATATATGGAAAGGCCGAAAATGATCAACATTTTCGCAAATCAATCTAGTTGTTAACCCCAGACTTCACTTGGGTGACTTTCGTTCATAAGACACGCCGGACCACTTACAATTTTTTTTTTAAATAATTTTCTAATAAAAAGATTGAGAAGGGCGTTCCGACACTATTAATTTAAAAAAAGCACTCTTTATATTAGGGTATTTATTTTGAAAGCTTTTGTAAATTGTTTTTTCTTTATTTTGCCTATGCTTTAGCTCAAACCTGGAGAGGACGCGGGCAAAGGTTTGTTTCCAGTTTGCGCCGTTCTCAGGTTTGATCTAGGGACCTGAAATTTTGGGGAGAATTTTCTTCAAGTCTGATTCTAAAGCAAGGGCACCTCTTTTCGGATGTACATTGTTCGCATATTCAGCCACCCGAAAGATATGGGCGTGGTTTGACAACAGGTGGTCGAACCTCCAACACGAGTAAAATAACTAAAACACATTATCTTGGCATCCAAGACAGATTTTTATCGATATACCTGCTCGAAATAATAGTTACACATTAGCAAAAAGTGGTAACGTGGTTAGCGATCAAACAATTCGACGACATTAACTAATGGCTAACATACCTGAGAGTTAAGCTAAAAAAATTCCTTTGCTGCGGAAAAAAATATTTGAGCATGTGGCTAAGCCGAATACAAAGATATAATCCCTAACATCTCCTTGCTTTGCATCTATCAGCAAGATAACGACCCAAAACTCACCTCTTAGCTTGTGAAAAAATATTTTGAGGGTAATAAAGTCAATGCGTTTAGCAGGCCCAGTCAGTCACCGGATTGAAATCAGTTAGAATACATGTGGGGGGCCTTAAAGAAGACAAAATGCAAAAAAACTTTCACGAATAAGAAGCAACAGAGGGAGAGTGTCCAAGAAATGTGGTATGAGATGCCCAAAGAAACCTGCCAGGCTCTAGTCAACAGTATGCCGAGAAGAGTTACGAAAGTTATCTAAAATAAAGGTGGATTCACTTGGTAAAGAAAGTGTAATAAAAAAGTATATATCTTTAATATTTTTTTTGTTTTCCTTTATATTTTTTCAGTGTAATCGAAAACGGACACTATTTTTGTCAGCGCCGTTTGAGATAGGAAACACAAATTTTGTAACAATTGTTTTTAAGCCCCATGCTAAAACATTGAGAGAACAAAAATAAAAACAATCTACAAAATTTTCAAAATAAACAGCCTAGTGTACATATATGATATATAACTTACCCTTTTCCAGGTAACAGAGTTTTCTGGTTGTCCAAGGCTGTTGAGTGCAACATCCGGTGACATCCTCTTCCTTTCATCTACAGTAACCCTGAGTAACGTGCGGCCTTTTCTCCATAGTCTCTTAGCATGCTTACTACTCTATCGTCGCCACTTTTGTCCTTTATCGTCGCCACTTTTGTCCTTTTATTAGGTGATATTTAAAAAAAAGTTATTTTTTTACATTACAAAAATTGTATTGTATTTCAAAAATTGTACTTACAGTTTTAATTTTATTTTTAAGAAAACATTTTTGTTCCGATAAGATTTTGTTGTCCTAACACAAAGCGTGAAAACCTCAATTACGACGGATTTGAAAATAGCAATGTTACAAATTTCGAATTATTGATAGCACGATCGGAAAAGAGTGTAGCCGATCGTAACAATATTTCCGATTACAATGGATTCTAGAAAGGTTCACGATATTAAGCAAAATTGTTAAAAAAAAGGCTCTTCAATCAGATGAATTCAGGTGAAGTACGTACATGAAACGCTAACGATGAAACTTTATGCGGTTGATATTTGGCATAGATTGTTTCCAGATATTACTTTTGAACATATCTTTTTGCGAAACCCATATTTAAAAAAAAACAAAAGCAACGACATGCACGCCCCAGAAAGCATCTCATTTACAATTGACGGCTATGTCGACAAATCATCAACCGATAGCGTACGTACTAAGATGGAGTGACTAAAAGAGTCGTCTGTATCCCAAGGCACAACTTGGTGCTAGACAGGATGAAAAATACATTAAATTCGAATACTTTTGACCTGCAAACATAATTAAACCATGTTTTACGCTATACATATTTTTTGTATACTGGGGTATCACGAGTTTTCCCTTTTGACATTAAAAACTGACGTTTAAATTAACCTACCCACATGTCTATATTCGAGCGCAAGCACTTTATTCGCATGCAAAATACCGCAAATTCGCAAAATTGACAATTTTGTAGATTTTTTTCTGCCTATGCTTTAACATGGGGTTACGAAATCGTGCCAAGATACAGCGTTTTAGGTTCATGGGAGAAGGCCATCCGCTGTTGCCAAAGGGGGTCTTTTAATTCCGTGAGTCGCAATAGGTGGTGAGGCTTCCGGCAAAATCACACCAAATATCATAAATCAATCCCTGCTGGCACGTTTGTTTCGTCTTGTCGGCATGCCGCTCAACATACGTATTACAACAGTTGCTGCGCTGTGCGCAGCGGACGGTATAACATACATACTCTACATCTAATGACTGTCTTCATATACTACCAAAAGACATAGATGTCATGTTTCCAAACATGAAAACAGAACTAAATTCGTTATAGTGTATCTTAAATGTATTATGATTCCCTCCGCTTATTTCAAAGAAAAAATTTAGTACATACCCACTCGACACGTAACATTTCGTAACCTCTCTGAAATCGTCCACATGAAATTTAAAAAAGTTTCAGTTACATTTCAGAAATCTTTCATTTCTATTTAAAAATGCCTCCTACAATGTGTCAATGTCCGCCTTTTGATTTCATTTGAAACGTTTCTGGAAATTTTTTATTGCGTCATCGTTCTCTTTTTTATTCTGGGCTACACTAGCGCTGTTATTTTAGTACGTCATCAGGGCTACGAATTATTGTTTAATTTTGCCCGCGTCATCACTTGCTTTGATACTTAATATGCAGTTATTTTTGTGACATTTCTTATACCCATATCATGAATAAACAATCCCTCGAAATGTTGCTCCAATTCCCTGATTTGTAATTGTGGAAGATTTTTTGGGAATGAGAAAAAATTCACTGGAAAAATCGCCAAAAATTTTTGAGGGAACACTTGACGTTTCTTGCAAATTCGTTTCTCCTACTTTGTAGAAAGGAATTTAAGGAGAAAAAAGATATATTATATAAGCCACGAATAAAGAGCAATTACACTAAAGGGAGTTCCAAGCCTATGACATTTTACTTTATTTTAAATTTTGTTTTACAAATGTAGATAAAATTACAAAAATTTTGATCTCAAGAAAAAAAGCATGTGTGCAATTCACACGTGGCAGAAGTAAAACCTTCACAAAACTAAAATGAAATGGAATAGGACGATACGTACTCTCTCTCGGGATGTCCTTTACAGATTGTAAATTCCATTAGAGATCTAGGAGTTATATTTGACCCTTAGTTTATTTTTGTTGACCATATAAATTATGTGGTTCCAAAATCATATTCCTTACTTGCTTTTGTGCGTAGAAATAGTACTAATTTTTCAGACCCTCACACTCTGATTTGCCTTTACAACTATTTTGTACGGTCAAGGTTAGGGTATGCTTCCCTTAATTTGGAACCCTTTCTATAACATTTTTATTCCTTTAATGCGCGAATCATGCTATTGGGCTTGAAGTCACTCGAAACAAGAAGGATTCAATCCTTGATATTTGTTCGTGATCTTGTTTCAGGTAATATTGATTGTGCGTACACGCATCATTGAGTAGGCCATGCCTTTATTGAGAACACATGCATTAAACCAATTCAAAGCTCTTTGAACGTGTGCCGACTCTTGCATGATTTCCGATAGGTATTCGGTAAAACGAACTGAGCTGCCGCATATTGCATTAAACAGCGGCGATACGCTGTCAAAATTATAGCACACTTGACTGAATGAAATTGAACAGAATTCCGGCGTACGACGTAAATGCCGCTACGGTTTTTTAAAAAAAAATTGGTCAAAATTTAAGCAAAATCGTCATAACTCCAAAGCTACAGGTTAAATTTCAAAGATTTGCATGCCATTATTGTATTATTATCTTTCTTACTAAATCCATATTTTTGAAATTCATTGAGAAATTCTCAACTTATAACAATTTTTACAAAAGCATTATTGAAAACTAAATAAAAAAAGTTTGGCTCTAGTTATAAAAATTAGCGAATTGGCGCTTAAGTAAACTTAAGCCAAAAAAAAAAAATACGTGCTCGCACATTGCATCCATTATTTTAATAATTTTTATTTTTACACTATCTTACGATGCTGGAGATCATTTTTTATTTTAACCACTCATAAAATAAAAATTTCACTTTGTCACAATCAAAAACATTCCAATACAAAAATTCCTTTCTTGTAGGCAGCTGCATTTACCGTCATACGTCGTAATACTATCTATTCGAACGGATTTTACGACAGTTTTACCGTTCAACATATTTTACGCTTTCGGTATTTACGTCAACCGCCGGAATTCTGTTCAATGTTTAAACGTAGTAACAGAAAGCAAGCAACGCAATTCTCCTCGATATGGCGAGGCTTTGGTAGTTGACCAGTGCATTGCTTGACAAAATTGAAAAAATAGAAAATCTTTCCACGCATATATCTCAGCTTTTGGTTAGCCGACATAGAGAAATTCAGGTGTGGAAATTCAATTAACATCTTCAAATTGTTGACCAAGTTCTAATTAACAGATAACTTGAGGTAGTGCACTAAGCAATATAAGTATCTTGTATCTTGCAACTGAATTTTCAAAAGGAGTCAAAAATTGTGCTATTTATTTATTTTAAAAATTGTGGTAATAAATATTTAAATAGTTTGCCCTTCAAAACAGATTTGTTTAATATGTTTTGTCTTAAAAAAAATTAATAAAATCCGTCAAATCCACGCCGCAAGCAAAATTCCAAGCAACGGAAATCATTCGCCCACACTAAAAAGATTGAGTCATCAAAAAATTAGGGGATCATCACAAATCTCGAAAAAGTTTGCTATGAGTTCAAAATTATTTAAAAAAATGCAATTGCATTTTCTTTCACTCAGATCTACAATTTTTGTTATGTATCAATTACAAACAAAACATATTTTTATCGCAAATGAAGATTATTATTAATTGAACTTACAGTCAGTCAGCAAGCAACAATAATCTTGAAAAATTTAAATATCGATAAATCGATTTAACCTGGTAATTGGTGACACTTGTTTCGGATATTACCATACACTATATATGTACATAAATATGTATGTATTGGGCATTCTTTAAATAACTTCACACGTTTTTGACTTTGATTTTTTTGAAACGAAATACATATCTCTAAAATACATCGAGTAGAAGGAATTTCTATCTAGCAAGCCCTTCCATAATCTGCACCGGATTTGGCTAGGAGTGGAAAGATTATTCATATTGCAGCTCTATCAGAGAAAGCCTTATAAAATTTCGTCCAGTCCAAGTTTTTAACGGACCTGAACGAATCTTGTAAGGACCGGAGCTGGCTAGCCTCATTTATGGAAAGCCCTATAAAATCCTATACGACCCTGGTCAGCTAACCTAAATCATGAACAATGCAGGCTAGTCAGATCAGGTGAATGTGTGGTTGAACTTAATTTCGCATTACAGTTGAAGACCCTGTAAGAACCTAAAACGCTCTGATCATTTCAGCAAATATTAGGATTTTTATATTTTTGTCTAATCTGCGTCAAGTTATGTTACTCTGATAAATTATCCTATAGAACTCTATTTACTTTTAACAAAAAAGAACTATCTGGTATCCACTAGAATTCTACTTAATTTAAAAAAAAGAAAAAAATTTCTTTGAAGTTCTAAAAATGAAAAACAAATAAATGAACAATAAGTTCCAATTAATAAGGCAGCAATACTGCTCTCAGAAGCGAAACCGGCGTATCTCAAAAATATGTATTTTGAGATAAATGATGGTTTGTAAACGCCGTTTTCTTCTTACTTTCTTTACGGATTTTTAAATTTATTTATGTCAATTTAAATATAATTTTAAAGATATTTATTTATGATTTACGCAAAATATTGAAATTCCCTGTGTTTACACGCTTTTTATGAGATACTGCCATTTCTCTTAAATAGCTTTTAAAAATGTAGGTACGCCATTTTACTTAAGACTTTTCATACAAAAGCTATGATATTTGCTATCGCATAAAATACAGATAAAATTAAATAAAAACTAGAATCAAAAAATATATTTTTAGAAACTATGCTATATTTACTGGAAGGAACATATAAAAAAATATGTATACATTACTATACTGATACGTATGAAATCGCAAGCCTTAAAAGTAGGAAGTTTTCTACAAATGGGCATTCTATTTTCTGGTATTAGGTGGTAATTTCAAAATGTCTTCTTTTTTCGTTTGTGATATGCCGGGTCGAGCGGAATTCTTCTTTAGTGGCGGCAAAATAGTCTTCAAATTTTTGTTTGCGACGATGTTGAATGTATTCAAATAAACGACTATTTACGTTCGTATTCTTGATATAAGTCTAAACCGCTTAGTAATTTGGGGTGAAATTGAGATAGAGGAAATTATCTTACTCGGCGTTTACACACAAAACGTAAGAGACGAGGTACAAAATTTGTCGTTTAAAAAAGCTCAAAAGAAAATAGACAAGAATTTCTTTCACAGAACTTCCTTGTGTAAACGCTGAGTTATGATATTTCTTATATGTTTGTTCATCATATTTAACAATAATAGGAATTTCAGCTATAAATTATAGCCTATAATTCATTGATAGAAAAATTTGATCAAAATCTATAAAAACCGATAAAATAGGCTACACATATATGGCACAGTTTGGAAAAAAGAGAAAATATCGTGTTAAAAATGCATCAGTTGATTTTTTGGTATGCACAAACGTTTAAATCGTTAATATTTAGTGTTGTAGCCTCTTTTTTTATGATAGCTTCACACCTGCGACCCATACTCCACGATTTTTAGCATTTTGTTTTGGATATGACAGACCAATCATTCTGTGTGGCAGACCAAAGATCGTATATATCTCTACAATTTTTCTTTACGATTTCGACCTTAATTTCGTTCTACAGGTTCTTAATTGGATTTAAGTCCGGGTTCTGGGCTGCCCAATCGAAAAGTCGATGTTTTCCTCACATAACCAATTTTTTATTACTTTGAAGGAGTGTTTGGTGTTATTATCTAGTAAAAATGTTCACTTATTTGGAATGGAATGGAGTGCATAGGGTTCCATATGGATTTTCATTATAAAAACTAACATTTAGGGATGTGCCACGCTCCTTCAAGGGCATCTGAAAAATTAAAACCTAGCTCAATCCTACTTTTGATCACATGTGCACCAAATTACCAAGTTTTATTAAAATCACTGAAACTTTTTTTTTAAATTGACTTCGCTTTATTTACATGGAACACGGGCGGTAGACATGTTCGTCAACCGATTTCGTCATTTTTGTATGCTAGCGGCTTGTAAGAAGGTGTGACCTGTGTGCCAAATTTCATTGAATGAGCTTGATTGGTTTTACCATAAACGTGATTTCAACAGACATTCAGACAGACAGACGGACATAGCTATATCGACTCAGGTGGTAACCCTGGTTAAGAATATATACACTTTGCTACACCTGCCACGCCCTATGCTTCTATGCTTTACAAACGAAATGACAAAGTGAATATACCCTCTGTATAGGGTATAACAAAACAAAAATTTCTATTTATGATATTGGATTATCGTCTAATAAAATTGTCATTGTGCATATATGTTGTTGTAACAAAGTAGTTTAAAATATTTCGTTTATTTAAAGAATCAAAAGAAGAAAAATGAATAATGCTTGAGTGCTCTTAATTAGTTCACCACCACTGTATAACCCGATTAATGTATCTCTATGAAATCCAAATTATTTTAAAACTTTTAACTTAATAGGGCAAACAAAAAAAAATATCGCTATGTTTGATTTCAAAAACGGCGTTCACGTTCACAAAGTAAGCATTATAGTGGGCGCAATATGAGTAAAATGATAGTTTCAAGAAAATCGGTGTCCTTTTAACTAAACTATTACCGAATAATCAGTCTAAGGTTTCTACCAAAAATCAAAGAATTTTGACATGTTATTTGCAATTGTGTTGATGAATTCTTCACCTTATTCGAACCAATTTTCGTATTAGAACTTCCCTTACGGGCGTTTTGTGATGTGGCGCCCATGTACTAAATTAATAAATCGATGTTTGCTCCTACTATGAGTTCCCGGTGTAACACCTTGTCTCAACATTAGGATTGACAGAAATGAATCTACCTACGCCGAAAGGTTTTTAAGAAAAAATCTTATCTTAAGCGCCAGTGCGGATCCGCTTGGTGACGCTTTAAATGGACCACCGATATAAACATAAGTGTAATGACAGCCTATATTATAAAACAACCAGATGTGGAACAATTATGACTGCTTAATTTAATTAAATAGCAAGAAAAAATTTACAAAATAAAAATAGTTTTAATAAATAAAAAATGAGCAGACACGACTTGTAGCTGAAATAAAATTGGTTGATAACTATGCGATTCTGTCCGTGAGGCAGAAATGGCGTTCCGCCAGATGTAAAAATATTGATTCAACACGTTGTGAAAAAAAAAAGCGATTGGAATAATTTGTAACTTAAATGGAATTCATGATTTTTTTTTAATTTTTGAAGATTTAGCTTCTTATGAGGGCAACACCCTAGCAACGTTACTGACTTTAGTTTTTAACAAAATCGAGTTAGTAATTTTGTAATCAATTTTATCAATAGAAACAGCAACATAGGACACAGATGCCACGAACGGAGCAAGCGGAGACAATGCTATGTTAAAAATAAAATATGGAATCATCGATTGAAATAGCGAACACGCATGGCAAATTGCCTTTAGAAGCAAACAATGCCGCCAAAGGAAATAGAATAAATTTTAAAACAAAAATTGTTACATATAAAACTTATGAATGTTTACCGTGTCCAAATTAAAAAGCGATGACACCTTTTTTATAAATCCTCCACCGGTAGAGCTGCTGCCACCTTCTGGGTGTTTTTTTTTACGTGTTGTCATTTTGCATGAATTCTTTTAGTTATTTTACACTTTTTCACTTAACTCTTAGAATATTTTGATTCGAATTTTGTTTTTTTTATTTTATTCAACTAACAAATTATAATTTCAAACAAAAAACTTAAATAAATTAAGTAACAAAAGTAAAAGCTTTTCTGGCCTAATTTGTTGAAAATTCACATCCCCACTAAAAATATTTGGCACAAATTAAAGGCAAATCTCGAAAAAAAAAGCAAAAATTCCTCAACAAAGTTCTTCTTCGTGTTCTTCTTGTTCTCTGCTTCGGCGACCAACGACAACGAAACGTCAAAAGCAAACGCGAATATGGATTTCCAAAACGTTACGAAACAAATAAAAAAGAAAACCTACATGTAAGTTGCGGCGACAAAATGTTTGAACGAATTTTTCACTTTCTATTGTTGCCAGCTCAAATTGTCTCTAGCTACACACTAAAACAAGGTCATTTAAAATCTTGATATTATATCGTGGTTACAAACTAAACCTTATTTTTGTCGCTAGATTTTCAATATTACTCTCATTGCGGTCAGACGAATCGTTTTAAGACTGTTAAAACTAAAATCATATTATTTATCGAGTTGGTTTAACGTTTTTTTCAACAGTCGTAAACTGTATGATTTGCTAAGGCTAGAGCCACGCGTTAAGCGGTAAATCCACTGGCAGCAAGAATGTACAAAATCGTTCGTGCATATGCAGAAATCCTAGCGAATATCAAAATTCTGTTAAACGCGCATTCAGGAATGTGTCATGATCAAAAATTTCGAATGCCGCTGGCATTTTACGCAATATCTTAAGCGTGCGCATGCGGGATGTGTGTGCAAAATTTCATTTAGAATGTGAGCTCGTTGCTTAAGGTTGTCAGTATTGCCGTATAATTTAAGAGACGTAAGTAACCTTGTGGCAACAAATGACAGAGTTCATCAAAATTTATGTCTTTTTGCCAAAACGATGGCCTATTAAGAGTGAAATATTTCTTTTGATTCTGCAGCCAATATTTCATAAACCATCGTTTTAAGGTTCCTGTTTTTATATACTTCACTGTTATGCGTTGAACAGAATTGGACCGGGGTGGGGACAGTGTCAACGATTAATCGCTATCAAAAAAAAGACTCGTTGGAAAATCGTTCGACTAAACACAATTGCGTCGGACGACGATCGACGGAAAATTCAGCTGCCATTTTGTTTTCATTTACATTTCAAACGTAAACAAAAATATTGACCCAAAGTGAGTGGAAACGATCCCCCGCCGCCGACGAAAATAGAATTAAATCTAAATGGACGGGTACCCGTCGGCAGGTTGCCAGACGTATGCCGCAGTTCTGTTCAATTTCTTAAGATCAAGTGTGTTATAATTTTTGACAGCGAGTAATCGTTGCCGCTTTCCCGACCCCGTCTCATTTCTGTTCAGCGCATTAATTTGTCATATTTCTGGCATAGGATTATTAATGCCGATGAATTCTTTTGAAAAAATTTTATTCTCAGATTTTGTCATTATCCGTACAAAACCCTGTGTTATCACAAGAATAAGTGTCTTACATTTTACGGCAACTCGGACGCTACCATTCACAACGAGCTCGCATTCAAAATGAAATTTTGCACATACATTGCCATCCACTATCGGCCTTGCATGCGCACGCTTAAGATTTTGCGCAAAATGCCAGCGGCATTCGAAATTTTCGGAAATCAAAATTTCATGAATGTTCGTTTGACAGAATTTTGCCATTCACTAAGATTTCGACATGCGCACGCACGATTTTGTGCATTCTTGCTTGACGTTGAAGCAATGAAAATATATGGCGGTTGATGAGAATTTGAAGATGTGAACACTCCTCAAATTGTTGGTTAAATTGTTTGATGAAAAACAAAATATTTTGATTTTCTGCGTGATTGACAAACAATTTGACCAACAATTTGATGGTGTGAATGCTCGTCAAATTTGCTAGTACATTTTTGTCTTTTGAAAAAAGATTTCAAGGAGTGCACATCGCGCGGATAAGGAAATTTTAAGCGGCTCTTATTTATCTTACATAGACAGCGTTTACACGAGGAAACTCTTGAAAGAAAGTTTTCCTGTTTGTAGGCAAGAAGGGAAAAACGAAAGGGTGGTGTACAGAATTTGTCGTACACGCGAAATCCCTTTCGTTACCTGATATTATGCTTTGAATTTACGTTTGTTGTGGCGGGTTGACGCAGTAATTGCTTTGAAATTTTCTTGCACACACAAATTCTAGTTTCCGTGTGTAAACGCAAAAGAAATTCACAAAAGAGAATAGACAAGAATTTCTCAGACTGAATTTGCTCCTGTAAACGCTGTCTTACTGCACTGAAAAATGTTGCCTCTTTCACTTCTTTTTCCGTCCACAGCAAAAGTCAAAATCAAGCAAGACAAAATGTCAAAATTTTGTTAACAAGAAAAATATTTTATGTTTAGCGTGTGAATTTTTCTTAAGTGTTAATTTTCCTCAAAAAGTGTTTATTTAATTGAAATACTATGCCGAATGTCTGCGAATTATGACCACAACTATTGCCGGTTGACACTTGTTAATTTTGTGAAAGAAATTTTTGTACGTTCTCTTATATGCATTTGTTTTACGTTTCCCTTAACCTTTCGTTTTCATCTTGCCCACAAACAAGAATTTTTTGTGAGTAAACGGGATACCGCTTTGCTTGGTACATACGAATATTTTCGAATACAATTTATACTTCAAATGAACATTTCGCATAAAGTGTGCAAGTGCGAAATCGTAATACATAGTTTAAACATAATTCCGACTGGAAAGCGTCAACGGTGAAATCCATTCGAGCAAACAGAATCGCGGCAGACGACGTAAATTCAGCTGTCATTGTGTTTAAAAGAAAATAAATTTTCTATTGAAATATTTTGACTGTGACAAGTGAGTTTTTGTGAGTACGTACTTCTTCTATTATTAATTCAATTAATTTAATTGATATTTATGTTGAAATTAAAATTTACATTGCAAACTAAAATTAATAAACTGATCCGCCGTCGGTTTTTCCGTCGTCTGCCGCAATTCGGTCAAATTTCAAGCGGTCAAGTGTGTAATTTTAACATCGGTAATGGCGGTTTTTCCATAATCCGTAGAAATTATCTTTAAGCTATAATGCAGGCGGCTGTATTTGCGCAAAGTTAATTTCAAGTTAAGGTTGAACTGAACATTGTTAAACTGGTCCTGAGATAATGCGGGGGGCATATATATTTAAATTTGCTCACATATGTGGCAACCATTATGTTAACCACCTTAATGTGATTAAATTCGTTTTCTAGTCCTATTATTTGTAGCTGACTTGAGGAATCCAAAAGTTGTCGTGCTACTGTCGGTTGTGAATTTTCTGCCAGTTACCCTTTTCGTACTGTGTACGTACTGGAACGTACTTTTCGGGTGTTTGAGATAATTATAAAGCCCGAGACTTTTTGCAGTGACTTCTCCCACATAGCTTTTGCTTATTTCATGATTTTCAATGTCGATATCGAATCTGTGTCGATAGATTTTTTTTAGATTGTATTAACTGTTAGACGAATAATTTTTGTGAAAATTTGTGATTTGAAAAATTTTTTACTCAAAAAAAAAAATAAAAAAAGATCTTAGAACTACGAAGTTCTGAAATTAGCTTTTTCGAATGTTCACTACGGACGGAAAATCAAGTGGTGTCGTACACCATAGTTTCATCATTTTCGATGTCGAAAACGAACTTTGTGTAGGGTGGGAGATTCTTTAACCATATATAAAATTAATGTAAGTTCTTTGTTACTACCCGTCGTAAAAAAAAAACATAAGGGCGTAATAGCTCAGTGAAGTATTTTTTCAATACCATATTAAGACCGATTTATTTTATTGAAAAAAACTCATTTCATAAAAGACAACCGCTCAAAATTAAATTTTCCCAGAAAAAATAAAATGCATATAGGCTAACGTCTTATTATTTATCGATTGAAAAAATTCATGTTTTCTTATGCCTTGGGGTTGTTGCTTTGAAAAATTGTGTTTTGAATGGATTTTTACCAAATTTAACCGTGATTTTACTATATTTTTGTTTTAACTCGTTTCATTTTCAGCAAAAACATGACTTCATAAACTAACTTCATTAACTAACGGTCAGTTTAACTTCCTTAAATCGATTCAACGTCTTAAGCTCGACAGCGTGATACAGTATAAAGAATTCCTTCCACCGGCACGAATTTAAAAAAAAAACACTGAATGTCTTTGGTGATAAATAATAAAACGCTTCTTTTCTGTATTTTCTACATAAAGTATGATTATGAGAAATATGTAAATATATGCCTAAATATGTAACAAGCACTAAAGCACTTTACGTTGAAATTTAACGCTTGTACCTTCTCTGAAACTCGACCCAACCATTTTCACGAAATTGTTACCGTCTATTGTTTAAAAAATGCGGTATAGTGAACACCCTGAAAATCGCAAGTTCATTGGATAGGTAAAATGAATATATTGTAAAAATCCATTAGCTGGATGGTTTTATTGAAAATATTTCGCTTGAGTTGGTTAACTCCTTAAGAAAAAATGTATTAAGCATACAGCTAGACAAATTTTGCAGTCTTTACTTAGGGTGTGGCACCGTCGTAACCTATAAATTTGCATTTAATAAAATTTATCGAGCCGTTGGAGATATTGCATGAAAATCGGGGGCACAGTAGAGCTCCCAAATTTGAAATCAAAAAGGAACTTTACATTTAAAGCGGCAGTTGCTCTTCTTTAAATATCTGAACGCTAACACTTTTTTTTACAATTTTCAACATTGTTTGAAATGAAAAATTTCGAAAACTATGTGGAATAGGATAAAAAATCTTATACCATTTTTGTTTACAAATGTTTTAATTTTATAAAAAATTAAAAAAATTAAATAAATTTGTTTGATGATTTCAGAAAGGCTTATTTTTTTATATCTCTCTTTTATTATCTCGGAAGGCATGGGGACAGTCTGGCTAGCAGGAGGGGTTGCGTTTACCTGTGCGCATCATCGGCAGTTGCGGATAGAGCTTTTGTAAAAATTATTATAAATTGGAAACCCATTAATAGATATAAAAAAAATTGTCATAACAGAGATAATTTAATGACATACGATAATGAATCGCGAAGTTTTGAAATTGAATCTTTAATTTTGGAAATACATATGACGTTTTTTCTAAAATTTTTACCGGTTTTTTTAAAAAAACAATTTTTTTCCCAAAAAATGTGTTAATAACATTTTTTGGCATGCTAAGGAAACTTAATTTATTCCCTTTAAAATGGTATGTAGTTTATCCTAAATTCTTCCATATTTACTCAATCTTTTTACCAGAAAACAAAAAAATTTATTCAAAGAATCCTTATGGAAAGTACATAGTATGTATGTATTTATGGACAAAATCAACATTCACTAGACTTAACTGTGTTATTTAAGCATGTTTCCTAATTCACAGACTCAAATCGGTATGCCTCCTTATTAAACCGAATTATCGATCGAATATATACAAATAAAAATTATATTTTGTATTTTAAATAATTTGTTTTTAAAATTTATCACTTTACTTGGCCAGACTTGCCTCGTTCTGGCTCTTACTTAACAACCGAATTTTCGTCTGGCAAATTAATTTTGTATCTTTTGATAGTTGAACTATAAATATCAGCCATACTGACATTCTTCAAAAACTATAACAAAAAAATGATTTTAAAATTAACATTTCCACCTACATTTATGTGATGCGCACAGGCAAACGCAACCTTTCCTGCTAGCCAGGGATACAAAAATTCAGCCTGTCAAAATCTTTGCCAGATCTTATATGTACTTATATTTTTTGTTGATTTTTTACTGTCTTTGTCCATACACTTATACATATTTTTCATAAGAATTCTTTGAATACATTGTTTTTGTTTTCCGATAAAAAAATGCTAAATTTAGAACAAACTATATAAACATTTCAAAGGGAATAATTAAATTTTCTTAACATGCTAAAAAATTACAGGTTACTAACATATTTTTTAGGAAATATAATCTTATTTAAAAAAAAAATGGTCAAAAATTTAGAAAACCCATATCTTAATCAAAACTTAAAGTTAAATTTCAATGCTTTGCTAATGGATTGCAAAGTATTGAATCGTAGGTCCTTAAATTATCTGTGATATGAAGCCCATATTACCCCCATTCAGGGGTTCCCATTTTATAATAATTTTTACATAAGCTATATCAGCGACTTCCGATGACGCGCACAGCGAAACGCATCCTCTCCTGCTAGCCAGGCTGTCCCCATGCCTGCTGAGATAACAAATGAAAGAGGATATCAAAAAACTAGCCCCTCTGAAATTCTTGTTTTATCGATGTTGGTAACATTTTGTATTTTTAAAACTGTTTCCCAAAATATTTTCGACACATATTTATATTTTTTTTATATATTTGTATGTTATTCTTCAAAAATCCTGAGATCATATCTGCTCTGGAATTTTAGTTTTTTTATGAACACGATATTGTTCGAAAAGTCCCGTTAGCTCTTATACTTTGTGGTCCATACATTTTGAAATTGCGTTTGTTTGTGTTTAGCGTTTGGAATGAGAAATTGAGTGAAAAGTGGCCAGCAAGTGAAAAAAGTGACCGGAACAGATCTTTTACCTTTTTATCTTTATATCTTGAAAATATGAAAATGTAGATATATCTCACTATAGTGACTTTTTGTTCTACTACATACATAGACTACTGGAGCATCACTGTAATATTTTTTTGTCCTATTCCCTATAGTTTTTGAAATATTTTGGTTCAAAAAAAGAAAACAAAATGTGGAATAAGAATATATACTTACGTATATTATCGAAGTTTTTTTTAATTCATGCACGTCGAAATAATTCTTCAGAAACTGAATATAAATTTAGTGGCTTAACTGAAAACGTACTGCAAGCTTTTTTCTAGCAGTGTTACTATTTTTGAAGCTATGAATTTGTTTACGGTAAGAACTGATAGAAAATTGTAAATAATGAAGTTCGAAAAACGACGTTTGTTACACATGGCACAGGTTTATGTTCTTTCGCTCATTGATTTTCATAAAAACATAATCAAAATGTATTGGTCGAATCTAATTTAAGTCATATAGCCATCGAATGATGCTAATACAACTTTGTATAAATCTTAAATATCAAAAAACTTCAAGAGAGCTAAGGAATATTGACACTGCGTATCAAAACATGTGAAATGATTGATAATGCGAAAATATCGGCAGTTCACTAAAAATCATAGTTAAACAGAATACTACCGATGGTATCAAAACAAGCAGCTGCTTTAAAAACGAGCTTTATACGAAATGTATTAAAGAGCCAGGCTGATAAAACATTTCGTCTTTAAACAAATTATGTGTAGCTATAATATTCAAAAAGAAGAAGATGTGAAAATAATGGCAGAGAAATTCACCAAGTTTTTTGTCACAATGGCCAAAGAAAAAAGAGAAACAACATTAAGACGTCGAGTACACAAACACGTCTCCCAACAAAAAATTAGTTTAAGGAGTCTTAAATTCTTAAGAGAAGCCATACTGTAAGTGGTTGCCATATAGTTTTGAAACCCGTGGAAAGATTTTTGGTAACAAAAGTTGAAAAAAAACGCACCACCAAAAAAATTAAAAGATAACGAAATTTTTGGACCCACATATACCTTAACACTATAAAAAATTATCGTACCAGTGGTAAAATAGCAATTGATGAGTTACAAGAAAAAGCCCAGGTATTAATTACCATTACTTCTGTGAATCAGCAGTGAGCTACACACAAGGGCTTTTTTAAGCTTTGGTAGAGCTTTTAAGACAATCAATCAGGAAATTATATTCAACAAAAAAATCACGATTCGATATATTTTTAGAAA
This sequence comes from Meiosimyza decipiens, assembly GCA_963680825.1. Taxonomy (NCBI): domain Eukaryota; kingdom Metazoa; phylum Arthropoda; class Insecta; order Diptera; family Lauxaniidae; genus Meiosimyza; species Meiosimyza decipiens. The sequence continues at coordinate 148,601,746 of OY804258.1, forward strand.
GTCTTCATGTTCTTTTTAACAAATAAATACAGGTGTAAAAGGATAATTTAGTTCAATTATAACACAGCGGTTCAAAGAGCATAAAGCTTACATTATAACAAAATATTTAAAATACAAGTTAATACGTTTAGATTTTTTAAATAATGCAATAAAAAAAGCAGGTCAGACGCAGCGCTGTAGGAATAAAAAGAAATCCGGTGCCAAGGCAACATCGAAACAAGCTTATAGGTAAAATTACTACTTCATGTTGCAATGGTAATTAGGATGCAATAAGCAAAAGTATCTTGTTTTAAGTTGTGTCGGAGAGTTACAGCTGTTGTGATTGCTACAATCAAACTATATTCTGTTAGTACCTTCTTCCACACTTTATTTCTGAAAAATAGTTCAAAAGTTCCACAACAGTGGAATGTGTGCGATATGTACATATGACTGTCAGTAAAAATTTATTAGTTATAGTAGACGTCCAATATAACGTATAACGATATAACGATTTTTTCATTTGAATGAACAGTTTTTCAAATTGCAATTTTTCCACTGATGTCTCCAAATTTTGAACGCAAAAAAATTTTTACTACTCTATATAACGAACGCTGTTAGTTCAACAAGTGTTGATGTTTTTTTTTATTTTTCCAGGAACCTCTATTTTTTAACGTTAGTTCTTCGACTCTTTTTTTTGACGTCGTTTTTATATGCTTTGTCAGTACATATTATAAATTTGATTGTTGTGTTAAATCATATCGCTTCAACGCAAGCGCCTTACGTTAAGTGATAGAGCTAAAATAATTGAATATGGTAAGAAAGGAATACCAGCAAAAGTGACCGCAACTAATGCGTACGTCGGGAACGGGTGTAATGTGAAAGGTAATTTAATAAGCTACAATATATAATGCGTATTGACCTATAGTTTTATTAACATATTTATGAAGATAAATTTATTCTCTTTAAAATTATGTAACACTTAAACAAAAACTTTTGATATTAAGCTATTCTAACCGAAAAATTTAAAAATTATATTGATGATTTTTGCCAAGTTTTATACATAAAGCCAAAAATCGAGATTTCGCATAACCCAATTAATTTGTGTACTTTATTTTAACTTCAACACACGCTGATTTCAAAGTTTCAACACGAATAGTGTTTTGTCTAAACTGCGAATGAATTTTGGCGTTGATGTACTCTACTTCTATTGGCATGAATTCATATGCGGTTTTCAGCGTACTATGAACAATATGTGATGCGCAACCAATTCCGTTCAATGATTTCTAAGCAAAAAAAAATTATAATTTGAACAATTTTGTCGGTTGAAAATTTGGAAGCAAAAAATCAGTAATCAGTATGACACTGAAAAAATCAGTACAATTGGCCGCATTATCACAACGCATTTTTTTGGAAAATTAACGTTTTTAAAAAAAAAAATCGGCCAAAGTTTCAGAAAAGTCGTGTTATTTCGAAAACTAAGAGCTAGAATTAAAAAATATGTCCACTAATAGCTTATTAAATTACCTTTCATATTGCACCCATATTTTGCAGATCAATAATTAGAAAAGCTATATCCACAACTTCCTGAAGCTGTATATCTCCAAACCCAGAACCGAGTTACACTTTTTTTACGTAATTTTTATTTATTTAGATAGTACCTACTAAGTATTTGCCCTAAAAAAATTGGCGAGTCTGAGCTAAAGTAAATCTGTATAGCAAAATTTTTAAATCATCAAATTTTAAAACATTATGACACGTTGAGACACCTTGTGAATCACCCAACTATACAGCTGTGTTCAAGAAACTAGTAGTGCCTTTGGGTCCTGGGTATTTTACTATCAAATTAAATGATAAGTACAATATTAATGTAAAGTTATGAAAAAATAGCAATTTAAATTTAACTTTTATTTTTTACACAATGACTAAATCAAAATTAAATTCAAAAATAATGAAGTCACGAAAATAGTAGTAGTTACTAAAAAACTAAAAAAAACGACATAACTTAATTTAAGCTACACGTTACTTGTTACACATTTTTCTTTGGGTCTAATATATCGTGACAAGGGCTTTATTGTTTATTATGGCTTTGCATCGACGTGGAATAGAGACAATAAGGCCCTTACAACGCCCCACAGGAATTTCATCCCATGTCTCTTTAAGCACTTGTCAAAGCTGCGTTTTACTTAAAGACTTTACTGTCGCTACGATTTGGTTGATATCTCCTAAAAAATTTTCTATCAGATTAAGGTCCGGAGACAGAGCTGGCATCACGTCGATTTTTTAAGATACAAACCACTCATAAGCTAGTTTACTAGTGTGTTTAGGATCTTAATCCAGTTGAATCGTCCATTTTAAAGGCATTTCCCGACTGGTACACGGTACGATTACATCTTTCAAAAAATTAAAGTTTGCTTCTTTGTCCACAATACATTAGATCAGATGGATAGGGCCTAGGACAGTATAGCAAAAGCCCATACCATAATGGTCAGTCCACCATGTTTAACAGTCTTTGTAGTGCATTTGAGGTAGTACTGTTTTTGATTAACGACAAACATACTGTCTGGAGCCTGTTCCACCAAAAAAAAAACTACTTTGCTCTCATCTGGCATTTCATTTCGTATAATCATTTGCAAAATTTATTCTTGTAACGACGTGCTTCTTCGTCTAAAAGTATACCTTTCTGGGACTTCTTGCTTTCAAATTATTTTCCATTGGTCGACGACTAATTGTCACAGCACTGATCGACAGATTTAGCTAATTATTAATCATTTTAGAGGACGCCGAGGGCTTAGTCTTCCAATATCGTACACTTCGTCTGCCGTCTAATAACGAAGTCTTGCGCTTACCACCACAATTTTCAGGTTTCTTACAATAGTTAAATGCATTGAATGTCAGGGGCAGTGCATCCAACCATATTTTCAATTTCCTTGAAAAGGTTGCCCTGATCCCTTAGCCTAATTATTGATTCTCTCTTTCCGAATGAACATTTCATTACTCTGCCCACTAAAAATAGCAAGAGTACCTCGATTGTAATAAATTCATATAAGAAAATTATTGAATTACTTAATTACACTTACTTATGGCGGTTTTCTAGAATTTTTAATTTTTTTCAACTAATTACGTAAAGCACTACTATTTTAATGAACCGCAGATTTTTGGTGCAAATATGTAAATGCATCAAAAACAAGACAAAACAAAACAAAAGTGACGGAATTATTTTGATTTTCTATTCTTTTTATTTAGTCGTACTTAAATTTTACAAAGATGTTCAATTTATAAGGGAAAATATTTTAAAAGAGATTTACAAGTCATGTCCTGCTGCACTATTTTCATGAACACAACTGTATATGTACATATGTAAGCATATCCACCAACTTTCGATGACTATACCTAAGAATTGCGAACCAAGCGATTTTTGGATTTAGTTTCTAGGTTTAAAAATAGTTAAAATATAATTTTATATAAAAAAGGTTGCACCTTAAGTAAACTTAGGCCAGAAGCCCTTTTAACCAACCCTTTTTCCTATCATTCCTGCTTTTTTAACCGCTGCCTAAACACCGCTCAATTAATTGTCACCGCTTATCGAATAGTTGCCTTTAACGTTCTCTTGAAAAGCGTTAAAACGAGATCAAAAGTGAGGAATACATTAATTGCAGCACAACTGAGAAGGTGTTTCTTTGCTGCTTATCATCACGAAAACAGTTTCACATTTTTTTGTTGTTCTTTTTTAATTTAAACATTTCTTTCATGTGTTTACGCAATCTTTACTACTCGATTTACAGTGACGGTATCTAACAAAAATAAATTATAGAAACAGCGACGGCCGCGATGGCAATGACACTGTCGCTTAGCAACCTTTATACGGCCATTTCTTAAAAGCACCAAGAAAAATACAACACGCACACATGCAGAATCTTATACTGTTTCTTGTTACAATTTTTCCACTTTACATTTATTTTACTCAACTATTGTCGCACGTTTTAAAATTTAAATTTATTTACTTCAATATATTAAAATAATTTATTTTCAAATATATTCCCGCGGACGACACTGCAAATATGATAAAGCGAATAAACTGCTTATTACTACGACACGAAGTCAACAGCTACGGTCATGATACAATTATATAAGTAAATCCAAACTGTCAAATTTAATTAATGCAACACTACCAGAGTTTATAAACTGCCTCCGCAGTCAAACTCGCAATCAAAGCAAGTATGTATTGCGATTCAATTTACTTGAACAACTTATTTGAACATCTAGAGAAATTATAGCTGTAAAGAGAAGCCGATGTTTAAACAAGCTGTTGGAGCAAAACAAAACGTGACGAAATTACTTTACAGTACATAATTTTTGATTCAATATGCAATATGGGTGCAACCACACAATTGAATCATGTCCATATATGTTCGACACTTATGGTTGTTTGACGTTTCTCTTTTAAGCCTCCGTCGGTCAGAAATTCCAATGACCTTCGGACGGTCAGATGTGGACTAGCTGGACCCTTATACATTTATTTCTATTATCGAATAGAACGAAAGGGAATTCGAGGGTACGACAAATTCTGTACACCACCCTTTCGTTTTTCCCTTCTTGCCAACAAACAGGAAAACTTTCTCTCAAGAGTTTCCTCGTGTAAACGTTGACTAAATGTTATATTTAGTGTGCTATGTGAGTAATCTTCGCGAAATTTTATGTAGATTGCTGAGCTTTGAAATTATGTGGAGCTTGACGAAATTGCATTTATCGGCGTAGCACTTAGATACAAGCGAACAACGATAAACGTTATAATTAGAATGCTATGAGAGTAATCTTCAGAAAATTTAGTGCAGAGGTGTTGGACACTATAACCTTTGAAATTTTACTGAGTGCGACGGAATAACCTCCCATGTTAACAAAGCGTAAGCGCTATTCCAAGTGAATTATTGCAGCAATTGGTATGCACTTTAATGTAGATACATAGTTTACTTGCGGTAACGCATATTTCGCAAGTTCTACAAGCTATTGTGATCAAATTTGGAATGTGGATGCTGATCACGTTATAGTTTATTCAACAAAAAGTAGGCGGTATTGCAAAATATTATGATTTTTTAATTTTTTTAATCTGTTTCAACCTTTTTCATATATTTTCGTCTTTCTAACTTTTTTCGACATTTTCAATTTTTTTTATCATTTCCCTATTTATCCGTTCTTTTCAGGTTTTTCCATGTTTCAACGTTTCTTGACTATTTCAGATATTTTCAACATTTTCTCTATATCTTTTTGACTTTTTCAACCTAGGATTGGGCAAATAAGAAATACTATCGAAATATCGATGATCGATATTTCCAAACTGTATCGAAGTCGGGAATTGGCTCTCTCCTGTTTTTGAAGGTCGCTCTCTTTTTTTTGGGTAATAGTCGAGAAATATGGCGAAAATAGTAAAAGTGTATTAGCGATTTCAAGTTGTTATTTATTAAGAGGCATATGATTTTCATTTAGCTCAAGAAATCCAAAATACTTCCGTAAAAGAAGCCAGACATTTAAAACAGATATGCGCAGGCACCATTAAATTATTCTACCGGCTACAGTGATTTCGGGCTACAGATAGAAAATGCGAGAAAATCCTCTTAACTAAATCGAGAGGAGTGGTGCGGTTTCATTAAGAGAGGAACCAGATCCTGCTAGTTATTGTTCTCAATGTTCCTGTGACCTGGAACTCATATGAGAGTTATGTCAAATCGATATCCTAGCCTTACAAGTTCTTTTCTGCATTGTTCTACTAGCTTCGATTATATATGTGCCGAGCTCAATGCATTGAATGCGGCTTGGCTATCAGAGAGTCACTAGAGTCACTTATTCTCTGAATTCATACAGCCCACTAATCTGCAGGCTGCAAGAATGGCAAAAATTTCAGCCTGGAATATACTAACTGAATAAGGTAAATGGAAATATTGAGAGATTTCTGGGTCTTTTGATTAGACTCCTGCGCCTACTCCGCAGTCCATCTTAGACCCATCCATGGATTTGGTGGAGAATAAATAAATCAACTAGAACCTGGTTAATTCAACTAGGAGACGTAATGTTTCGGTGCCAAGGTAAAATCTAGTAAGCCAGAAATCTGATTGAAAATAGAAAAAATTAATCTAGTTAATTCAAAGCCATACATGTTTAAACTCAATTGAGGCTTGTTAATAATATTAACCAGACATCTATTTAAATTGACTAGAAAATCGCAAAAAATTTCAAAAAAATTAAAACAAAGCACTTTTATGATTATTGGCCGTTTCTATGACCATTCCTAGGACCCATCGTTTGATACCTCTTTCTTGTCCAGATCGAACCATGTTTAGTTTCCACCTATAAGAGCGCTTTAACATATGGAATATATTCACTTTTTCTTGGACAGATCGGTTATAACACCCATGGGTGCTATGTCCGTCGTTATGATTATTTTGGGGATTATGCTGTTTTTCAGGTGGACATAAAGCCCAAAATTTTTTCGGCATTATGACAATGGTGGTTATGACAGGGCTCTTCTGCTTAATTTCATCTCCAGCTCAAAATTAAACACAACTAAGTGGCTGTTCTCCATTAAGACTAGAATAAATTATTTTAACCATTTTTTTCTTTTTTTTTTATCCGAACAAATTATACTTTTCTCATAGATTTTATATCGCTGAATCCAAGTCCGGTACCCGGTTTATCATGTAGGTTACCTCATATTAGTGTAACATTTTAATTGTTCATTAGTGTTGGATATTATAAAAAATTTTTAATAACTAATATGCTACATGTATGTAATATGTAAATAAAAGTGAAAATGGTTTCAAAGTGTGTCTTTAAATTTTTTTTATATTTTCGTAAAAATATGTAAATAGAGATAGCGGAAAGAGGTAACACTTTCAGTTTTGTATTTAATTAAAAAAAAAATTAAGGGTAGCAAAATGGTTTTCCCTCTATTGGCTGAAAGTTTTGAAAATAAATGGAAAGTGTTCCATTGGCACTTACAGCATCTAATTCTGTTGTCTCCTGCAATTGTTGTTGATTATTGTTGAGTGGTACATCTGGCTCTTGCAGCTCAACGACCTTGCTAGAAACTTTTGATTTTTCTGATTCACCATCAACCTTGAAGAGTTGACTCTGTAAAGAAAACAAAGAAGTCCATTTTATCAAGTTCCGTCGAACTAAAAATAAATAATTAAGACTTAGTTAATTAAACTCAATGGAAAATTAATTATAAGCAAATTGAAAGCAGCATTTAAATACTTGAGAGTACATTTTAAAACAAACAACAGGCGGTGTCAAGTCTGTTATAGTCGACATAAAACATGTTTTTACTCTTAAAACGCATTTTAAATTTAACAGCATTTGAAGACGATTTTACAAATTTATATGGAGCTGTCAAGTGATATTTCGTTGAACAATTTTATGCAAACTTTTATTTTGATAAAAAAAGTCACGGGACAGTAATTGCGGCAATACATCTGCAACGGAATTGGAAAATGAGCAACAAATGCTTTTTTTTCTAAAAGTATATTAAATTTAAAAATAGGAAAATGTGGTTTTAAATATTTGAAAGCAGGTTTTTAGTGATATTTATATTCATTGATATCAATAAAAAAAATTTTGAACTTACGAGTATCGAACCCACGCACTGTGAGTTATGAGCAGGCCTCAGAATGTTAAGCATTTGCTTCAGCTGGCTTTTTTTTACATATTTCTTATTATGTTGCATTTTACTCTGTTTTTGCGTTCAGCAACAGTTCTTCGATGCATATCATGGCTGTATCCGCCATACATTAGTTCCGAAAACAGCCACTTGAACTTAACAAAGGTTTTGAAAACCGAGTATTCACGGACGTCAGGGTTACTAAGTCGTACAGGAGCGATTTCCGGCTGCTCAAAATATAATTATTTATGCTTAAAATCGAAAACTTTTTTTTTATGGAGTGCAATATTAAAAAATCCAAAAAAGGTAAGAAATTAAGATTATTTGTGGCACATAGTTCATTTCACAAAAATCGTCGAAGTCCCGGCTTTTCCCGAAATTTTTGAATTCCTGCCAGACTCCCGGCTATGACATGACACTCCCGACCAGGTAGATCTCGTTCACTTGGTAACCCTGACTGACGCCCATTCGTTCAACTAAACTTTTAAAATTGAACAGTTTTTTAAATTTTTTAGAACATACACACATTTCTTGAGATCTTTTCTTTTTGAAAGTTTTCAAATGTATATGAGTGTTCATTGCAACAGAATGAATTCTGAATAATTAAATAAATTCAATATGTTTTTGTGGTATATGTTGCGTTTTAAGGCATATTTGCGTGCATATTTTGTAGTTTTTTGGAGAATATTTAAGCGCTTAAAATCAGTTGTTTCGAGCTTAATTTTCTGAGCCCTCGTTATGAGTTCACAGACCCAAATATTTATTATTTTTATTATTCACGGTGTCTAAGAGAATTTCCTCTATCTCAATTTTAAAAGTATTTCAACAAATTGACATAAACAAAACATCAATTATCTCGAAATGCGTTTTTTTGAGATACGCATTTTGCGCTACTGAGGACAGTACATGCAAAGTAACGTTGTCCTCGGGCTCTTTTTTTATGTATCAGAATAGTTTTTTAATTTTTAATTAATTTTTTTTTAATTTAATTTGTTCTTTATTTCACATTAAAAATCTTATATAATTAGTTTAGATTTTAAACAAAAGTATAATCGAGAAACTAGATTTATAATACAAAACAGTGAGATACATTCAAATTGTCTAAAAGACAAGTGGCAAATTGTAATTTTCTGAATGCCTTACAGCATAAAATCCACAATTTTCAAAAAATATCTTTAAAACTTTGTAGGAGTAAAGGTGCCGTAAAGGAAGAACATCAAAGAATTTGAATAAATCAAGACCCCAGTCTTGATTGACTCTGCAAACAATTTTAAGTGCGTGTTTTTGCTTAATAAGTAACGGCTTAATTTTTCAAAAATATGCTCCACCCCAGCAGGACAAGCCATATTGCAACTTGGATTTTAGCAGACCATTATAAACCATTAATTCAAATATTGTTTAAGGTAGAGTGTATGGCTGTTCCAGTTAAGATTAGTATCCAATATAATACCTTAATACTTAAAGTTGTCAACGCACTCAATCTTAAAACAATTATCGCAGCAATTAACATTATAATTAAAGGTAGTATTATCACCGCGAACATTATTTGAAGAAAATCTTAAGCAATTTGCTGAATGATAAAATAAAGGAAAATCATTATTGTTTGTGTTCCTAAAGTTAAAGACCATGAATTTTGTTTAGTTACTTATTAGTAATCTATGCTCTTTGAACCATCTTCTTATGATATCCAAGTCATTATTAACGTCCAAAATAACATTGCAAAGACATAATGCAGTGTCGTCAGCAAATGCTGGGACTTTACCTCTGAAGTCTTGAATAAATAACGAATTTATATAAACTAAAAATAGAATGGGCCCAAGAACAGATCCTTGTGGAACGCCTAGCCTAGAGAGCTTCACAGGGCTGAACCTATTTCTTATTTTTGCTATCTGCTTACGATTTTCCAAGTAAGAATCAAACCAGTTAAGTATAAAACCCCTAACGTCAGCCTTATATAATTTATTCAATAATAAACTGTGATCCACCATATCAAAAGCTTTGGTAATGTCTATAAAAAGACAAGCCGGGATTTCGGATTCATTCAAGCTGTTGTACAGTTCTCCAGCTAGTTTCAACAAAGCGCTCTCAGTTGAACGGCCTCTTCTAAAACCAAATTGGGAATCATGAAAAAATTTCGTTCTGTCAAAAAAGGAAACCAATCTGGATTTAATACCTCTTTCAAAAATCTTCGAGAAAACTGATAAGAGAGAAATAGGCCGATAATTATTCAATAAAGTCGGATCACCCTTTTTGTGGAGTGGTATTACAATAGCAATTTTTAGAGATTCAGGGAAAATGCCAGATTGAACACTGAAATTAAAAATAAATCATAAAACATCTGCAATATGAAAAGAGATATGCTTTAATAGAGCACTAGAAATCTTATCAAATGAAGTAGAATTAGATGTTTTAATTGAAGGCATGATATTATGAATTTCAAGTGCAGTAAATGGTTCGAAACAGAAACTTATAGATTGAGTATGTTCTTGTAATAAAAAATTGCCATTGTTTGACGATCATTATTAAAATTTCCAGATTCTAGACAGCTTATGTTCAAAAAATGGTTATTGAATAAATTGGCAACGTCAACAGGGTCTGATATCGCTAAGTTATTATTAATTAGTGTAATGTCAACTACAAAAACATTTCTGTTTAAGATTTCGTTAATAACTTGCCATTCTTTTCTAGAGTTACCGACATATACATCTTCCCAGAACTCAAAGCTATTGAAGTTATTAACGTTGCTGAGCTTGGAAGTTTCCATTTTTTGAAATATTCTTGTTTTTAACGCTTGTTACTTGGTTTTAAAAACTAACACATTTTATCAAAAATTGTATCTTTTAAACTTCGGTCGTTAAATGACGTCTACGCCGGTGTATGCGAACCGGCGAACGCGAGCCAACATCATTTGAGAAACGCCGTCTTGAATGATGTACAATTGATACCCAATCAATCATGATCAATCACTTTCCCCTTTCATTTCCGAAACTTTCAATTAAATTTTTTTTTCTTTTTAATAAAAGCTTGAATTAAAAATTTCTAAAACCATAGTAAAATGCATATAAAAACTATAACAAAATAAAGCTACATTAGTTATGTGAAGCAAATTGTATTTTAGTATGTATCACAGATTCTAAGGGGTTAAGCATAATATGCTTATCAAACTTTATGATCAATGTTTTGGAAAACCACGCTGCTCTAAAAAATATTCCACAAATCACTAATATTTTCGATGCACACATAGTATACAATATATATTTTGCAAATTTTATAGAATATATATTTATACCTTACATTTTTGCCTATGCTTTAGCATGGAGGTTAAAAATAATTTCCACAAAATTTAACATTCCTAGCTCAAACCTGCAAACGATTTTTCCGAAATTTGACGAAAAACTCGACTCACTAAAACGTAGAAAATATCTTCCAAAACACGACCTCATTTTTCGTATGGCTGAAAATGCGAACAATACATGTACATATTGCACATATTCTACTAAAGAGTCACAACTCAAACATATGCATTTTCGAGTTTACCGTTAAAACTGTTCATCATACACATATCTACCAACACGAAAGAGAAAGTTTAATTTATAAAACTAAAAAAAAGTAAAACGAATGGAAGGTTTTTCTACGTTTTAGTAAAAACGTCGTTTTTTCGATATGAATTGTAATAGGAAACAAACTTTTTGCGCAATTCGCAGGTTTGATATAGGAAGCTGAAATTTTGGTAGTTTTCTTCAAACCCAATTCTATAATACAAACTTATGAAGCGCGATTTCCACCACACGAAAAATGTGGTCGTGGTTCGACAACAGCGGGTGGCACCTCCCAAACAACTAAATTACCTAAAACACTGTCTTGGAATAGAATACAAACGGGTGTCGGGAAATCATCAACGATTGCCCGCTGTCAAAGTTACATCACACTTGATCATATGAATTGGAACAGAATAGGGGCGTACGACTGGTAACCTGCCGACGGGTACCTGTCGACTTAGATCAGTGACCGGCAGCCCATATGGCCGCGGCCAAACGAATAGAATAAGCTTACGCTCTTGCTTGACGATTCGAGAAATTTAGCTTCATCTGAAATGTAAAACGAGAAACTTCGCGCTGCGCATTTTGTCAAATGCACTGCGAAAAAAGTTTAACGTTGCATGAGAAAAAACTAATTTTTTCGCAAAAAATTTTTTTGGCCAACCGCAATGTCTGATTTTCACACGCATTTAAGGGAAATTTTAGATATAGTTATATTTTCATCATCGGCGTACGACGATCAGTGTTGCATTTCGAATCAGCTTGTGTCAAATTTATTATTTAAGCTTGAAATTTCAATGAAAACAAAATGGCAGCTGAATTTTCTTTCGATCGTCGTCCGACTCAATTGTGTTTACTTGAAAGATTTTCCAACCGGGGCTTTTTATTGACAGCGGGTAGTCATTGCTGATTTCCCGACGCCGTTCGTATTCTGCTTAGCGCATACGTTAACAAATGGAAAATAATTGTGGCGGATGTCTGGAAACCTACAGACGAGTACCCGTAGATTTAGATATAGTTATATTAGGTATGTATCATCAGGATTTTGTGGTAAAAAATGAGTAAGAAAAATTCCTCATTCTCTTATCCCAACAAAAAAAAAAATAATATGCAGAGGTCGTTTAGACTATTTTTCGTGAAAACTTGATTTTTTTGTCACAGATTCAATTAAAAAGATAAATACATGAATTTTCATAAAACTTAATTTTCTTTTTATACATTTTGAATGAATTTTCTTTAAATACCTTGTTCCTATCCACTCGGTTAAACATAAATTAAAAAAAAAAGAAAGAACTGCGAATGCAAATTCAGTATGTATTAGGCGGAGAGCCCGCCATAGAAATTATCCATTTATGGAAACCTTTTTTAGGGTTCAGTTAGGGTCCAACTCAAATTTCATCAAAATCGGTTTATTAGTTTAGTCGTGGAAACGTTTCTTCTTGTTAGGGGCGTGGCACCACCATTGAAAAAAGTAATTATTATGTTGGTTAACGGTTAGCCGACCTAACCGTTAACCAACTGTCTATTTACAAATAGATATAGATACCTCAACGTCAAATCTTCATGACTCTCGGCGTGTTTTAATTTAAGACCCCAACTTTCTTAGAATTGTCCGTAGATTTCGTTTTTGCTATACGCCTTTCGCTTTTTTTCTCACCCGAACTGTTTGACCCACCCTAATGTATACTCGTAGTACATACAAGATACTCATTCTAAAAATGTGAAATAGAATTTTTTTTTTGTGTTTCGTATTTTCAATAATTTATTTTGTCTGCCTTTTCCTGCTAGAGTAATCTCTTCTTGTGTGCTTTTTATCAAATTTTAAATTATCAATGGGTTTTTGGTACTTTTTTTGTCTCTAAATAATGTGTTTCCCTTTCCTACAACGTCTTTGATAAGATGGCGCGGCAAATGTCTTAAATTATGAAAGCATAAATTCTTAACAAGTTCAAAATTCCTATATGGTAGAGGTTATTTTCGATTTGCATTAAGTTTATCAATTTTCTTGGTTTTATTAGCATGTATTCTTCCTACAAGGATTTCTCATTCTGAATTCTATCCTTCCATGTTACAACTTATTAAGCCAATGCTTTGTTGTTGAATGTATAGTAGTGGGGCTATAGCTTTATATTATAACATGGCCTCGAAAGTAGACAACAAAACATCATGTTTTAGGTACTTAACCGCAAATATTTCACAATTTTGACGTGATGGGTCGATTCTGAGGCCAAATTCAGCGCAAAAAATTACTTAGAAAAACGACCCCCTACAGCCCAACAACATTCATCACCTATATATTTACATACATTTTCAATAAAATATAGTTTTTCCATACAATTTACATGTAAAACTAACCGGCTTCGGCACCACCTTATAAAGTTCAGGTACAGAGCTGAATTTTCATGAACTTGTTCTTCTTAAAAAAAAAAAACAAACAGAAAAAAATTTGATTTAATGTACATATAAGTTATTTGAGCTTGTTAAAGGACTCAATGTTAGAATTGTCTAGCATCTTTTCATTGGTTGGGTTACTTTGCAGTAATCCCTAATGAACTTGCGGTAATAATCTGTGATGTTAACGATAGTTTTGATTTGTTTATGGCACTGGGATTTTTTCAATGATTTCTATTTTGCTTGGATTATTGCTTATATTATCGTCAGATAGTATATGTGTAAGATACTCGATTTGCTTCTGCAAAAAGTCGCACTTATATGTACTTCAAGATTGCATTCAGCTAATCTTCAAAATATCTTATTAATTGCGGTTATGCGTTATTTGAGTGAACTTAAAAATATTAATATATCGTCCAAGTACACCACTTTGATATTATTGATGTAATCATACAAAACCTTGTTCATCATTATTTGGAATGATGCAGGTGTATTTCTTAACACAACCGGCATTGTAAATTCATAATGACCTTTTGCAGTAGAAAATTCTATTTTATGTGGAACAAATTTGAATTTGGTGGAGGACTTTGGCTAGGTCAATGTAAGTAAAATACTGAGAATAGCCAGGTTTTGAATAAATGTCTTCTATGTTCGGAATCGAAAATTTGCCCTCAATGATAATATCGTTGAGCTTTCTATAATCAATGACAATACGCCATTTTTGTTCTTCTGCGTTTTCTACCTTTTTCGGCATTATCCAAATTGGGGCATCATACGGACTAGACGAATTGGCAATCATGATGCTCAAGATTTCAAAAATTTGCCTATTTATTTCTGCTTTTTGAACTTCAGGATATCTGCATGTTTTTTAAAATACAGGAGTATCATTTTTCGTAAGAAGTTTTTTTATGGTCTTAAAAATTAAATAAACAAATAAAAATAGCCGAAATTCTGATGTGAGATGTTTGCTTCCGGTTTTCTATAAGAAAAAAATTCAAATTTCGAGTCTGATTTCACTATGTTTAATATTTTGTTGTAAATTCGTTTAATTCGAAAAACTGCTTCTGAAACATCCGCAGTACAATTAGACCGAATGTGAACGAATTTCAAAATCTCACATTTTTTCCTTGTCCGCTTCACATAAATTTCCCGCATTGCTTTAACGCTCAGAAAAACTGATGGTATTTGAACATCAATTGAGAAATTTTTTTTTTCATCTTACACAGAGTCTCACGTGAAAAAACTTAGAGGACCTTAGAAAAATTTGTTCACAACAAAGTGGATCCATTGCTTCAAAAATAAATTGTTTCATGGTGTAATATTTGTTTTTTAAAAATTCATAATGTTTTAAACAATACAATATTGTCGAAAAAATTTCTCTTTGCGAGATATGATTGCTTACAACAATCATAATTGATATTTATAGAAATTTTACTTCAGATTTATTTACCGGTAGTATTAAAATGAAACATTATTTTGAAGATTTCAAGTAGTCGGGCCACGAATTTCCAGCCATCTTTGCCGTGAGACAATAACTTATGTCATATACACAATTGTAAAACATAAGCGATTCTGCCGAATCAACACAGATTTAAGTACAACTGCTTGGAAATGATCTCCATATATGTATACCAATAGAAGCACCATGATTCTTCTAAATACACATGGAGCACTTAACTAAATTTGTTTGCTATCGAACACACTTGAAACTACGCTTACCTCAGAGTTTTTTGTCGCATGACTATCCTGCTCCCATTTGCTAGCTATTTGAAGGGTTTCGACGGTTTTTTGCTGTATTGTCTTTGAATCATCCAACAAAGTTAATTCGTAGAATTCTTGTATATCTGTAAGAAAGAATTCTATTAAATAAAATGAACAATCACAAGTAGGCTTAACAGTAATAAAAACATGATCATACAAAAAATACAGTTTTTAAAAAAGTTTGAGCTGTTTATTTATTAAAATTCACCTATCACAAGCATATAGCACAAGATTTATGAACTATTATCATACATAATGGCAAAATACTCAACATACATAGTCACATAATATATAATTAAATAATTATGACGAATCCTATGAAACAGTATTCAAAGGTGGAAATGGATTTTGCTTTGAAACGACTAATTTGTTGTGACTGTGAGAGATGTAGCCTTTGATTTTGCCCTCAAATATTAAATTAGCGACTATGCAATGCGTCTCATCGATGCTCATATTTGTTTCACCAACAAATTGCAGGGCAGCACGAAAATCTTTCAAATCCAACTGATGTGTTTGTTTAATGAGATAAACTTTTTTGAACAAATTGCGGTAGACTATAAACTTCAATTTCTCAACAAGTAAATATATTCCACATTTAATGAAAAAAATTTCATGACGCTGTATAATTTCATCAAATTTGCGTACATTTCCTTCCTTTAGTGCAACTGCAAGTTCGTGAAACTGCAGAACATCGAAACGTTCCAAAATTTGTTTTTTCGGCATGTAACCCAGCAACATCTTTACTGGCACCAAGTAAATTAAAATTAGACGTTTGTTTCGTGGAAAATTTGGAGGGCAATTCGCCAGTGCAAAGGATAGAAACTCATCCGCACTTTTATAGTCCGAATCAAACATAGCCTTACGTCCAACAAAGTATTTGTATGTGATTTGTTCAGGCAAGGGAAAAGAGTCCCTGAAGACACTGCTATCGATAGCACGTATCAATGGTTTACACAGATGCAATTTATTTATACGAAAATAAACTTTGAAGAGTTGGTTTACAAGATTCAGCATTCCCAAACGTTTCGTGTCGTCATCTGAGGATCTAAAAAAACAAGTTTTTATTTTTCGAATTTGTACATATGATTTGCGCATAGATATGAAACAATATGATCAGTATTAAATTTAAGTACAACGTAACGATTTTACTGGACGAAAAGTCATAGTATAACTAGGCTTAGGAATTTCCACACAATTTCAAAACATAGGTTTTGTAATCAAATAATCTTTTTTAGTTTTATATCGACGGTCTTCTTTAAATAAAGTAATGCTGAAAAATATCACTTATTATAAAGTATTTTAGGTAGCTTAAAATCAGTGACGGCATTTTCGGTACATTTGTATTTTTATTGGGACATTTGCGTCCTGAAAAATCGTCGTCAGTCCATTCGACAAGCTTTCAGTATATTCGGTACATTAGGCGCATTCTCAGTACGTTTGGCGAATTTTCAGTACATTTTCGGTACATTTGGACAATTTATAATAATTACCATTTTTTTCAATAAATGAAAATAAAATAATTCGAGATAGTAAATCGCAATGTGTAGGTGGACATTTTGTGAAATTTATCTCATTTTGCTAGGGTTTATGAGATGCCAAAAGTGAGGATCTTTTTCTTAGTCATTATTAAAAAAATTTTTTAAATTTTCGTAAAATTGGGTGTTCAAGACAAAAAAGTACATTCAACCTCTAACAAGTACATTTTCACAAATCTCAAATACCATCACTGCTTGAAATAGTGACAAATTTCCAAAAACGCAAAATGTCATAAGTCGAATTCTTTCTGCCTGCGCTTTTGAGTTGTGCTCACTAATTGACTTATCGTTACCCGTGAGTTGTTTGAACGTGCATATACCCCAAGTAAGCAATGTTTATGTTGGGGAAAATTTCACATTTCAATAGCCGTTCTTATATGCAGGCCGCCGAGAGATATTCGGGCACGGGTAAACTATGTCTTATGGGTAACGGATTGCACGGTGGCTTTAACCAAGCATAACTAAAAGTTCAAGTTAGTTACGAGAAAAACTTGAATGGGCGATTATTTGTGATGTAATATGGAGACGATATATGCCAAAAGATAAGAAATTCTCAGAGCTTTTTTTTTTATTTCATATATACGGTTTTTAGTAATATTTGTACTTCACTACATATGTATGTACATTGGGTGTGTTTCTTTTAATTTATCTTTTGGCAAATATTTTACCATTAAACCCAAAAATAATTCTCGCAAAATTTGAGCTTCCTATATAAAACTTGTGAACGGCGCAATAGTTAGGGATTCCCACAGTATTGAAATTGAACAAAAAAAAAAAACGCTCTCACATACACGTAGAAAAAATGTCATAGGTGCCAAGATATAGCGCTTTTTATATTTCAGTTATATTGGAGGTGTCACACCCTGTTGTCAAATTACAACCACATTTTTCTTATGACTGGAAACCATAACACCACATTTCAGAACTATTACTATTATAGGAGCCAAGATATGCGTTTTAAATGTTTTTGTTGCATGGAAAGAGCAACGCTCTTATTTTTATCAAAATAAAATAGACTATTGTACCCACGAATAGTGAAGCTTTCTGTTAGTAGAATAATTTTTAGAATCGGAGCATTGGTTTCAGACATTATCCTCCTACATACAAAAAACAAACTTTACCTTTTTATACAATACTAGCTTCCTGTTGTACAACCTCGCATACATTTTATCCAGTACTTACTGCAGGTTGGGCCAATGCATCAAATATTCTCAACTTGTTACAAGTACCAAGAACAACAATTAAAGTGTTTTTGTTGATTAGGAGGAGCCACACCCCTATGTCTAATGCCGTTCATATTTTGCGAGTAACTTCGCACAATCAATGTACATCCATGTATCAAGTTTCACAACTGTAGCTGTCGTAAACGCCAAGATATAACGTTTAAAGTGTTTCTGTTGAAAGGAAGATTCCATGCCTCGTTGTCTTATCGCGTTCACATTGAGGTTCTTGGAATAGGCAATATACTCTTGTACCAAATTTTAAAACTCTTGTATAGCGAATGGTAAGATAGCTTGTTGTTCATGAATGTGAGCGTGTAAGCGACTCGAGTCCCATCAATGCGAATGCGTGTGAAGCTCACATTCACATGTATTCAGCATTCATGAAACTTTGAAAAGTTCATGAAACAGTAATGGCTCGAGCTAGTAATGTTGAAGTGTAGTAAAGAAAACTGTTTTTTAAGAGTTCGGGTGCGCAATGCATATGACAAAATAAACCCAATAGAAAATAACTTGTTGCTAATTCTTAATAATGGGAGGTGTGAAAACAAAAATAATATCAAATTGATTACTTAATTTAATAGCGAAAAAGAACATTTTACTGTAAATATGTATGTGTATACAATATGTGTATTAGACTGGTTCAAAATCGTATGGGAAAATTAACTGCCGTCAAAGTTCTGGTGGTCAGACCTTAAAATATATCTTGAGTCCAAGGGGATCTTACACCAAAATTTCACCCGAATCGGACCGTATCTGTGGGTCGATTTGTATGATTTTAGTGCATTTTCGATAAGATTTTATAGTATTAGCGCTTTTACTTTAAAAAAATATCAACATCGGGGTATATTAGTGCATATAAATTTTCATGGACTCAGTATGATGTGTGAAAATTTTAAATCAGAAAATCGCCACAAATTTGAGTATTGATTCATTAATACGAATGTGAAAAATGCTAAAAAATCAGACAAACATTCCTTCACTTTGCTCGCCCAAAACGGTGACGTGACTAAATCCCTAGTGGAGCTTTCGGGATCATGTCCCGTTCTCTGGAGGTCACAACACCAATTTTTTCGTTTGGGGTTGTGACACTCCAAGAGTGGGTCATAATCCCCTAAAAATAGCTGACACAACCCCATATTTTGTTTTGGGATTTTGGCCTCATCCACCACCACCAAATTTGGTATCATGTCCTCCTCTAAGGTGGACTTAATCGTAAATGATTATTTTTAAGCACCGAAGAAACAGTTGCATGCGTTTACTTGTTTTGAGTGTAATGTTTTTATTCTTTTTACAATTGCATCATTATCATTTCTTATTAAGTGATCAAATCGAAAGCATGAATGGTTCTATTAGTGTAGTATTTCGGTACTTGTATAGCTGGTGCTAGAAAAATAGCAAGATCATAGATATGGAGACGTTTTCTGTCGTTCCGGGGTGTAGATTCAAACAAATTTTGGTTGTTTATCAGGCACGAGAGACGTAAGAGGTAAGTTGACTTAAAGTAAAATTTAATAAAAAGTTTTATGTTTAACGCATTGTGTGGAGTATTTAGAAATAATAAAAAAAGTAGCGCCGCCGTATAGTTTTTTAAGTAAAAGCACTAATACTATAAAATCGAAAATGCACAAAAATCATACATATTTACATATAACACTTGCAACTTTGTTCGTATCACCAGAAAAGCTTTCAACGGAGCGCTCGTCAAGAAATGTATAGTAAAAAGAGTTACAAAAGCAATTGCATATAAAGGGAAAAAATGTAAAATCTTGGCGCGCTATGTTTATATTCTTTGCTAGGATTCTTAAATGGTCAATGCAAAAAGTAAAATATAGTATGATTGCAGATTTTTAAAAGTCGGCTAACAAATCTTACTGATGATACCATGTAGCGGTGGTTGAAACTAGTATAAGCAGCTAGTTGCCCTTTTTTTTTTAAATAAACAAAATAAAACAAGATTTTTTAAAATCGGCTGAGCCAATTCGGAGAGTTACTCTCCGTCATTTGAAAAAATCTTATTTTGAGAAAAATTCTTTTAAAGTGTTTTTTTTTTTTTGTTTAAGAGACAGCTGTAAACATCGCGCTTAGACATAGTTTTATACAATGCTCAAATTAAAAAAAAATATGGGTGATTTTTAAAGGATTAAAGAATTTGAAAAAAAAAATTGATTTTTAATTTTTAATCTGTGTACTAGTAGCTTTAAATACAGTTACTCGATAAGTACACAAAATAAGCAAACACATTCTGTTCCAAAAATATAACGGTTCTTTCCAAGATTGCTATTAGACTGAGTAATTTGCAATTTTTGAGCGGTCAAAATAATAGCAGTGTTTAACTCGTTTACTTCTCAAATTCAGCTATTTACTCTTATTTACCCGCGCGAAAAGTCCGATCTCTTTGTGATGTTTTATTTTTTAACAATGGAACTCGTCGTGGACTCCGGGCACTAAAATTGTTTTCCCTGAGTCTTCTTTTAACAGTTTCTTAGCTTACTGGCATCGCACTGCTATTATTTCGACCGTAGCTGTGCATCTGTTCATCAGTCAATTGAGAAAGCAGAAAAATAAAAATATTTTCCGTTAAGGTTAGGTATTGAATATGTGTATATTTTAGGTAGGAGTCAGTTTTAATTTGATGTATTGCTTCCTAACTATGCACCGTTGAATGTTATAATTTAAACTCATGCATTTTTAACAAACCTATTGTCAGCAGCGCAAACTCGAAAACAACTCATCAGACAGTCAGCAGCTTTTTCTAAAATTTCTCCCGGCTTCGAACTGCTTCCAAACTCTTCACAGCGTTGCGCCAGTACTCGCAAGTCCAAACATACTGTATACATAATGGGCAGACACCAGTTCTCTTCCTTGAGCTGTTGCAGCATTTTGACAACCACCTGGATACATTGAGTTTGACAACGGTATGCCTCCATAAAATCACGAGCTAAAATTCAAAGAATTCACTGATTGAAGAATGCCAAAAAAAAACTTGATTCATATGAAACAGATGCCATGTATTTGTGAAAAGTAATTTATTTTAGAACCCTAGATAGATATGGTTCATATTGAGGTAGATCTGCAAAAAGCGAGTATATGTAGATACTTGTAGCTGTACTTTTCATCTTAGTTTTTGAAATCAAATACAAATTGCCGTACTTTTGACAATTTTGTATTGGCGTCGAATAAAATTACGCATGGTATTTTACATCTACACTGTGTGAAAAAATCAGACCTAAAATTTGGAGGACAATCGACTAATCTCAATGCATGGTAATTTGGGGTCGCTGAGACCGAATCTGTCATCAGATTTGGACCTAGACTTCATCGTTTCGATATAACGGCACGGTTACATGCGGTCTTCTACTATTTTTTTTATTTCAAGTCTGAAACATTTGGCGTCTGAGGCAAATTATGTGTCAAAATGATGTTGCTTACTTTAAACTAACTTTAAGGCCTCCACAAAATATGCACGATCAGTAGCCAGTGCTTTTGAGTAGTTTTCTCCAACATTTCTTCGACTCACGTATTTCCTATTCTAGCGACCGTTTCCATGATGATTTAAGACAGCCTTGTTTTCTGCTACCCTGAGGGTTCCACTCCAATGAAATCGGATCTTCACAGCATCTATGGAGTAATACTACATTAGATATGGCCTTGGGATCTACACAATTAGGCGAAGACAATTTTTGGAGAACACTTGTTAATTGTGTAACAGAGCACTACTGGTTAACCAAGTTTCAAAGCCGTAGCGTCACGTTTGATTCAAAAATTTTGAGTTTTCTTATAGTTGACAGGAAAAGTGTGCGAAGCTATTTGTAGCTTCGTTGATTCTAGCATTTTAAGTTTGAAATTGATGATGTTGATTAAAGGTTGAATTAAAATGAAGGACCGTCGCAGACATCGCGCGCGATTTTTAATAACAACTTTTAGTTTTATAATGAGAATCGTTTCATAATAAATGTTATTGCTGTACCAGTTGTTGTTGCTGTTTTTTTATTGTATTTGTCCACAAATATGAATTTTTTGAATAAATTTTTTGGTTTTTCGGTAATAAGGGGGTTAATATGCACAAATTTCGCACAAACTATTAATTTACCATTTTAAAGGGAATAAATTAAGATTTCTTAACATGCTAAAAGGGTTATAGGCTATTAACATTTTTTGAAAAAAAAAAATGGGTTTTAAAAAGTTTTATCTCTAAAACTACACAACTGACAAAAGATATATCCGCAACTTCCGATGGCTATATCTCCGAAACCAGATCCGAGCGTCACTTTCTGATTGTAGTTATTCTTAGAATTGAAAACCAAATAAAAAAGTTTGGTTTAATTAATATTGGCGAATTTAAGCGAATGTGTGTTGCAGTGTAACTAATAAGCAAATTAACAGCAAGGCATCTGTAAGAAACTTACGTTCTAATCCCAGGTAAAATAGCACCTTTAAGTGGGTTGATACTATTTCATCAATTGGTGGCTCGAGCATTCGCTCAACAGCATTCTCTGGCATCTCTAAGTATAGATTGCGATTCATAATATGTTTGTCCTTCATGGAAACAAATGAAGCCACTAAATCGCCATCCTGCACAGACCAAGCACGCCGCACACCCGATAAATAGTTGTTTAACGTACCAAACATTTCCTTACATAAAATGTTCTTGCTTTAAGTATATATAAATTTTGGATGAATTCTTGAACACACAACTGCTCAATAATTTACATATTTGCGAAAAATTATAAAGCTAACAATTGATTTTACGCCAACTTTTACTTGCATGTAAAAATATAAAATGTCGAAACTGACATTAGTGTTTATGATAAGTGATGCCATATCTAAGTGAAAACTGAAATGTCAATTATTTAACATAAATTTTGTCAGCCCTGACGAACGACATCGCAGTTTTAACAGCCAAAGCTTTCTCATGAACATACAAAATGTATGTATGGAGCAAACACAAATATGTAGCGTACGCAATGCTATTCGAATTCTAATTTTACATTGTGAAAATGTAAACTGTTGTTTGTTTATTGTATTGTACCCGGGTGATACTAGCTTGTTTCGATACGTTTTGGCGAAACAAAACGACCACAACATACAGCGGATGAGCATATCTTAGCCGCCCAGCAGGCAAGGGCAGGAGCTAGCAGGCCTACCTTGGTAAGATTAAGGCTTTGCTACCTCCTTTCAAGCCTACTTGCTATTTTATATGAAACGTCCCGATAAAATTTATAATTTGACATTGGATACACACTCTACCACTTTAACATAACATGAAACAGAAGACCATCCTAGCAACATGCACACCGTTCCTTGGCTCTAACCATATATCTACTTTTGATGTATAAGTACAATGCAATGCCAAAAAAGTAATGTTGAATCATAAAACATTGCAATTCATGAAATAAGAAAATGCATGAAATCCTTTTTATTTGCCTTCTAATATCAGGCCTTATAACACTGCTGCTGTGGGAAGGCCTTACAGCACTGCTGCTGTGGGAAGGCATAATAGCACGCCTGCTGTGGTAAGGCATAACAGCATTTCAAGAGTATACACTCAATGGAGTGTAACTATTCTGCTAATTAAAATTTCACTACTCATAAAATTTACTTGTTGTTAATATTGACAGATTGTAAATAAAAACAAAAATCATAATAAAAAAAAAAAAATTAGTATACATTTTTTTATTTGCATGACAATTTTGTTTTGAGAAGGCCTTTACAATCGTAGTATTGCTAGCAGGCCTTCCCGGGGAAGGCCTTGTTCAATTGTCTGCTGGGCGTATCTACAAGATAAATACACTCGTAGTGTAAGTAAAATGCTGTACATTGAGTAAATAACTAGATGAATGCCGCGTTTCTTTCTACATTATCAGAATTTGCGGACATTGTTGCAAATTGCAAACTTGCTGTCAATATAAATTATGATATAAAACATACTTTTTATAATAAAAAATTTTCAAATGAAATGAATACAACTTGTGATGATTAACACGAACTTAACGTCTTTTTTTATAAGATATTGTAATTTTTATAAAATTTTGTGTTATCACTATACAATTCGATGCTTTCTGCTTAAGTCCTATGAGTAAACTTAGGGAAGTACTCAAAATTTTGCCATATTTGTCGCTATTTGAATATATTTATAAAGAAAAATTTCTTTATTATTAATAATTCTTCGCATTTGGAAATTTTCGTAATTTTGTGTATCATTTCAATTAGAGCACGGGTACATAAAAGTTCCTTATGGAAGTGCAAACACCAATACATATAAACTTTATTAAAAAAAAAATAAAAAATTCAATATGTACACAGGAAAAAAAAACAATTATATTTACTGCAAATTTATCTGCAATGAAAAAACAAAGTTACTTAACTACAGTTCCCTTCATTCTTCCATGATTATTCCAATAAAATAACAGCCTTAAGATTATAAGTGATAAAAAATCACTTTCCCACTTCTCTTCTAAAGATTTGTAGTTCATTTTTCGAAGTTGGAATAATTTTAATTTAAAGCTTATGTCAAACACAAAGTGCTCTCAATCCACAGCTGCGAACTTTTTTCGACGATATCAATCGTTAGACAACAACAAAATTAACGTTGAAGATCATTGTCGCGAATGTATAACAACAAAGTATACCAAAGTGTTGATGCTTTGCAGGCAAAGAAGAAACATAAGAAACGAAAAAGACAAAATTGTTTGTGTATTTCGTATTGCTAAGTGTGCTTATGCATAAAAATGCACAGCCTATGCCCTGGGGCATTTACAAAAACAATTGTGCACCGAGTGCATAGGGCTTGGGCACCCCTGAATTAGAGTAACAGCCATGATTTAACTATATAAGGTTATAAAGTAGGTCTAGTGTCAAATTGTATTAGATTTTTTTCCGTTTTTTGCTTTAAATATCAATTTTGACACTCCAGCTTTCTGACGTTCAACACTTTCAAATGTGAGTTTGGCAGCTTGCGAGATCCTTAATAGTTAAATCTTGAGTAACAGCCTACCCCATGTTGGTTTAAATTAAGCAATTTATTCACTCTCTAACATCATCGCAGTAATATTAATAAACAATAATAACTTTATATTTTCGTTCTTTTCTTAACATCAAGTTAAAATAACTTTACATATTTGGTGGTTTGGCAAGTAGGAACTAATGGTCTATCATGGAAATTGCTGGCAACATTGGTCTTAGCATGCGCTGTTAATTTCTATAGAGAATTATATTTATTTGAAAAAGAAGAGTATTTTAGTGGATTCCTGATGGCTTGGAAAGTATGAATTAGTACTCTCTCGAAAGAAACGGTGGCACTACTTGACTTGACATGCGCTGTTTATTCTGAAGAGTGCAATATGAGAAGTTAATCACTGGCTCGTATGCATAAAAACTGAGTAAATGATGTATATAATCCGAAGTAAGAAAAACGAGAAGAGTAAAAGCTTGCTTGCATAATAATTTACTTTACTCATTTCATTTACTATTGATATAATGTTGCATAAAAGAGTAATTACTCAGTATAATGCATTAAACAGAACTCCGGCGGTTGACGTAAATACCGCCAGCGGCGATATGTCAAAATTATAACACACTTGACTGAATGAAATTGAACAGAATTCCGGCGTACGACGTAAATGCCGCTACCGCTGACGGTAGAATTAGATTTAATTTTAATTTTACCGTCGCGGCAGACTTATCAGTGTTGTTGTTCTAATCATTTTGTGTCAATTTATTAAGAAAAGTTTGTAGTGTTAATTTTAAGTGAATAAAATGGAAAAGAAATTTAAATTAATACGTAAGCATTTTAAATAAAAACGAAAAAACAAAGGAATGAATTTCAACGAGTTTTTAATAGAAGTTGTGCGCAAACATAATTGTCTTACGACCATTCGTTGAAGAACTACAGGAATGTCCAAAAAAAGGATCTGCATTATAGTACATTGTTATTCTTTACAATTCTTTTACATAAAAATGTGTAAAGATCTGCAGCGGAAAGTTGCTAAAAACGATGGAACGCGATGCTTACAAAAAAAAACGGAATAAGTTTACTTTAGCTCCCATTGTCCAATGTTTTTTTGTAGGGGTAATAAGGGTTAAAATCAAGTAAGAAACATGGAAAAAAGTGTCGCTCTAATCTAGCTTCGGAGATATAGGCATCGTAAGTTTCGGATATAGATTTTGTAAAAATCATAATAAGTTGGGAACCGTTGCATGGATATCAAAAATACGGATTTCATAAGAAAGATAATCTAGTGGCCTACAATAATGATTCACAAATTTTTGAAATTCAACCTAATACCTAGGAGATATGACGATTTTTCTGAAATTTTGACCAATGTTTGTTTTAAAAACCGTTATTATTCCTAAAAATTGTGTTAAGAACCTATATTTTTTAAGATGTTAAAAAAGCTTGATTTTCTTCGTTTAAGATGATATACCATTTCTATGGTTTTTTTTATTTTGCTCATACTTTACATATCTTCATGAATGCAACACAACCAATGTTTTAATTGTAAAGAGAAACCAAACAAAAGAAAAGGCGCAGTATGATGACATATAAATTGATAATTTTTTGAAATGAAAGGCATTGAAACAAAGAATCGCCACAGGTGATTTTTAAGTTTTTAATGAAAATTGTCTTATAATAATTATTGTTGTTGTACCAGCCGTTGTTGTTGATGTTTTTTATTGTTTTTGTCCATATATACATACTTTTCATACGAATTCATTGATTTTTTTGTTTTCCGGTAAAAAAAGAGGGTTAATTTAAAAAATTTGTACCATGAGATAAACCATTTGAAAGGAAATAAAATAAAATCTTTGTTACTACATCCATATTTTTGATATTCATTGAGAAATTCTCAACTTATAACGATTTTTACAAAAGCATTATCCGTTACTTCCGATGGCTATATCTGTGAACCCAAATCTGAGCGACACTTTTTGCTCGCACATTTATTCTAACAATTGAAAGCAGAATAAAAAGTTTGGTTTTATAAGAATTGGCAAATTGGAGCTTAAGTGAACTTAAGCCAAAAAAAACAAACGTGCTCGCACATTTATTCTAAAAATTGAAAGCTGAATAAAAGGTTTGGTAAAAAAAGAGGGTTAATTTAAAAAATTTGTACCATGAGATAAACCATTTGAAAGGAAATAAAATAAATTCTTTGTTACTACATCCATATTTTTGATATTCATTGAGAAATTCTCAACTTATAACGATTTTTACAAAAGCATTATCCGTTACTTCCGATGGCTATATCTGTGAATCCAAATCTGAGCGACACTTTTTGCTCGCACATTTATTCTAACAATTGAAAGCAGAATAAAAAGTTTGGTTTTATAAGAATTGGCAAATTGGAGCTTAAGTGAACTTAAGCCAAAAAAACAAACGTGCTCGCACATTGCATACATATTTTAATAATTTTTATTATTTGCATTAATTTTACGATGCTGGAGCTCATTTTTTAATTTAATTTAGCAACACTCACAAAATGTCACAATCAAAAATATTCCAATACAAAAATTCCTTTCTTGTAAACACAAAATGGCAACTGAATTTACCGTCATACGTCGCAGTTCTGTTTATTCGAACGGTTTTACCGTTCAACGTATTTAACGCTTGCGGTATTTACATCAACCGCCGGAACTCTGTTTAAAGCTTAAAACGTCAAATTTAAGTCAGCGTTTACACATATAAACTCTTGAGGAAAAGTTTTCTTGTTTTTGGGCAAGAGGGGAAAATCGAAAGGGGGGCGTACAGAATTTGTCGTACTCGGAAATTCTCTTTGATTCTACCCGTTCGCTGATATTATGCTTTGAATTTACGTTTGTTGTGGAGGGTTGACGCAGTAATTGTTTTGACATTTTCAATCACAAAGGAATTCTAGTTTTCGTGTGTAAACGCAAACCAAATTCACAAAAGAGAATAGACAAGGATTTGTTTCACCGAATTTCCTTGTGTAAACGTTGACGATACGAATTTTCATATTACTGATCAGGCGACTAAGTCTTATGCGTTAAACTGAATTCCGGCGGTTGACGTAAATACCGCCAGCGGTAATACGCTATCATAATTAAAACCAGTGACCGGCCGCGGCCAAGCGAAGAGCATAAGCTATCGCCCTTGCTTAACGAATCGAGAAATTCAGTTTCATCTGAAACGTTGCATGAGAAGGTCCGCGCTGCGCATTTTGTCTGTTGCACTGCGAAAAATGTTTAACGTAAACGTAAATGGGAAAAAACTTTTTTTTTCGCGGAAAACTTTTTTGGACAGCCGCAATGTTTGATTTGCATGCGCATTTTAGGGGAAGTGCACAAAAGGAAAATAGAATGACTTTTATTATCTATTCATAAAGAATTTCATAGCAAACACGATAATGAGAAAGAAAATTTTAGTTATGGAATTGAAAAAAGCTATTTTTAATTACATTTCTTACTTATCGTATGCACGAAAACAAATTTTGATTGATATCTTTTAAGTACATACATATTTTCAAATATTTTGCTTAATTTCTTAAAGTAAGATGAGCTTCGATTTTATTTTAATTTGTTTTAATATTTTTTTTCTAAGAAATTAATTTTTCCTAAGATCTCATATTTTTATCCCAATAATAATAATAATATGCAGAAGAAGTTTTTAGACTATTTTCATTAATTCCTGTCTACTCAATAGACTACTATATTAAAAAAAAAAAACAAAGAAGTGCGAAAGCAATATCAGAATTGTATGCAAAAAAATTAAAACACAAGAATTTTTCTCAATAGTGAGAGAGCTTTAGATTTCTCTCTTCTTTGAGAATAAGGAAAATCGTGGGTCTTGCTCTTTGCCGATGACTGTTAAAACAGACTTGAATGAATGAAATTGAACAGAACTCCGGCGTACGACGTAAATGCCGCTACTGCTGACGGTAGAGTGTGATTTAATTTTACAGTCGCGGCAAACTTATCAGTGTTGCATATCTAATCATCTTGCAACAATATATTAACTTAAGTTTGTAATGTCAATTTGAAGTGAGTGAAAAGCCGTCGGATGTCGCAATTCTGTTTATTCGAACTAATTTTACGACGGACTTAACGTTCAACGTGTTTTACGCTTGCGGTATTTACGTCAACCGCTGGAGTTCTGTTTAACGCATTACGTATACGCACGACCCCGCTGTAGAAAAGTCGATTGTATTAGATTACAGGATGGGATGTAATGATGGTAATGTTTTTTGGTGAAACTAACCAGCACCAATTTCGGTAATTTTTTTTAATTAAAAGTGTACAAGATTATATCCTGAAATGTATGCCAAAAGATAGAACTGGAAAAGCCTAAATAGAAGAGGGTTGTTTTGTGGAATCTTGTCCCAAACTTGGGTTGCCACCCATATACATAATCTTATCCATGGCGCAATACACCCCATAGTTTTCATCACCTAAAAGAATCGATCCAAACTGATTTTCTTCGATGGTGGTTCTGATGATGGAATTGCGCAATACACGTGAGTCAATCATGTAACCTCCCTAAGGGATATCTACAGAAGTGAATTAGTGGTTTATGTCCCAAGTTGCTTGTATATTGAAAGAACACAAATTGTTGCGGTTCACACATTCATCAGCATTAGCTAATAAGGATTGAAATAGTGGATTCGTACATACCAAGATCTTCCCCAATGAAAACCTAATTAACTTTCGCAAATAATTTATTTTATCAATAATTGAAACGAATCAAAATATCTTGTACCAAAATATGTGCACAATCCAGAGCGTCAATCATATTCGGAATTTTTTTTTTGGATAACTATACTCGTTTTACTTCTTCCATTTCCTCAAATGAACAATCATGCCAATTTGTGCGTGAAATAGTGGATTTCTTCAGAAGCTTCAAGTTCAATATCATTGTTGTGGGCCAAAGGAGCGACTCCAGTTAGTATCATACAAACCAGGGTTTGAACTTGTGTTAAAATTCTGGTACATATTTATTTACTCATATTTCTGAGAGAAAACTGTCCACTTCTGAGCAAATAGCTCGAGTAAAATAATTTTCATAGTTTTATACTTATGGGCCATTGTTGTTTCTCTTGCAACGAAAAGTTAAATAAAAAATGTCTCTCAAGTCTCTCAAAAATTTAGAACAGAATCAGACAAAAAAAAATCAAACACAGCAATAACAGCGAGAACATAACATTACATTCACTATGCCTACGGTGACCATATTTATTTTGAGAGAAATTGGGAACATAAATAAAAGTGTATTATTATAACACATGAACTGCAAAAGATACTAAAACTTTTACATTAGAGGACTTAGCTCACTATTTACTTGAGACACACATAAACACATTTTCTGGAAATAAAGCATAAAATGAAGAATTGTTTTTGTGACGTAAAGAAACTTACACAAAAGAACTTAACAAATTTTTAAAGAATTAAATAATTAAGTCTTTATAAACATACAAAAAACAAAAATAAAAAAACTTTTAGAAACTTTAAATTAATATACAAAAGAAACATTCAAACCACGCCATAATTATATTACAAAATTAAAGCCAAAAGAAAGAACAATTTTATTAAGATTCAAAAACTTATCTTTAAAACCAAAAAAATAGTCAAATAATATTTCGTAACATTAATGCAGGGATACTAGAAAAATAATTATAAACAGGTGGAGTAAATCCAAACCGCTTGAAGTCTATACATCTATATATTAATACGTGAACATCGAAACCTATTGTAAATAAAGAGAACATACACATAAGATTTCAGTTTTTTAGTATTTAATATAAAGAGAGGGGAATGAAACTTATATCAGGAACGGTACTGTTTCATGGATGTGTACAAAAAAAAAATATTTTAATTATTATTTTGGGCACTATGTCCGTTTTTTCGGTCATAGTCTCATTATTTTTTGGGGGCTATGACCACTTGTAAGAACGGACATAATTCCCAAAAATAGAAGGTCAAAAAAAATAACTGTTACTAAATTAAAATGAGCTAAATCGCGGCCGTAAGCCACCGTGAAGCCGTTGTTTTACATATAGGTCCTATATTATAGGAGGATGCAAGCCCTGAGCGGCGGCCCACTTACCATCGAAAACGGTGTTTGACTTACTATAGACTGAACCGCGTGCGAAGACCGCCACGTAGTTGGAGGATATAAACTTTGAGCAGCTGCTGAAGGCCGCCCACTTACTCTAACTTTTACGTAGAATTAGTGTGGCTAGCGAAGATGGTTTTGAATTTACGATAGGTTGAACCGCTGCCGCGAAGTCGGTGTTGGATGTATTGGATGATGTAAGCCCTGAGCCGCGGCCGAAGGCCTCACACATGCCTTAACATTTATGTAGAATTACTGTGGCTGGCGAAAACAGTGTTCGACTTATTATAGACTGAGCCGCGGCCGATTGCCGCCACGAAACCACTGTTGGACATATTGGAGGATGTAAACCCTGATGCACGGCCGAACTGAAGTTTGAAATGTTTTAAGTGTAAGGAACATTTCTGAAATAAGGGGCCAACCTAGTTTTCCCGCCTGACAAGAATGCCAGGTCTAGTAATTAAGGAAAATGCACATATCTTGGTTGTGAAATAAGATATGTAATGATATGCGGTTAACGGCATTCTGTTAAGCTGACAAAGATACATAAAACTGATGTTACACGGATGCGGCGGTGAAAAAAGGGGATGATTTTGCAATTTAATGTTAATTACTTACCAATAGAAACTTCTGTCTCGGAGGATTTTTCAAAGTTTCAATTCTTACTAGTTTTTTTAAACAATGAATATGTTCATGTTTTAAGCAATGAAATTTTCAATTTCCGTGTCGATTGTGACTGTCCGTGACACCAGTGAAATGAGACATGAGCTCTAAAATTTTAGAGATCAAATTTATTCAACATGAGCAACTTATACACAAAACTTCAGACAAATATGCCTCATTCTATAGTATGTCGAACACCGACTTCGCGGCGACCATGGATCGCGGTTCATGCTATAGTATGTCCAACTCCGGCTTCGCTTGCCACAATAACTCTGTATAAAAGTTACGCCCAAAATTATTATCCTACTGGTTTTTGGTAAGTTTTGGTAGCCCCATAAAATAATTGGGGTTTATGACCAAAACAAAAACTAACACAAGACCTAACATTGGTTTGGTGATTATGACCATGAGAGTTATTGTAGATTACCTTCAATTTGGGTCCTATGACTCCAATTCAGACGTTATGACTAACAATTTGGGAGTTATGACATTTTGTATTAAATTTAATTTGACTTCGGTCAGAGTTCGAATTCATTGGTATCGGGTTATCGGCAGCCTTCGGTCGCGCTTCAGGCTATAAGAAATGTCCAAGGCCGGCTTCGATAGCTACAAGAAGTTTACATTAAAGTTAGGACCAGTGCGCTGCCTTCTCCCTCTTTTAATCAAGAAGCGATTACCGATTTCCAGCTCCCTTACTCAGCTCTTCTGGCCATGCCTCTCAAGTACCCTGACCATATATTTTTCACCAAAACGCGGAACAGGAAAAAGTTAATGAATCTTTTTAAAGATTCGGGAAAAAATTGTTGTTGCTTTCATTTACAAAGTCGCCAACAGCACAAAAAAAAAAACAAATTGCACTACAAACAAAAACAATCGCTACACTCGGAGAGACAGAATACGGCACCGTCGCTAATGCCTTTGTGTGTTGCTTTTCTTTTCATTTGAACTCAAGTCAACGCTGTGCGTCCATAGCGTTGAAATTCTGCGAATGGTTTTTTGGTTGTATGTGTATCGAATAACGGTTCGGGCTATGAGGGCGGAAAGGGCCACTCCCCATCGCTGGTCTAGACTATTTCATATATGTATATCATATGATATTTTTTTATTGTTTTGCGGTGTCTAACATACACTTGCATTTATGTTGATTTTTTAAACAAGAGCTTAGCATTATAGCAGATTGCCATGCTAAGGTGATTGGTATTTTGACAGTCTGTGAAACGGCCGAGATACTTCCACAAATGAAATATAGGTAGGTTGACTCGTTTTCTCCCTCCGTTTGTAACGGATATAAGGAGACGTGGCAGGTATAGAAAACTACATATGTACATACATTCTCCATCGTCTGTCTTTCTGTGAAAATCATGACTCTGAGAAAGCGTAATAATATGTATTGATAGAACTTGGCACACCCGTTACTTCATTGATATTAGCTACCAGAATTGAAAATGTGACAAGTCGGCCCACGGACACGCCTACCGCTCACACAAATACGGGTTTATTAAAAAGTTTTATACGTTAGAATGCATCCAAGATTTGCAGTAAGAATGACTTATATACATATGTATGTATAAAATCGTGATGTTAGAACAGGTAGTGGCACCTCTTTTAATAAGAACTATAAAACGTTGTACCCGTTGATATAAGTATTTGAGTAAATGCGATCAATATCCAAATGTGATTTGGGTTTGTACCGGAAAAAAATGGGGTAACATTTGGACAAGAGAGTGTGGAATCTTCTATATAAAAAATTTATATGCAACCGAATTTTGCACCAATACTGGGAATATTTCATCCTAACACTTGCAAAAACTTAAAAACCAAATTCAACGTGGTGAACAGAGCAAGCACTGAATAAAGTGTGGGTAAATTGGAAGAAATGGACTGTTATCTTGCATATAACAAGCAAAAAAATAAAATTATGCACTGAGGAAATTATTTAAGTAAATAATAGAAAGTGCGGTGAATATATATGTGGGCTGTGTGGATTAGTGGCCATGGCAATATTATATTCTTATATGTATACAAATAATTATTAAATAAAATACAACAATAGCTCAATTTTACATTCAACGTTAGAGCTTAAGCTTAATTGAAGTGGATATTTCAGTTTCACAGTCCTATATTTCTGAAGCAGAGTTTAAGCACACAATATTTGTCGAAATATTACATTTTTCACATAATTTAAAATTTTTCAAAAATACTACTAATTCGTGGTTCGAATACGGTCGAAGTATGTCCCCACAACTTTTTTCAAAAGTTAAGCTAAATATAAGTATGACTGAATATAAAACATACATACATATATTTTTGGTTTCAATATTACTTATCGCATACAAAGAAATATTATTTTGTATTTACAATAATTGTTGCTACCAATTAAATATCAGAAGTCAAGCATTGCAGGTTCCTTAGGTCAAAATATGCTCGACATAGACCTTTTTACGTAAAAGCGAGTGAATGCAAACTAAAAATGTGTCAAGGTATCTATAAACAGCATCATTTTTAATTTGTAATATTTTTTCCGTCTTTTTTTTACTGGTAATAAAAAATTATAGTTTGTTTTCTTAAAATTATAAAATAGTTTCATTTACAAAAGTAGTTGGTACTCTTAGTAACATCATTACTAGATTTTCTATGGTTAGTAAAAAAGTTACTTGAAAATCATAAACTTACCTAAGAGCGCTTGAAAAAGACGTGATTTGAAAATCCGTATCACTCTTTCAATAGCTATACGTAAAGCACGGTCTTGTGGATCTGATAGTCTTGAATGGTAGTCTTCGAGCAGTTCAAGAGCACGATGAGCTTCTGTAAATTAAAGGATAAGTACATGCATTCAAATTATTGTGAGCTATAAAGAATTTAAACATATATGTATAATACTGGAATATCGATTATTCAGCTAATGCGTTAAGACTACAAACTCAGTTATGATGTTCTCTCGTAAAACTTAACAGGATACTACAAAATTTATTTAAATATGATTTATGGGCCAATCTATGTAAGGTAGAAAATTAGGCTTTGCGTTAAAGAGATTAAACTAGGGTCGGCAGAAGACGTGTCCTGTGTGTAGAGTACTCGACACCCAAACTTTATAGAAAGCATTATCAATATTTCTGCTGTATGCCATTTATTTCGTATAAAAATATAAAAAAAAATTATATTTTATATATTAATTTGTGTAAGATCGCAACGATTAAAAATGATTATAAATTTGAATATCAAACTGCGCAATTTCGGCAGGCGATGCAACATCGCCAGGGGGCCAGCCACGTGCTCCCCATAGGTGAAGGCCCCAATTTATCGGCTTTTGAGCATAAGCGGCCATATTACGTTGAGCAACGATCCTAGAAACATACAACCTTTACGCTATTCGCTAAACAGACCACGTGAATTCAATTGTACAAGCCCTCCGTAAAGTCCTTGCGAGTCTAAGAAATCTAATTGTTACTGTTGTAAATTTTTTGATAATTTACATTTTTGGTGAGTTCAAAAACAATATTTTCACAACTTACATATGAAAATTCGATATTTGGCGTTTGTTGAGAATGTGTTTCCTCACTTAGTGAATAATCACATATTTTCTTTACTCAAATGCTTGAGGAAAGTGATCGTGCAACATAAGGATTTTCTATAAAATATTTCATTAAAATTTGGAGCTATGAGTGCTTTAGAGCGTTTCACTCGAAAACGCTATTAGTTCCCATATTAAAACAGAACCCCGTCCCCTAACTAAGTTTCATATGTTCTGCCGGCCCTGGATAAACCTATACTTTCTGTCGAGAAGCAAAAATTATGCCTTTCTTGGATCCGAGAAAAACAGCACGTTTTGATGATTTTTCAAAAGAAACCGAACAATAGAATTTTTATAAAAAAAAAAAATATTTAAAAATATCGACACATTTAAGCGTATCAATATTGGTTATAAAGATCATGAGGCCTTGAGGCTTCATTGACAAATTGAAAAAGTACTTATACACCCAACTCTTTTTTTACACAGTTTGTTTTTACACGGATTTGAAGTTACACAGTAGAAAAAAAAATTTTTTTGTAAAAAATTTTTAATCTAGTACGGTTTCAAAATCACTGTCTTGTAGTTATGTTTGTTTTTACCACACTTGGCACCATTGCTGAAATGAACATACATAGTAGTAACTGGGAAACTCCCTTATTCGATAACTCTTACCTACACATTTTGTTCGCATGATATTTACATAAAATATTGCTTAATTAAAGTGTTAAAAGTTTATTAGCTCGCAATATTTTATCAATTGTTCGTGCTATCAATTAGATTTGAACAATTCTGACCTTAATAAGTGAAAAAAGGTATTTTATCTATAAATTTTTAGTTAAGCTTTAAAAATAAAATTTTTGCCCTTACTGCAGCTAACAAAATGTCCAAAATTTCAAAGATTCGTAAAAAGCAAGCCATTTCCTTGGAAGCAAAATTAAAAATCTTGGACTGTCTGGCAAGAGGTGAAGGTTCAACATCTGTGGGCAAGGATTTTGGCTTAAACGAAGCTACTATCAGGACCATTAAGAAAAATGAGAATGAATTACGGAAATCTGTCATCAGTTCATCAAAACATAGTTCCAAAACATCGTCATACATTAGAGATGAAGTGTTAGTTAGCTATCAACATTAAATTCCTGCTGGAAAGCTCTTTGGCCAGAAACCGTCAAGAGTGGTACCTCAGTGCCCCAAGCATCGATGGAGACTTCTGAAATTATAGCCTTGGCACACGAAATCGGAGGAGAAGGATTTGAGGACCTACAAATTGAAGATGTCGACGAATTAATGATAGATAAACCTCTAGATGATGATTGTCTGATTGAATTAATAACAGATGACGGCAAAACTGAGAACCATAATTGCGATAACGACGAGGAGACCGAAATATGTCAACTAACTGCTAGTTTAATTGATGACGGTCTATCATTTGGTAAAAGTATGGTGAATCATTTCTTAAAAAATGATCCTAATATGGAACGTGCCCTGAAATTTGAACGAGATATTAATAATTGTATTGCTGGGTATAAAGAGTTGTATAAAGAACTTAAAAATCCAAAAGTTCAACTTTCCATAAAAGATTTTTTAATAAAAAAGTCGACGGCGCAAGATCTTTCGGAAAGTAGTCCGACAGTTCAAAACTCTATTACCGGACGAAAGTAACCATTGGATAATTTGATGGATATCTCCAGTGATGATACCGACTTTAGTCCAGTTCGTCGCAAACAATTGCGCTTGTTATCAAGAAGTGTCGAATAATTATGTAGCTATGTAAATATTTTTTCTTTATTTCTATTCTAATTTTTCTGTTCTTAATTCTGGATTAACATATTTCTTTTGTTTTTTGCTTGCTCTACCACGGTTTTTCGAAGTAAATATAGTTCTTTATTTCATTTTCCCCCATTTTACTATAGGAAACGCCTCTTTTTTTACACGGTTTTTTTACAAGGATTTTTTTTACACGGATTTCTGAGGAACGTATCTACCGTGTAAAAAAAGAGTTAGGTGTATAAGCACAATATTAAGCAAGGGTGGCAAATTTTAAGTGACAATGACAAAAAAAATGAATTTTGAAATTTGTACATATTCGGCTTTATTGTACTTCTAGAAGGTGTTAAAACTTATTTTTTTTTTTATATAAGGCTAAGTTGTCGAGTTATGGACTTCTAGAAATTGACGTAATATGAAGAATAGATTTTTCTGGAAGCAGGTTTTCGAACTTAAAAAATTTCAATAAAATATTAAACATTGTGGTTCCTATAGAAAATTTACTACTCTTTTTAATTATGGAATCATATTTGGAATTTGATTTTGTTTTCTTATGATAAATGGGAAGTGAACATTTCATATCAGAATTTAAACAATTTCGACATGTTTTATTTTTTTCATTTAAACTTTTAAATGTAGCTATAAATGTTTTAATGTGATCTATATTAGCTTACGAGATGTATGAATTGAAGTGCATATGTGCCGGACTTTGTATGGGACCTGGAACTTTCTTAAGCACTTTAATTTATATATCATCTTAATTAATAGCGGTTACGTTAATTTTTTTTGTAAAATATTTATATAGTTAAAACTTTTTTCTAAAAATAAAATATTTAAAAAATATTATGTCGAAGTTACTGAAAATTTGATTTGAAATTTTTACTTCCGGTTTTCTGTACATAAAAAAAAAATTAAAATTCAGATTTGACTAAAAAATAAAAAAGAGCATAATTTTTACTAGTTAAAGCAATATTGTTTATATTTTATCATAAAATCCTTGATTTATATAACAGCGTTCAAAAATGACGGTCCTTAACCTTCGGCAATTCTTCAGAAGCCCATAACTCGGCCATTAAGCCTCACACGAAAATAAAATTGTGTGTACACATTTATGTCTACTAGATGTATAACTAACCGGAATATAAACAAATTTCACGACCTCACTTTATTTTCATTGTCCGGTCGCCTGAAATGCCCCTTATTTTAGAATTTCAAGTGACGGCAGAATTCAAGATCATATATTCCAGAGTTGTTGTTTTATTTCTTTGTTATCAAAGTTTGTTAAGTAAAAATCCGAGTGAATAATGTGTGGATACAGAGTGTCATAAATCAGTCGCTAAATTTGACACTGGACATTTTTCGCCCTTCGGAAAATTTTTTTCTGGTAAGATAAGGTCCTTTTTTACGCAGATCATCACAATTATATTTAATAATTACAAAAAAAAATCCTGAAAACATCAAGTTAAGCCTTGACCATACGTTGTATAACTCCATAGTGTTCGGCCATGGAAATGTCTTCAACGTCTTCAAATTGACTAGCCTCCCCAAACAGTGTTGACCAATGCCCTTTCTGATTGTCATTAGTTTTATTGGCGATTAAATCTTTTGATCCATGACATACAACACAATTTTCACTTCAATATTTTTTGTCATTACTTTTGATTTATTAAGCTTAGTGTGTACATTTTCAGACGTATTGTTTTTTGCCATTTGGAAGTCGTATGTGGTTTTATTAAAATACTTGATTCATTTTATCTCTTAGATGATCGCGTTCATATTTATGAAAAAAACCCGATTTTTTATCTTGCGTCGTTAAATCATCTGATAATATTGTGCCGAACTCTAGCAAATCTTGAGCAGAGTAAAAGCACTCGGCAGAGTTTGTCTGATCGACCACAAGAAGTGAACCTTTCGACTTGTGGACCGTGTCTGATCTGATCTTCTCTTCAACATTAATACATGTTATTTTTTTTTAGTAATATGGTTCTTCTGACTCAAGTCTTCCAATTCTATTTCACTACCAGATTGAATTATTTTTTATTATTTGTAATAGTCAGTAAGTTTTTTGTTGCTAAGATATCTAAAGGTAAAACTTCGTTCCGTTGTGACATGGACCAAACGTCTAATTTGATTTCAAAGTTTTGATCTATTGGGTGTTTTCTTACAATATCAAGCTTTTCATTCCACTTCCTCAAATCAAGCGTGTTTCCTGTAAAAGACTCAAGTGATACATCTATATCAATTTGCTATGCATTCAACTTATTGGTTTCGAAGTTTTCTTCAATGTTCTTATCGGTATTATTTTGGGTAATAGATTTGGACCATTCAATTTTAATATCTTCTAACATCGAAACGTTTTCCGCTTTGGAATGCTCTCTTTGAGCAAGGGTTTTCTTTGAAATAGAGTCTATTTGAATAACATCACTTTCTAGTTCTTCCTTACTCTCTATTTCGCCTGATGAAGAAACATCCAATTCATCATCATCTTCGTCACGAAACGTTCTATTTTCACTGCTAGTATCTTCGTATGGTGCACTACTTTTATCGCGTTCACTGTCAGAGTTCATAATTGGGTCGTTATTTTTCCTTGCCTTGAAAATTTAATTAAATTTAACTTTTTGAAGTTTAACAGTAATAAATCGCTACATCCGTTTTTTTTTATAACACAGTCTTAATCATTATGTAGAATAGTAAAAAGACTTAAGAAATTTTTAATGGTTGGGCTTTATAAAATTGTTTTTTAATGTTAATATTTAGTTATTGTGATTATGTTTGATTTTGATTCTTTGTTAAACTTTGACGAATAAAAGTACAAATTACACTACTCGCAGTTCGAAATGCATGAGGGTTGAAAAATTATCAGTATCGATTTTATTAAAAAGGTGGTTAAAAAATAAAATTGAGTAAATATAAGTACAAGTACAAAATTAATTTCAGACGTATACAACTTTGACAAATGACACCGATATCAGACTGGCGCGCACCTTCAGTAAAAAATGCATATTCATTCCAGAGCTATGACGGGTATTTCGATTTAAAAGTATATATATATATATTTTTAGAATTAATTGAAGAATTACGTATAAAAAAAATTTTAGTTGTGTCGAAGATATTTTGAGCCACATTAGATTAAATTAATTATTTTTTATTAAACTAAATTATAGCATTTTTAAACAAAAATTATATTTTATTTTTTTATCCTATTTTCCCTAGCTTTTGAGATATTTCGTTTCAAAAAAGTCAAAGGCTAAAAAATATTCATATTCATATGACATGTATCACTTCTGTATCTACTGGCCGTAGTGATGTGCCAAAAATCGAAACGAACTGGTACAACATAAAACAACAAGCCATGAGTCGAAATAGATATAGAAATTTTGTTCAGTCCTTACACTGCTAACGGAGTACTAATAGTGTTACCTAAAAGCTGCAAATTGATGATAGTTTATACAAATTTATGCAAATTATCATCAATTTTGTTAAAAATGCGTTCGCTAACCAGTGACGGTACTGTAGTACCAAAATTTATACTATTTTCATAGCTAAAGCACCATGGTACGGTTCTCCAGAAACCCATCTATTTTGGTACTATTTCTTTCAAAAATTTCCGTTTGCTTCAAAATCTATGTGGAACATAGCTGAAAAGACGAATTCAGTATTTATTACCGATTCTTAAAATTTTGTTTCCCAAGAAAGAATTTGATCTAGCAGAGCAAATTAACACAGAATTTCGAAACTTATCTTGCCATGATGATATAAGATGAAATGCGAGATACATCAATAACCG
This sequence comes from Meiosimyza decipiens, assembly GCA_963680825.1. Taxonomy (NCBI): domain Eukaryota; kingdom Metazoa; phylum Arthropoda; class Insecta; order Diptera; family Lauxaniidae; genus Meiosimyza; species Meiosimyza decipiens. The sequence continues at coordinate 148,642,616 of OY804258.1, forward strand.
ATTTTTGGTGTAAAATAGGAAGGTTGATTAACAGTTTTCACAAGCATATATTTCTAAACGTTTCGAGGATTGCTAGGGCGCTTTTATGCATACCTCATTCTTCACCGAGTGTCGAAATAATATTTTCGTCACTGAATTTTAATACAAGAAATATTCGAAATAGACTGAAGCTAGAAACAGTTTCGGAAATCTTGTAGACAAAGAACTTTAATTTTAATTACAAATTGTCAATAGAAATAAATTTAAGTAACTTGTAAAATTATAATGAGTCAGTACATGAACAGTTTTTAAGTTTATTTTTTATACACAAGACTGAATTTGAAAAATAATGTATTCATTTTACATTCTCGTAACTTATTAACGTATTCTTGTGTTTTTCTTCTATTTCCGATGTTTGGTACTACTTTTATGATTTTCATACCTTTTCTGCCAGGCTTTGATGCTTTTTCAAATATGCACATGCCAACACTGTCGCTCACACAAAATAGCTACCATCGAGAGAGCAAATGAGAGAGTAAAGCAACAGCTCGGCGTGCGAGAACATGGATGTTTCTTCTGGAAAAATTTTTACTACTAAGAATTAGCAAGCAAGAAAAAACATACTTTGTTTGAAAAACATAGGTCTGAACTACATATGTCCATCAGTGATGGCAGTTAACCTATTTGTGGGTTTTTCAATTCGATAGTAAACTTGAAGAGAAAAAAAGTTCTTTTAAATTGAAAAAAAGGGTTTATTTTTGTCCAGTACTTTATCGACATCAAGTATCATGACTCATGATACATGATTAAGTGCCCATAGCCAACTGTCCCACGAAAACGAATTTCCATGATTCTTAGTGCGCACTCGCTGCTCGCTGGCTTTCTTTGTATTCTAGTATGGAAAGAATTTTAAGGTATTGGGAAACCCTTAAGAGCAATTTTCGCGCAGTTTCTTTTAAGGTAAATTAAGAAATGCAGACACTGCTATGAAAAAATAGAGAACATTCTAAACAAAGCTCTCGCTTTCTCATGTATGTTTTCCACTTTTCTCTTTTTTTCTTGCACAAAAGCTTATTCACAGCTTACCTAAAGATTTCGAAAGCAAGAAAAGAATATGATTTTGGAACAATATATATTATATGGTCCACAAAAGTCACTAAGACTCTTAAATTACTACATGATCGCGTATTGAATTGACATTCTATAAGGGTTTACCTGAAAGAGAATGTGAAGATATCAAAACATTTTTGAACTTCCAATAAGATACTGGTACTCCAGAAGATGCCACAAAGTGATATTTACTGTGTTAATTTTAATGTGCGCAAGGGTACAAAATGTTTTCAATTAAAATTATTAGTTAACTAATATGCAATATACAAACCTGCTTACCTTGTTTTTTTACCGGCATTTTAAGATTTTTATTAAATATTCCTATCTTTAGCACCTTCCGATCGATTTGTAACGTCTGACACAATATATTTTGTTTGATTAGGATAACTTATTAAGAACTAAAACAAGAAGATACAAAAACATTAATTTTTTGAAAATCTGCGTTAGTTTTATCAGATACTTAAGAGAGTGAATTTGCATTTGCAATCTCAAAAAAAAATATTATTCAGCAAAATTCAATCAAACGGAGTCCGATCTTACCAGCAAATATATTTTTTAAATTTATAAAGGGTGTTTTTTAGAGGTTTGTTTTTTGAATAGAGATAAAACTGGCATTTTATGGTCAAATCTGGCAACTCTAATGTCATTTATGTTCAGTTTGGTTTGCCATTTCATCATGAACAGGTTGACAAAAGAACAACGCTTGCAAATCGTGCAAATTTATTTCGAAAATAATGGTTCAGTTCGCGAAGTTCACCGCAAGCTCCGTCCATTTTATGGTCGACATAATCGTCCATCAGAGCAATTAATTCGGTTAACCATGGATCGTTTTCGCACTACGTTTACTCTATGTGATAATACGCATCCGCAGAGACGTCGAACAGTGCGCACCGAAGAAACAATTGCCGCTGTAGAGCAAAATGTTGAAGAGGACCCGAATGAATCGATTCGCCACCGTGCACAGCAATTGGAGCTTTGTCCATCAACTTTATGGAAGATTTTGCGCAAAGATCTTGGCTTGCGACCTTACAAGATCCAGCTTGTGCAAGAATTAAAGCCGCGAGACCATGCAATGCGTCGTGATTTTGTGTATGGGCCGAAAATGAGATTGATCTCGATGCTGATTTTCATCGCAAAATTTTGTTCAGTGATGAGGCTCATTTTTGGTTGAATGGCTACGTCAACAAGCAAAATTGCCGCATTTGGAGTGAAGAGAATCCACATGAGACCCTTGAGACGCCATTACATCCACAAAAACTGACTGTTTGGTGTGCTCTATGGGCTGGTGGAGTCATTGGGCCATACTTCTTCCGAAATAATGCTGGAGAGTCAGTTACCGTTAATGGAGACCGGTATAGAGCCATGATAACCGACTATTTTGTTCCCGAATTGGATGGCATGAATGTGGATGAGTTGTGGTTCCAACAAGACGGCGCTACATGCCACACAGCGCACGTCACAATCGATTTATTGAAGGAAACATTCGATGGCGCATAATTTCGTGGAATGGACCTGTCAATTGGCCACCAAGATCGTGTGATTTGACACCATTGGATTATTTTCTTTGGGGATATGTGAAGTCGCTCGTCTACGCCAACAAACCAGAAACGTTAGGGGACTTGGAAGCCAACATTCGTGGCGTTATTGCCGACATACGGCCCCATATGCTCGAAAAAGTGGTTCAAAATTGGACCTGTAGAATTGGCTTTATTCGAGCCAGCCGCGGCGGCCACATGCCCGAAATCATATTTAAACATTAATGGCATAAAATTATCCTTCCAATAAAGCCAAATTGATGGACATTAAAACGATTTTCTTGTGTTTTATTTCAATTCAAAGCTCTATGCCTCTAAAAAAAACACCCTTTAGGTATCATAAGCTTATGGTCACTGGTTTTAAATTAACTCATAAGAAAAACTTGAAACGCTTCAGGCCTAACCAGAACATGCACGTATGCGCAGCAGTTATCATGTGATCACATATAAAACATACATATGTACACTAGTGTGGTTGTTAGGGCAAAAAATTGGGGACGCCCCCTTAATTGGTTCGAAATATGTAGTATAAAAAATTTAAGATATTTTTTAAAATTTTTATCTTGAACCCATACTGGTCCTATTTCAATGTGAAACTTGGCCGTAGACGCCATTTTTAGTTATTATTTCTTAGCGAAAAAGAAATGATGAAGCCCTTCAATAGGTTCGAAATAGAATAAAAAAATTTTAAGACTTTTATCTTGAACTCTTACTGACTCTATTTCAATGTGAAATATGGTCTAAGCCGCCATTTTTTTAAACTATTTCCTTACGTGGTTTTGAATCTTAAAAATGAATACATTAAAAATAAATGTCGCTCGGATCTAGTCTCTGAGACATAGTCAAAATCAATATAAGTTGGAAATTCCTGAATAGATTTTAAATATATTGACGTCATATGGAAATTATTTTTATAGTTTATTAGATTGATGCATACAAGTTTAAAGTCAGTTCTCTATATTGTGGGTTTTGGATGTTTTTTAAAAAATAAAAGGTATTAGGAAGGCTCAATTAATTTATTTTCATTTAATATGTTACTTTTTACTAATTTTTTCTTTTCTAAGCGTATTATATACAAAAATAAAGAACAAACAATTTGCAGTCTTTTGTATAAGATACACATTTAATTAACTATTATATGACTTGACTTAAAGAGATTGAGAACTATCGTGTAACAAGACATTTATTTAATTTGAAATATGTCCATAAGTGTTACTTTGTTTGCATTCAAAAATATTTTACGATACGATTACGTCAACATTTAAAAGTGGAGGCTTAGGCCAAAATTCTCATGAAAAAGGGTCAGTAAGAGTTAAAGATAAAAACATTTAAAAAAACTCTTAATATTTTTTTATCCAATTTTTAATTTCAGGCTATTTTTTTCTTTTATAAGGCTAGCAGCTTCTTTGTGATTAGGAAATATGGAACGTCACAGATTTACAGATGTCATACATGAAATTTTAATAGCTGCCAGCCTCATATGAAAAAAATGGAGTGATATTCAAATCAGATACTCCTTTTGGAGCGATTCGGATAAAAATTTTTGGACATGCATTTTGTGGCTATGATATGATATTTTTATGTAATCGCACATTTGCTTATACTTGCTGCTGTTCACACATATGCACATATTCCGATCAATCTTTCACAAAAAACTTAAATTAAAACCAATTTATTACTATCTGAATATGTAATTTTCATTATTCCAGGTTCAGACACAATAAAAGTTGCCTGGATGTAAATGAACTTCCGATGTTGCTTTTAGAAAATTAGCATTGTACTGTTGATGTACTTGCGCTAATTCTCAGCCATATAAGCCATTTATTTTCAAAACTGTGTGAAAACTTTTTTTTTTATACCAAATGAATATGTATTGCTATCCATACACTACTTTTTTGTTATAACCCAGTTGGAAGAACTAATCAGCATGCATAAATCTAAATATAATTTTTTAATCTCGCCAAATTCAAGTTTTTTAGTCGCTCTCAACATTCTGGATTAAAAAAAAATACCTTCAAGGTGGAACTTATTATTTTGATCAATAAGTGGAAGGATCAGCCCTAGCATATTTAAGTCTAAAGTCCTATATACCGGCCAACGAACATTTGCATATGTTATCTGGTTCACGCTTATATTAACAGATGCATACTGTTGAGAAAAAATTACAAAGGCGTTCTTACAGAAAAAACTATGTTATTTTTACCCACAGAAACTTTATTTAATATAAATTAATAAAATGTATTTCTTATGCACTGCATGTCGGGCGTAGCAGTTCTAACACTGACCCAAAAGGACATTCATATCGCGTTCATATACACGGTTCAAAATTCAGGTTTAATTTTTCAACCGTTCTCAAAATTGTTTGGTTGAAAACAACATTTTTCCTTTTTTTCCTTAAAAATTTCAACTTTTAAGTATAATTTTTCATCCTCTGCTAGTTGAAATTAATACATATGTATGTATTTACTGATTTTAACCTAAAAGATAAATATTTCGACGCACAAGTTAATTTTTTCAACTTTTTAGTAAAATTTTTATACTTTCATGGTTGAAAAATTTTGTAATGAAAAAAATTCAACTCTAGAGTTGATTTATTCGACCAAAAGCTTAAAAACTTAAATTCATGATTGAAAAAGTTATCCTTTTTGGTTGAAAAAATTGTTTTTTCAACTTTACTTGATAAATTTTCCTTAATACTATTTTCAACTTCAAGCAATAAAGTATGTGTCAAATTAAAGTACTCATCGAGCAGAGTGTGCTGAAACTATCAGCTTCGAGATCGGTTAACCAAAAGCTGAGATAAAAGAAGTATTTTCTATTCTTTCAAGCAATGCACTGATCAACTACCAAGGCCTTGCCATAGCGTGGAAGATCACGAATTACCGGAAATCGGAAATCGTGCAAGAGTCGACAGACTTCGTGCGTTGAAAGAGCTTTGAATTTTGGTTTTATGCATGTGTTCCGAATTATGGGATGGCCTACTCTATCAAACGCTGTTGCATTTTTTTTGTTTTCAGGATTATTTGTATACGACATCAAATATATATAGATAGCAAAAATCTGTGTGAATGTTGCCAGGCTGACTCTCTGTCACCTGTGTGTGGCGCTCAAGCAAATACTGATAAGGAACTTGGAAAAAAGTTTTGGGTCAAATATAATATGATATGGGAAACATAACTTGGTACGATATGGCCGAATGTGTCAATCGATGGATGATGATGGGTCCTAGGAGAATGAATGAAGGGTCATAGATAGAGAAAAACTGTCAATAAAGAAATGAGTGATTTTCAGATTTTTAGGGAACGGGTTCCGTGAGCTGTCCAAGAAAAAGTGAAATATGTCGCCATATGGGGAAACTAAATAAAGTTGGCCCGTTCTGGACAAGAGAGGGATAGGTTGTCAGTTGGAAGAGGTCTGCATGACATGAGTAGCAAACCGACCAATCAAGTCACTCACTCACCTGCGAGTCTTATTTGTTTTCAACCTCTGTGCAACTTTTTCAACTATTTGGGATGAAAAAGTAAACTATTTTCTAACATTTTTCAACCGACAAGGATTTAATTCAAGGCATGATGTTGAAATTGCCTTATGTATATCGTTTTCAACCTGAATAAGACGAAAAGTTTAACTTTTTTGGAAAGAATGTGTGTCAACTTAAAATATTGAAAAATTGTACTTGAATTGTAAACCGTGTAGAGTAATATACGATAAGCATTGACGCAAAAATTCGATTAATTCATAGACTTGCATAAATTACGTATCACTGAATTATAACTGTGAGTATTTACGCGTTTACATTGCTTATAAAACATAATAATTTTTTCATTAAAAAATTATGTATTATATTTGTGAGCATCGTAGAATAGCTTTCAGAAATTAAAGAACTAATTAAAGTGTAAAGTAAAAACGTGGTCCACATAACATATATATATACAGGTAATCCGGTTTAGAAGCTTTATCCAGAAAGATTAGATTCTCTGGTTCATTGTGAGTAAAAAATTGTATTGGAGAGGCGTCTATCTTCAACATCCTTTGGGTGTTTAAGATGGACCCGCGTTCCCATACAATTTTTTACTCACAATGAACCAGAGAATCTAATCTTTCTGGATGGTGCTTCTAAACTAGATCACTCTGTATATGGGTCATTCGTTAAATAAGTGCACATTTTGTTTTTTTCTTTACTTTTTTGAACATTTTTTGAAAACGAATCTCAAAAATTATGGGGAATAATTTAACAACCTAAAATAATGTACAATTAAAAATGCTTTAGTCTTATGAAAAATAAAAAAATTCATGTAAGTTAGTTTAAATATTTATATTTATAAAAATGTTTCTTAAAATATCTTCGATATAACAGCTTTTACAAGCTTTCAAATCAAAACTACTGACATACTCGTACATTAAATATTCTTTAATGAAAAAATCAATTCCTAAAGTAGTGTCGAGAATTTTGATAGGCTTGATTGACAAAAAAAAAATGTTATGTCGAAGATATTTTGAGAATTATTTTTATAAATAAAAGAATAATATTTAAGCAAATTTATTTAAAATGTTTCAATTTGTTTTTATAAAATAAAAACATTTTTACTCAAAAATCAATTTATGTTTTTTTTTTATTCTGTTGCCTATGGTTTCTGAATATTCAAAAAATGTGCATTTGCTTAAAAAAACAAAGTGTGTAGTTATTTAAAGGTTGACCGATATACCAGTGCCAGTAGCCTTGCTTACTATCTGACCGAAAACGGTTATTTTGGTCTCGTCCGACTATATTACCCTTTTCCTGTCGTCTAAGCTCCAATTTTTAAAACGGTGAGCAATGCTACTGGCACCACCTATATGAAACATTGCAAAAGCACTAAGTGAAAGAAATAATGAAGCATGAAGGAAGTAAGTTGATGGTATGTGGGGCTGATTCACTTGGTGTAGTGTCGGGCCGGTGATCAAAAATTATTGGCATTATGAAAGAATATTATTTTTGTATTTTTGATCTGAATCTACCAGACTTTGTGGACGAAAGTGCCTACCCAGAGGATGAAGCAATTTTTCAGCAGGATGGAGACCCTAAACACAATGCTAAATTGCTAAAAATTAGCTCAGTAGCCAAAAATTTCAAACGATGCAGTGGCCAGCTTAAAGCCAAGATCTGAAGTCCATCGAAAATTTATGGTCATACGAGCTTTGGTTCCAGGTTCAAACTAAGTGCGCCAGTATTTCGCACTAATTCATCGATAAACTTATTGATAGCATGCCCAAACAAGTTAACAATGTCAATAAGGGCTGAGTGTTTTCATTATAAGACTTAAAAGTATGTTTTGTCCTCAATTTTGAAGGATGTCCTTATATCTTAAGTATTTAAGATTAATAAAGAATTTAACAAAAAAAATCAGGTCGCGATTGCTATATTTTTAAGGGTTTTACAGCTACCCAAAATCAAACGTGATCAACATGTAGCCACATGTGCTCGCCACTGTATATTCCTTATCGATGCAAGCTGCAGTGGCCAGCTTAAAGCCAAGATCTGAAGTCCATCGAAAATTTATGGTCATACGAGCTTTGGTTCCAGGTTCAAACTAAGTGCGCCAGTATTTCGCACTAATTCATCGATAAACTTATTGATAGCATGCCCAAACAAGTTAACAATGTCAATAAGCCCTTGGGCTGAGTGTTTTCATTATAAGACTTAAAAGTATGTTTTGTCCTCAATTTTGAAGGATGTCCTTATATCTTAAGTATTTCAGATTAATAAAGAATTTAACAAAAAAAATCAGGTAGCGATTACTATATTTTTAAGGGTTTTACAGCTACCCAAAATCAAACGTGATCAACATGTAGCCACATGTGCTCGCCACTGTATATTCCTTATCGATGCAAGCGCATATAAATATTTACCAACAGTTGTAAGTAAGTGATACATATGTAGCTAATGCAACTAAATGTATTAATTTTATTTCAGCATCAGTGATTATTGTATATTACTCTAGATGCGCGCGACGTGAATGTCCTTTTGGATCATTGCAAGAACTAATATTCCTCACTTGCAGGGCATAAGAAATACATTTTCGTAATACAAATTTTGTAAAGTTTCGGTCCATAAAATTTGTTAAGGAATAATATATAACAATGGACCTTTGCCCCATTATCCAGGTATAATAAGTAAGTTTCTCTCAACATTATGCGAAAAATTAACTACCTGGTTCAACTTAAATGAAATTCGCCAGATCTTTTTAATTTTACCATCGCTCTTATCAATAAAAGTCCCACCCGCCAGGTGTAACAAGAGGGTTGCATTTAAGGAGGATGTAACTTATCAGACTTACATATGTATAAAGTTTCGCAGTGATTAAGAATTGGCACTAAAAAATGTCACGGTTCGCGCTCAATTAGAGCTGCTTTGTTATGGTCTGAGATAAACCTGCTCAAATCCCACCTACTACTGTGACCAGTTGGGGCCCAATCTCTCTACGTGCAATTTGGACTTTAAACTTTTACTTTACTATTATGGGTCCCTTACAATTCTGATGTTGTGACCAGACGCCGACGACCCCTAAATGAGATTGTCAGTGGAATCAAACTTATAATTTGCTGGGTACCAGCTGTTTTGCCATTCGTAAGACAAATATTGAAAATAAATCCCAGAAGCATCATATTCGGTGCTGCTCACAGATCGAGCAGTCGCTCAAACAGCATAAAAATGAGAACAAGAAGGTACTTAAAGACCGTAAAAACGCGTCAAAGAGCATAAAAAAGCGTGTACGTATATATAATCATTGACACATGTTTATCGTTGTTTGTAGGCACCACTGATCATATTGTATCAAATCTGACCGGCGCTGGATTACAAACGATCAAATGATCTTATAGCCGGGGATAAAATGGGTGGTGGGTATCCTCACTGGCCACTGACTATTTTTGTAGACATGCCAGCCTACAATGATATCCGTAGAAGCTGCTGGACGTGAAAAGTGTATAGCACCTCCTTTGTAAATGTCGTGATATCTTGTACTATACCGGTCTTCAGTTTTTGTTTGTATTGGCTGTGCTAAGCCCTCTTGCAGGAAGTCACTGTTTTTGTCCCGAACATATCAAAAAAATCTCGAGGTAGGCCCAGTGGCGTACCATGTATATTGGGCGTCCGCGGCAAAGAACTTGTTTGCCGCCCCTACCGAAAGAAATTTTCGAGATTTTTGCCAAAAATTTAATTTACATTACCAAAAAAAAAGGTCCTCGTTTTTGACTTTCAAAAACCCTAACAAAATGAGATATATTTCACGACCCCAAGCCTGGCGTCTGACGTGACCACCCCCCTAGGGACGCTACTGGGTAGGCCTAGATTTCTGTAAGCGATAGTCGTGTCAGTAAGCCGATTTTATGAATTTTCAATCCCACGAGCGCATTCGAAGATGCAGTCATTGAATAGGATTTCTTCAAATTACCTTGCTTCGTTGGTTTTAAGATTTTAAGTTTCGGTAAAGTTGCGCCCACCAATCATTTTCATATCATTTTGGACCAATCCGCTGAATATATATCAAAAACTGCTTTTGCATGATTTCATAGATAAATACGACCTACATATGTTCTGCATCAGTAACATACGAGTATACATATATAATTTTATATGTACATACATATGTATATAGCACTTGTAATTTTCGATTCAACTGTAAAATATTAGGTTGTAATTCGAAAAATAAAAGCAAACAAATACATTTATTTCAAGATCATTGCTAAATTTAAGTAGGATTTTTTTTCTCTATGTCTGGCTACGTCAGAAATTTTCTAAAAATAAAGTTATATATATGTATGTATGTACGTTAAAGCAGTTCAAAAAACAAAATTGTTTTACCATCCGTCAGCAGATTACAATAGCGTTATATGACTCCCAAAAGGATTTTCATCAATATTGGAAACTGGATTAGCGCCTCTGTTTGAAGTTGTCTACTTTTTTTAAAAAAGGATTGATTTTAAAAATGGTGCAAGTTAAAGAGATTATAAAAGTTTTCCAACAAATTGGCGGTGGTTTTCAGGCTATTCTTGATCGAAGAATTCGAATCCGTGATTATTTTTTCTTCATCCTTTCTTCCTTAAAAAAAATTTTGAATTCACCGGAAATCAATGAAAAAATACAGATTTTGTACTTTAAAGTTGCAAAATCACCCCCTACTTTTTATTTGATTAAATGAGAGCCGTAAGCTGCATAAATTACCAGACCTGACATTTGGTTATTAACAAGATTCCTCGACTTTGTAGCGAAATTTGGTGTTCTAAAATCTTGATAGAACCAGCTATAAAATTATGATATAGAGACCGCAAGTATCCTTTGTCTTAATACTGCATCCATTTCAGTCACTAGAAAAACATGACGTCTCATGTTTTCAGAGACACACAAGATAGGGCACATTGTTGTCCATTTTTTTGTCAGTTTACCAAAACAAATGTGAGAAAGATGTGATTCGCCGTTTGATATAAAATATGACAAGTAGCCTAGTAGGTTGCATGCAATAATATGAATCGCTGGGACATGGGTTCTAGCTGACTTTGCAAATTTCTAAATCGTAAGTAAAAAATTAAATTTGACAATAAAATAAAATTAATGTAATGAAGTTCTACAATTTACATAGCAAATAAAATAAATAAATAAAGTCAATAAAATCTCTAAGCCCGGAAATCCTTTTTAAGTGTTTTTAAAGTGTATTTTAAACAGCTCAGAAAGATACTTTACCGAGTGTCTTGCAAGATATCAAAGAACTGAAATTGTCTTTGTACTTCAAACGACTTTTATAAGCCCCTATAAAGAATTTATAAATATAATATGTTGTCTTTCTACTTGTATTTAAATGGTCTGTAAAAGAAGCTATAAAACCTTTTTTCCTACTAGGGACATTTGCTTATTTGGAAAAATGCAGATTCTTAGTTTTGAAATAATGATATGGAGTTTACGGCATTATCTTAAGCAAATAAAAATACATTGAAACTGATGTACGATGAGAGAGGCATTGAAAAATTAGGGGGTTTGCAACATTAGTGTAGAAAATCGGTATTTCTTCATTGTTTTCCGGCGAATTTTCAAATTTTTTGTTAGAAAAATAAGATGAAGACAAATGAAGCATGGATTCAACCAAGTATATCCCAAAAGCCACCCACACTTTGTTGGGATATTTGATAACCTCTTTGAGTTGAAGCATTTTTAAAATCAATCTTTTTTAACAAGAGAAGACAACTTCAAACAGGGTCGCTAATCCAGTTTTTAATATTAATTAAAATCCTTTTAGGGGCTTTGTCTATACAAATAACGCTATTGTAATCCGCTGATACATTGTAAAAAAAAACAGAAACTTTTTTTTTGAACCGCTCTAAATTACGTGCACTGTTATCGTTTTGTTTTGTACCCTTAGTATCTAAGAGGCTGTGGTATCTTATGTCTAAACAATTTTCTTTTTAGGACGGTGGGCGCAAGCGGTATGGTGATAGATGGTACGAAAAAAGTTTAGTAGAACGATTAGAATTGTTGTCTGAGTTGGGATAGAATAAACTGCTAATGCTTCTTTTGGCACAATCGAATACATAAATTAAAATCTGTTGTGACACAGAAAGAATGAAAACGGGAAAAAGAATAGTAGAAAATCAAATCATGTGTATATTTTAAGCGAGGCAATGATATATTACGGACACACTGCAGCAAATGTTAAAATTCACATACCAAGATTACGAAAAGTGGGAAAAGTTCGAAACTAAAACAAATCGGAAGTTACCAAAATATCCCTGGCAGAACATGTCCAAAATCGGGTAATAAGAGCTCAAAACTGACATTTTGTAAAATTTTGGAATTTTTTTGGAAACCACTACTCAAACCAGGAATGGGTATTAAGATCATAATATTTTTTATTAAATTTTGTAAAGAAAACTATAATGAAATGTTTTGTAATCTGTACCAAGTTCCTGCAGTGCATTTTAAAGTCGAATAATATCTCTCTGTATCACTTAAGATAGTATTTGACGAATTGATGTGAAGCTAAGTAACGGGCGTTAAGTAGTGCTATAGTGTATCAGAGAAAACTTGGAACAAGAAATCAGTAAAACGGGGAAAGATTGAAGTGAATTGAAGCACTTGCTAATGAGCGTCCATGGTAAAAGAGTTTTGTGGATGCCCTATGATCCGTGAGAAGAAGAACAACAATGTCATTAGTTGGTTAAGGAAAGTTACAGTCATCATTTGGCTGTATAGGTGATAAACGTAGCTGGGCAAAAAGTACCGCGCGCGCGGCTGCGGCAGAGAGAGGACATTTTATCATATACGTATATAAAGCGGAGAGCGTAAAAATCAATTCAGTTCGATTTGAAAAGCACACAGCAACACAACTACAAATGCATTAAAGAGCATTGAAGAGAACTACGTGTGTGGTTGTACCCAGCTCTGATGATAAATAATTTAAATAGTATGAAATTAGGTTTGCTCTAATCATTTATTAAAGGTTATCATTTGAATAAGAGCAATTGATACTTAAGAGAAAAAGAGCACAAGGTACTATCCATCTCTTCTGACCTTGACAGCAACCCTTTTTATGTGCAAACATGTTTATGCTCACTACATCTTATGTTATTTTTTATTTGGAAACTCTTTACCCCACTGCTCTAAGATTAACATTTTCATTTTCAATAACGTTACGTGTATGTAACGTGAAGTTAGGATAAGTCTATTGAAACAATTAATTTTGCTGTAAACATTGAACATTGATGACGTCGAATATGTACATTAGAGCGAGTCAGAAAAAATTTTTTGTTTTAGCACGATGTGTCAGCGGATTGCAGTAGCCATGTATGGCTAGAAAAAGCTCCTCAAAAAGATTTTCATAAATATTGGAAACTGGCTTAACGCTGGTGCAAGTTAAACAAGAGGTTATCAAATTTTCCAACAAAGTTGGGGTGTTTTACGGGTATCGAAGAATACGAATCCGTGATAAGGTTTTTTTCATCTTCGTTTTTGCTTATAAAAAAATTAAAAGATGAACGGAATAAAATTAAAAAACACCGATTTTCTACTTTACAGTTGCAAAATCACCCGATATTATTTAATTGCCGAGCCCGTGATGCATCGGCTTTAATGTATTTGTATTTGGTTAAAAAAAATGCCATAGCCCCCATATCATTATTTTATTTCAAAACCAAGATATCTGCATTTTTCTAAATTAATAAACGTGGCATAATTTGAAATTTTTCTCCGATTTTCAAAAATTTAAATCCGCTGACACATCGTGAAAAAAACAAAAAGTTTTTTTTGAACCGCTCTAGTGTACATTCATATGTATGTATGTACATATAATCGTAACTTTCGTTTATATTTAAATGTAACCTATCCAGTGGTATCTAAAAGTTTTATAACCTTTTTCTCTTGGTTGTAGTATTAAATTTTAATATATAATCTTGAATGTTTTTAAATTGAATGTACGAGTATGTATCCATAAAATGTATGTTAATGATATTTATAGATTCATGTTGTACATATACTTTTAATTATTGTGCCTTGTAGCTTGGATGTTTTTTTTTTATTTTATATTGATTGCCCAAAACTATTTGCTTGTATTTCAAAACAAAATGCATTTAATTTTTCTATCCTTAGTACATACAAGCAAATCATAAAAATATTAAAGATCATTGAAATTTTTTTTAGATAATATTTTTTTGACTTAGGTACACTTTTTTCATCACGAATATAATTTTAATTTCAGGTCATATATGTCACATCCCCTTATATCTCCATATCACCATCATTTTTTCACAAGAGATGAGTTCGATTCATTATTTAGGTCAGAATAATGCTGCATTTTTATCTTTTTTTAATCACAATAAAATTTACCACTATATAATTTTCTTGTAAACATTTAAACCTCACTAAAATTGCATTTTGCTTTCGATTTATATTATTTTCCAATGTGATAATTTTTCCTATAAAAATATGTTTATAGATTTTTTGTAAGTTGAAATTAACTACACTGACAAGACCAAACAACGCGCACACTAGAACGTGACGACGACACCGACGAACGTCTCGATACTTACTCGTTGATTTCTGCTCTACACCTTCACATCAAGGGTAGAAAAGCAGATTTTTAGAACTCCAAAGTATGCTTGCTCATCAAAAATAGGAAAGGAAATATTTTAACAAGAGTTCTCATTTCACTCTACACATTCTTAATAATGAAGAGGCAATGAGATGAAAGAGAACATTTTATATTGTACTCAATAGTCGTTGCTCATTTTATTCGCAACTATACTAGATTTACACGAGTCAATTTTCAGGTATAATTTGTGACATTGCCTTTCGAAGTTGCATCATAGAACTTTAATGCACGTATTCGTAATACTAGCTATCAATTTTTCTGGCCCTGTGAACATGACAGGTTATTCTTTATTCCATATCTCAATATTTAATATCATGGAAGAAAGAAAAGTGTCTTAATGAAAATGTTGTGTTGCCTTACCATTATGAGTTCCCGATCCCGCATCCAATTATTATTTTATTTGATATGTTAATAGGAAAAATGACGCAACAGAGTTCCCCCAAAATGGTCGGTCTTACACTTATGCATTTTCCTAGCTGTCTGTTTTACTGATCCTAAGACTCAGACGAATTTATTTCCTTATTCCACAGAACAAAAATGATTGTTGCCATGGAAGATGGAAAATGGTGTATTTCTTACAAATATGGCTTGTGGCCCTGCAATTATGAGTTCACCAACCCCATGTTATAAATGCCCATACATCAAGTTTACATATTTCATTGGTGCAATCCAATTACAATCTAGT
The DNA here is from genome assembly GCA_963680825.1 of Meiosimyza decipiens. NCBI lineage: Eukaryota > Metazoa > Arthropoda > Insecta > Diptera > Lauxaniidae > Meiosimyza > Meiosimyza decipiens. The sequence continues at coordinate 148,658,041 of OY804258.1, forward strand.
TTACTGTGTCCTAATGAGCGTACTTGCATCAGTACGAATATAACACACAGGTTGCAACACCAGCAGACTAAGGAGACAGTAGTGTCAACGAAGCAACGATGTCAAAGTGACAGCAATGTCATGATTAGCCGTTGCAGCCCTGCAATGGTGGAAAAAGACAAGCGTACTTGCATCAGTGCGAACATAACACACAGGTGGCAACATCAGCCGACAAGGAGACAGTAGTGTCAACGAAGCAACGATGTCAAAGTGACAGCAATGTCATGATTAGCCGTTGCAGCCCTGCAATGGTGGAAAAAGACAAGCGTACTTGCAACAGTACGAAAATAACAGACAGGTAGCAACACCAGCCGACTAAGGAGACAGTAGTGGTAACGCACCAACGATGTCAAAGTAACAGCGATGTCATGATCAACTGTTGCGAGTGCCGTTTTGTTAGCCGAAGTTGGCAGAAGTGTTCACAATCGTGCCACGTGTTTTTCACCAAGTTAAAATTAAATAACGGCTCCATTTCACGTGGTTTGATGACCCGCGAAATGTTACGACTGTACTTTCGATTTGAGTGTTAGGAATTGAATCATTTAAAAGAAATGACTTAAAAACACGTTGTACTATTGACATAAGTGAATCTAAAAATAAATTATAATGCACACATAATAAAATAATGAGAAATAAATATCCTAAAGAGGGAAATATTGAGAATCTTGAATCTAAAAACAATTTATAATGCACACATAATAAAATAATGAAAACGAAATATCCTAAAGAGGGAAATATTGAGAATCTGTGAGCTGAAAAAAGAACCTACCAATATATAAGAGCAAAAGGTTAAAAACCCGTTATAACGTGAATACTCCACAAGTTGAATATAAAAGTCCCCAATAGATAAAAGCGCAAGCTTTAAAGCACCGCTAAAATGAGAATTGACCTTGAAGGTCAACAATAAAATGAAGAAACCCTATTTAATCGTAAACGATTTTAAAGAAGTGAATAAAATACATCATATTAGTGACATGAACAATTTAAAAAAGAAATAATACATACATAATAAAATAATAAAAGTAAAATATCTTAGAGGGAAAATATAGAGATTCTGTGAGCTGAAAAAAAGTCCCACCAATATACAAAAACGCAAGGTTAAAAAAGTTTTCGACAAAAGCGCAAGCTAAAGATCACCATTACAGTGAGAATTAATCTTGAAGGTCAGCAATAAAATGGAGGAGCTCTACATAATCGTAAACGATTTTAAAACTAAACTTTAAAATTGCTAATTACATAAAGTAGCTACTCGCATATAATGAAAAATGTTTGGAAATAACCAAACATAAATTTAAGAACTTTACGAAATTCTACTCAATATTGGTAATATATATTAAGGAAAGAAAACAGTAACTTTTTCAGTTACATACGAGTCATTTATTAATTTGTACACGTTCATCAGATCAGATTAACCACTTTAGATTTGCCTTAATAAAGGCATCGACTTGTACATTTAAACGCTAAGAACTACAAGAACAACTTTGTGTTTATAGTAGTTATTTTTCAACGACATATGTCTTACGGAATGCATGGCATATTTTAAGAGAGAGAGAGATCAACTGTTGCAGCCCTGCAATGGTGGCAAAAGACAAGCGTACTTGCATCAGTACAGAAATATCACAGAGGTAGCAACACCAACGGACTAAGGAGACAGTAGTGTCAACACACCAATGATGTCAAAGTGACAGCGATGTCATGATTAGCTGTTGCAGCCCTGCAATGGTGGAACGAGACAAACTTACTTGCATCAGTACGAAGATAGCACACAGGTGGCAACACCAGCCGACTTAGGAGACAGTAGTGTCAACGCACCAACGATGTCAAAGTGACAGCAATGTCATGATCTGTTGTTGCAACCCTGCAATGGTGGAAAAAGAACAAGAACAAGAGGAACGACTATAAAAATGGCTGTTCAAGCAAAAAGGAGCTTAGTTGCATCAAGCCACCGGCCAGCTAAGACCTCAGGAAGAAGTCAGTGACCAGTCACAGCAGCAGCCGCCAAGCACAAGCAGTTCAGTTGCATCGAGCCACCGGCCAGCTAAGACCTCCGGAAGAAGTCAGCGAGGAGTAACAGCAGCGGGCGCCAGGAACACGAGGTAAATGTTTTGGTTGCATTTTAAACAGTAGTGTGTAGAGTATGGTAGTGGTGGAGGTAGTAGCAATTTTTACTGTAGTGAGCGTCGAATTTGGACTCTCGAGAGTACGCTATCGTACATTCGTGCTGCTCGTGAACCAAATACGATACTCATTCAGGCGCGCGAAACTTGAGGTTTCACGGTACTACTGTCGCTCTGCAATTATTCGACAGACAGCTACAGTGAAATTGAGAGCGGAGCGCAGGAGTAGAATTAGTAGTAGTAGTGGGTTGAGCTAGAAATGGGTTGTTGGATTTTGAACAGTAGTGTGTAGGGTGGTGGTGGTGGTTGAGCTAGTAGCATTGTTACTGTAGTGAGCGTCGAATTTGGACTCACGAGAGCAGGCTATCGCATATTCGTGCTACTCGTGATCCAAATACGATACTCATTCAGGCGCGCGAAACTTGAGGTTTCACGGTACTACTGTCGCTCTGCAATTATTCGACAGGCAGCTACAGTGAAATTGAGAGTGGAGCGCAGGAGTAGAGCTAGTAGTAGTAGTAGTAGTAGTAGTAGTGGTTGAGCTAGTAGCATTGTTACTGTAGTGAGTAGTGAGGACAGGAGCAACGACTCTAAAAGTGGCTGTTCAAGCCAAAAAGGAGTTCAGTTGCATCGAGCCACCGGCCAGCTAAGACCTCCGGAAGAAGTCAGCGAGGAGTAACAGCAGCAGCGGGCGCCAGGAACACGAGGTAAATGTTTTGGTTGCATTTTAAACAGTAGTGTGTAGAGTATGGTAGTGGTGGAGGTAGTAGCAATTTTTACTGTAGTGAGCGTCGAATTTGGACTCTCGAGAGTACGCTATCGTACATTCGTGCTGCTCGTGAACCAAATACGATACTCATTCAGGCGCGCGAAACTTGAGGTTTCACGGTACTACTGTCGCTCTGCAATTATTCGACAGACAGCTACAGTGAAATTGAGAGCGGAGCGCAGGAGTAGAATTAGTAGTAGTAGTGGGTTGAGCTAGAAATGGGTTGTTGGATTTTGAACAGTAGTGTGTAGGGTGGTGGTGGTGGTTGAGCTAGTAGCATTGTTACTGTAGTGAGCGTCGAATTTGGACTCACGAGAGCAGGCTATCGCATATTCGTGCTACTCGTGATCCAAATACGATACTCATTCAGGCGCGCGAAACTTGAGGTTTCACGGTACTACTGTCGCTCTGCAATTATTCGACAGGCAGCTACAGTGAAATTGAGAGTGGAGCGCAGGAGTAGAGCTAGTAGTAGTAGTAGTAGTAGTAGTAGTGGTTGAGCTAGTAGCATTGTTACTGTAGTGAGTAGTGAGGACAGGAGCAACGACTCTAAAAGTGGCTGTTCAAGCCAAAAAGGAGTTCAGTTGCATCGAGCCACCGGCCAGCTAAGACCTCCGGAAGAAGTCAGCGAGGAGTAACAGCAGCAGCGGGCGCCAGGAACACGAGGTAAATGTTTTGGTTGCATTTTAAACAGTAGTGTGTAGAGTATGGTAGTGGTGGAGGTAGTAGCAATTTTTACTGTAGTGAGCGTCGAATTTGGACTCTCGAGAGTACGCTATCGTACATTCGTGCTGCTCGTGAACCAAATACGATACTCATTCAGGCGCGCGAAACTTGAGGTTTCACGGTACTACTGTCGCTCTGCAATTATTCGACAGACAGCTACAGTGAAATTGAGAGCGGAGCGCAGGAGTAGAATTAGTAGTAGTAGTGGGTTGAGCTAGAAATGGGTTGTTGGATTTTGAACAGTAGTGTGTAGGGTGGTGGTGGTGGTTGAGCTAGTAGCATTGTTACTGTAGTGAGCGTCGAATTTGGACTCACGAGAGCAGGCTATCGCATATTCGTGCTACTCGTGATCCAAATACGATACTCATTCAGGCGCGCGAAACTTGAGGTTTCACGGTACTACTGTCGCTCTGCAATTATTCGACAGGCAGCTACAGTGAAATTGAGAGTGGAGCGCAGGAGTAGAGCTAGTAGTAGTAGTAGTAGTAGTAGTAGTGGTTGAGCTAGTAGCATTGTTACTGTAGTGAGTAGTGAGGACAGGAGCAACGACTCTAAAAGTGGCTGTTCAAGCCAAAAAGGAGTTCAGTTGCATCGAGCCACCGGCCAGCTAAGACCTCCGGAAGAAGTCAGCGAGGAGTAACAGCAGCGGGCGCCAGGAACACGAGGTAAATGTTTTGGTTGCATTTTAAACAGTAGTGTGTAGAGTATGGTAGTGGTGGAGGTAGTAGCAATTTTTACTGTAGTGAGCGTCGAATTTGGACTCTCGAGAGTACGCTATCGTACATTCGTGCTGCTCGTGAACCAAATACGATACTCATTCAGGCGCGCGAAACTTGAGGTTTCACGGTACTACTGTCGCTCTGCAATTATTCGACAGACAGCTACAGTGAAATTGAGAGCGGAGCGCAGGAGTAGAATTAGTAGTAGTAGTGGGTTGAGCTAGAAATGGGTTGTTGGATTTTGAACAGTAGTGTGTAGGGTGGTGGTGGTGGTTGAGCTAGTAGCATTGTTACTGTAGTGAGCGTCGAATTTGGACTCACGAGAGCAGGCTATCGCATATTCGTGCTACTCGTGATCCAAATACGATACTCATTCAGGCGCGCGAAACTTGAGGTTTCACGGTACTACTGTCGCTCTGCAATTATTCGACAGGCAGCTACAGTGAAATTGAGAGTGGAGCGCAGGAGTAGAGCTAGTAGTAGTAGTAGTAGTAGTAGTAGTGGTTGAGCTAGTAGCATTGTTACTGTAGTGAGTAGTGAGGACAGGAGCAACGACTCTAAAAGTGGCTGTTCAAGCCAAAAAGGAGTTCAGTTGCATCGAGCCACCGGCCAGCTAAGACCTCCGGAAGAAGTCAGCGAGGAGTAACAGCAGCGGGCGCCAGGAACACGAGGTAAATGTTTTGGTTGCATTTTAAACAGTAGTGTGTAGAGTATGGTAGTGGTGGAGGTAGTAGCAATTTTTACTGTAGTGAGCGTCGAATTTGGACTCTCGAGAGTACGCTATCGTACATTCGTGCTGCTCGTGAACCAAATACGATACTCATTCAGGCGCGCGAAACTTGAGGTTTCACGGTACTACTGTCGCTCTGCAATTATTCGACAGACAGCTACAGTGAAATTGAGAGCGGAGCGCAGGAGTAGAATTAGTAGTAGTAGTGGGTTGAGCTAGAAATGGGTTGTTGGATTTTGAACAGTAGTGTGTAGGGTGGTGGTGGTGGTTGAGCTAGTAGCATTGTTACTGTAGTGAGCGTCGAATTTGGACTCACGAGAGCAGGCTATCGCATATTCGTGCTACTCGTGATCCAAATACGATACTCATTCAGGCGCGCGAAACTTGAGGTTTCACGGTACTACTGTCGCTCTGCAATTATTCGACAGGCAGCTACAGTGAAATTGAGAGTGGAGCGCAGGAGTAGAGCTAGTAGTAGTAGTAGTAGTAGTAGTAGTGGTTGAGCTAGTAGCATTGTTACTGTAGTGAGTAGTGAGGACAGGAGCAACGACTCTAAAAGTGGCTGTTCAAGCCAAAAAGGAGTTCAGTTGCATCGAGCCACCGGCCAGCTAAGACCTCCGGAAGAAGTCAGCGAGGAGTAACAGCAGCGGGCGCCAGGAACACGAGGTAAATGTTTTGGTTGCATTTTAAACAGTAGTGTGTAGAGTATGGTAGTGGTGGAGGTAGTAGCAATTTTTACTGTAGTGAGCGTCGAATTTGGACTCTCGAGAGTACGCTATCGTACATTCGTGCTGCTCGTGAACCAAATACGATACTCATTCAGGCGCGCGAAACTTGAGGTTTCACGGTACTACTGTCGCTCTGCAATTATTCGACAGACAGCTACAGTGAAATTGAGAGCGGAGCGCAGGAGTAGAATTAGTAGTAGTAGTGGGTTGAGCTAGAAATGGGTTGTTGGATTTTGAACAGTAGTGTGTAGGGTGGTGGTGGTGGTTGAGCTAGTAGCATTGTTACTGTAGTGAGCGTCGAATTTGGACTCACGAGAGCAGGCTATCGCATATTCGTGCTACTCGTGATCCAAATACGATACTCATTCAGGCGCGCGAAACTTGAGGTTTCACGGTACTACTGTCGCTCTGCAATTATTCGACAGGCAGCTACAGTGAAATTGAGAGTGGAGCGCAGGAGTAGAGCTAGTAGTAGTAGTAGTAGTAGTAGTAGTGGTTGAGCTAGTAGCATTGTTACTGTAGTGAGTAGTGAGGACAGGAGCAACGACTCTAAAAGTGGCTGTTCAAGCCAAAAAGGAGTTCAGTTGCATCGAGCCACCGGCCAGCTAAGACCTCCGGAAGAAGTCAGCGAGGAGTAACAGCAGCGGGCGCCAGGAACACGAGGTAAATGTTTTGGTTGCATTTTAAACAGTAGTGTGTAGAGTATGGTAGTGGTGGAGGTAGTAGCAATTTTTACTGTAGTGAGCGTCGAATTTGGACTCTCGAGAGTACGCTATCGTACATTCGTGCTGCTCGTGAACCAAATACGATACTCATTCAGGCGCGCGAAACTTGAGGTTTCACGGTACTACTGTCGCTCTGCAATTATTCGACAGACAGCTACAGTGAAATTGAGAGCGGAGCGCAGGAGTAGAATTAGTAGTAGTAGTGGGTTGAGCTAGAAATGGGTTGTTGGATTTTGAACAGTAGTGTGTAGGGTGGTGGTGGTGGTTGAGCTAGTAGCATTGTTACTGTAGTGAGCGTCGAATTTGGACTCACGAGAGCAGGCTATCGCATATTCGTGCTACTCGTGATCCAAATACGATACTCATTCAGGCGCGCGAAACTTGAGGTTTCACGGTACTACTGTCGCTCTGCAATTATTCGACAGGCAGCTACAGTGAAATTGAGAGTGGAGCGCAGGAGTAGAGCTAGTAGTAGTAGTAGTAGTAGTAGTAGTGGTTGAGCTAGTAGCATTGTTACTGTAGTGAGTAGTGAGGACAGGAGCAACGACTCTAAAAGTGGCTGTTCAAGCCAAAAAGGAGTTCAGTTGCATCGAGCCACCGGCCAGCTAAGACCTCCGGAAGAAGTCAGCGAGGAGTAACAGCAGCGGGCGCCAGGAACACGAGGTAAATGTTTTGGTTGCATTTTAAACAGTAGTGTGTAGAGTATGGTAGTGGTGGAGGTAGTAGCAATTTTTACTGTAGTGAGCGTCGAATTTGGACTCTCGAGAGTACGCTATCGTACATTCGTGCTGCTCGTGAACCAAATACGATACTCATTCAGGCGCGCGAAACTTGAGGTTTCACGGTACTACTGTCGCTCTGCAATTATTCGACAGACAGCTACAGTGAAATTGAGAGCGGAGCGCAGGAGTAGAATTAGTAGTAGTAGTGGGTTGAGCTAGAAATGGGTTGTTGGATTTTTGTTGGATTTTGAACAGTAGTGTGTAGGGTGGTGGTGGTTGAGCTAGTAGCATTGTTACTGTAGTGAGCGTCGAATTTGGACTCACGAGAGCAGGCTATCGCATATTCGTGCTACTCGTGATCCAAATACGATACTCATTCAGGCGCGCGAAACTTGAGGTTTCACGTACTACTGTCGCTCTGCAATTATTCGACAGGCAGCTACAGTGAAATTGAGAGTGGAGCGCAGGAGTAGAGCTAGTAGTAGTAGTAGTAGTAGTAGTGGTTGAGCTAGTAGCATTGTTACTGTAGTGAGTAGTGAGGACAGGAGCAACGACTCTAAAAGTGGCTGTTCAAGCCAAAAAGGAGTTCAGTTGCATCGAGCCACCGGCCAGCTAAGACCTCCGGAAGAAGTCAGCGAGGAGTAACAGCAGCGGGGCGCCAGGAACACGAGGTAAATGTTTTGGTTGCATTTTAAACAGTAGTGTGTAGAGTATGGTAGTGGTGGAGGTAGTAGCAATTTTTACTGTAGTGAGCGTCGAATTTGGACTCTCGAGAGTACGCTATCGTACATTCGTGCTGCTCGTGAACCAAATACGATACTCATTCAGGCGCGCGAAACTTGAGGTTTCACGGTACTACTGTCGCTCTGCAATTATTCGACAGACAGCTACAGTGAAATTGAGAGCGGAGCGCAGGAGTAGAATTAGTAGTAGTAGTGGGTTGAGCTAGAAATGGGTTGTTGGATTTTGAACAGTAGTGTGTAGGGTGGTGGTGGTTGAGCTAGTAGCATTGTTACTGTAGTGAGCGTCGAATTTGGACTCACGAGAGCAGGCTATCGCATATTCGTGCTACTCGTGATCCAAATACGATACTCATTCAGGCGCGCGAAACTTGAGGTTTCACGGTACTACTGTCGCTCTGCAATTATTCGACAGGCAGCTACAGTGAAATTGAGAGTGGAGCGCAGGAGTAGAGCTAGTAGTAGTAGTAGTAGTAGTAGTGGTTGAGCTAGTAGCATTGTTACTGTAGTGAGTAGTGAGGACAGGAGCAACGACTCTAAAAGTGGCTGTTCAAGCCAAAAAGGAGTTCAGTTGCATCGAGCCACCGGCCAGCTAAGACCTCCGGAAGAAGTCAGCGAGGAGTAACAGCAGCGGGCGCCAGGAACACGAGGTAAATGTTTTGGTTGCATTTTAAACAGTAGTGTGTAGAGTATGGTAGTGGTGGAGGTAGTAGCAATTTTTACTGTAGTGAGCGTCGAATTTGGACTCTCGAGAGTACGCTATCGTACATTCGTGCTGCTCGTGAACCAAATACGATACTCATTCAGGCGCGCGAAACTTGAGGTTTCACGGTACTACTGTCGCTCTGCAATTATTCGACAGACAGCTACAGTGAAATTGAGAGCGGAGCGCAGGAGTAGAATTAGTAGTAGTAGTGGGTTGAGCTAGAAATGGGTTGTTGGATTTTGAACAGTAGTGTGTAGGGTGGTGGTGGTGGTTGAGCTAGTAGCATTGTTACTGTAGTGAGCGTCGAATTTGGACTCACGAGAGCAGGCTATCGCATATTCGTGCTACTCGTGATCCAAATACGATACTCATTCAGGCGCGCGAAACTTGAGGTTTCACGGTACTACTGTCGCTCTGCAATTATTCGACAGGCAGCTACAGTGAAATTGAGAGTGGAGCGCAGGAGTAGAGCTAGTAGTAGTAGTAGTAGTAGTAGTGGTTGAGCTAGTAGCATTGTTACTGTAGTGAGTAGTGAGGACAGGAGCAACGACTCTAAAAGTGGCTGTTCAAGCCAAAAAGGAGTTCAGTTGCATCGAGCCACCGGCCAGCTAAGACCTCCGGAAGAAGTCAGCGAGGAGTAACAGCAGCGGGCGCCAGGAACACGAGGTAAATGTTTTGGTTGCATTTTAAACAGTAGTGTGTAGAGTATGGTAGTGGTGGAGGTAGTAGCAATTTTTACTGTAGTGAGCGTCGAATTTGGACTCTCGAGAGTACGCTATCGTACATTCGTGCTGCTCGTGAACCAAATACGATACTCATTCAGGCGCGCGAAACTTGAGGTTTCACGGTACTACTGTCGCTCTGCAATTATTCGACAGACAGCTACAGTGAAATTGAGAGCGGAGCGCAGGAGTAGAATTAGTAGTAGTAGTGGGTTGAGCTAGAAATGGGTTGTTGGATTTTGAACAGTAGTGTGTAGTGGTGGTGGTGGTTGAGCTAGTAGCATTGTTACTGTAGTGAGCGTCGAATTTGGACTCACGAGAGCAGGCTATCGCATATTCGTGCTACTCGTGATCCAAATACGATACTCATTCAGGCGCGCGAAACTTGAGGTTTCACGGTACTACTGTCGCTCTGCAATTATTCGACAGGCAGCTACAGTGAAATTGAGAGTGGAGCGCAGGAGTAGAGCTAGTAGTAGTAGTAGTAGTAGTAGTGGTTGAGCTAGTAGCATTGTTACTGTAGTGAGTAGTGAGGACAGGAGCAACGACTCTAAAAGTGGCTGTTCAAGCCAAAAAGGAGTTCAGTTGCATCGAGCCACCGGCCAGCTAAGACCTCCGGAAGAAGTCAGCGAGGAGTAACAGCAGCGGGCGCCAGGAACACGAGGTAAATGTTTTGGTTGCATTTTAAACAGTAGTGTGTAGAGTATGGTAGTGGTGGAGGTAGTAGCAATTTTTACTGTAGTGAGCGTCGAATTTGGACTCTCGAGAGTACGCTATCGTACATTCGTGCTGCTCGTGAACCAAATACGATACTCATTCAGGCGCGCGAAACTTGAGGTTTCACGGTACTACTGTCGCTCTGCAATTATTCGACAGACAGCTACAGTGAAATTGAGAGCGGAGCGCAGGAGTAGAATTAGTAGTAGTAGTGGGTTGAGCTAGAAATGGGTTGTTGGATTTTGAACAGTAGTGTGTAGGGTGGTGGTGGTGGTTGAGCTAGTAGCATTGTTACTGTAGTGAGCGTCGAATTTGGACTCACGAGAGCAGGCTATCGCATATTCGTGCTACTCGTGATCCAAATACGATACTCATTCAGGCGCGCGAAACTTGAGGTTTCACGGTACTACTGTCGCTCTGCAATTATTCGACAGGCAGCTACAGTGAAATTGAGAGTGGAGCGCAGGAGTAGAGCTAGTAGTAGTAGTAGTAGTAGTAGTGGTTGAGCTAGTAGCATTGTTACTGTAGTGAGTAGTGAGGACAGGAGCAACGACTCTAAAAGTGGCTGTTCAAGCCAAAAAGGAGTTCAGTTGCATCGAGCCACCGGCCAGCTAAGACCTCCGGAAGAAGTCAGCGAGGAGTAACAGCAGCGGGCGCCAGGAACACGAGGTAAATGTTTTGGTTGCATTTTAAACAGTAGTGTGTAGAGTATGGTAGTGGTGGAGGTAGTAGCAATTTTTACTGTAGTGAGCGTCGAATTTGGACTCTCGAGAGTACGCTATCGTACATTCGTGCTGCTCGTGAACCAAATACGATACTCATTCAGGCGCGCGAAACTTGAGGTTTCACGGTACTACTGTCGCTCTGCAATTATTCGACAGACAGCTACAGTGAAATTGAGAGCGGAGCGCAGGAGTAGAATTAGTAGTAGTAGTGGGTTGAGCTAGAAATGGGTTGTTGGATTTTGAACAGTAGTGTGTAGGGTGGTGGTGGTGGTTGAGCTAGTAGCATTGTTACTGTAGTGAGCGTCGAATTTGGACTCACGAGAGCAGGCTATCGCATATTCGTGCTACTCGTGATCCAAATACGATACTCATTCAGGCGCGCGAAACTTGAGGTTTCACGGTACTACTGTCGCTCTGCAATTATTCGACAGGCAGCTACAGTGAAATTGAGAGTGGAGCGCAGGAGTAGAGCTAGTAGTAGTAGTAGTAGTAGTAGTGGTTGAGCTAGTAGCATTGTTACTGTAGTGAGTAGTGAGGACAGGAGCAACGACTCTAAAAGTGGCTGTTCAAGCCAAAAAGGAGTTCAGTTGCATCGAGCCACCGGCCAGCTAAGACCTCCGGAAGAAGTCAGCGAGGAGTAACAGCAGCGGGCGCCAGGAACACGAGGTAAATGTTTTGGTTGCATTTTAAACAGTAGTGTGTAGAGTATGGTAGTGGTGGAGGTAGTAGCAATTTTTACTGTAGTGAGCGTCGAATTTGGACTCTCGAGAGTACGCTATCGTACATTCGTGCTGCTCGTGAACCAAATACGATACTCATTCAGGCGCGCGAAACTTGAGGTTTCACGGTACTACTGTCGCTCTGCAATTATTCGACAGACAGCTACAGTGAAATTGAGAGCGGAGCGCAGGAGTAGAATTAGTAGTAGTAGTGGGTTGAGCTAGAAATGGGTTGTTGGATTTTGAACAGTAGTGTGTAGGGTGGTGGTGGTGGTTGAGCTAGTAGCATTGTTACTGTAGTGAGCGTCGAATTTGGACTCACGAGAGCAGGCTATCGCATATTCGTGCTACTCGTGATCCAAATACGATACTCATTCAGGCGCGCGAAACTTGAGGTTTCACGGTACTACTGTCGCTCTGCAATTATTCGACAGGCAGCTACAGTGAAATTGAGAGTGGAGCGCAGGAGTAGAGCTAGTAGTAGTAGTAGTAGTAGTAGTGGTTGAGCTAGTAGCATTGTTACTGTAGTGAGTAGTGAGGACAGGAGCAACGACTCTAAAAGTGGCTGTTCAAGCCAAAAAGGAGTTCAGTTGCATCGAGCCACCGGCCAGCTAAGACCTCCGGAAGAAGTCAGCGAGGAGTAACAGCAGCGGGCGCCAGGAACACGAGGTAAATGTTTTGGTTGCATTTTAAACAGTAGTGTGTAGAGTATGGTAGTGGTGGAGGTAGTAGCAATTTTTACTGTAGTGAGCGTCGAATTTGGACTCTCGAGAGTACGCTATCGTACATTCGTGCTGCTCGTGAACCAAATACGATACTCATTCAGGCGCGCGAAACTTGAGGTTTCACGGTACTACTGTCGCTCTGCAATTATTCGACAGACAGCTACAGTGAAATTGAGAGCGGAGCGCAGGAGTAGAATTAGTAGTAGTAGTGGGTTGAGCTAGAAATGGGTTGTTGGATTTTGAACAGTAGTGTGTAGGGTGGTGGTGGTGGTTGAGCTAGTAGCATTGTTACTGTAGTGAGCGTCGAATTTGGACTCACGAGAGCAGGCTATCGCATATTCGTGCTACTCGTGATCCAAATACGATACTCATTCAGGCGCGCGAAACTTGAGGTTTCACGGTACTACTGTCGCTCTGCAATTATTCGACAGGCAGCTACAGTGAAATTGAGAGTGGAGCGCAGGAGTAGAGCTAGTAGTAGTAGTAGTAGTAGTAGTGGTTGAGCTAGTAGCATTGTTACTGTAGTGAGTAGTGAGGACAGGAGCAACGACTCTAAAAGTGGCTGTTCAAGCCAAAAAGGAGTTCAGTTGCATCGAGCCACCGGCCAGCTAAGACCTCCGGAAGAAGTCAGCGAGGAGTAACAGCAGCGGGCGCCAGGAACACGAGGTAAATGTTTTGGTTGCATTTTAAACAGTAGTGTGTAGAGTATGGTAGTGGTGGAGGTAGTAGCAATTTTTACTGTAGTGAGCGTCGAATTTGGACTCTCGAGAGTACGCTATCGTACATTCGTGCTGCTCGTGAACCAAATACGATACTCATTCAGGCGCGCGAAACTTGAGGTTTCACGGTACTACTGTCGCTCTGCAATTATTCGACAGACAGCTACAGTGAAATTGAGAGCGGAGCGCAGGAGTAGAATTAGTAGTAGTAGTGGGTTGAGCTAGAAATGGGTTGTTGGATTTTGAACAGTAGTGTGTAGGGTGGTGGTGGTGGTTGAGCTAGTAGCATTGTTACTGTAGTGAGCGTCGAATTTGGACTCACGAGAGCAGGCTATCGCATATTCGTGCTACTCGTGATCCAAATACGATACTCATTCAGGCGCGCGAAACTTGAGGTTTCACGGTACTACTGTCGCTCTGCAATTATTCGACAGGCAGCTACAGTGAAATTGAGAGTGGAGCGCAGGAGTAGAGCTAGTAGTAGTAGTAGTAGTAGTAGTGGTTGAGCTAGTAGCATTGTTACTGTAGTGAGTAGTGAGGACAGGAGCAACGACTCTAAAAGTGGCTGTTCAAGCCAAAAAGGAGTTCAGTTGCATCGAGCCACCGGCCAGCTAAGACCTCCGGAAGAAGTCAGCGAGGAGTAACAGCAGCGGGCGCCAGGAACACGAGGTAAATGTTTTGGTTGCATTTTAAACAGTAGTGTGTAGAGTATGGTAGTGGTGGAGGTAGTAGCAATTTTTACTGTAGTGAGCGTCGAATTTGGACTCTCGAGAGTACGCTATCGTACATTCGTGCTGCTCGTGAACCAAATACGATACTCATTCAGGCGCGCGAAACTTGAGGTTTCACGGTACTACTGTCGCTCTGCAATTATTCGACAGACAGCTACAGTGAAATTGAGAGCGGAGCGCAGGAGTAGAATTAGTAGTAGTAGTGGGTTGAGCTAGAAATGGGTTGTTGGATTTTGAACAGTAGTGTGTAGGGTGGTGGTGGTGGTTGAGCTAGTAGCATTGTTACTGTAGTGAGCGTCGAATTTGGACTCACGAGAGCAGGCTATCGCATATTCGTGCTACTCGTGATCCAAATACGATACTCATTCAGGCGCGCGAAACTTGAGGTTTCACGGTACTACTGTCGCTCTGCAATTATTCGACAGGCAGCTACAGTGAAATTGAGAGTGGAGCGCAGGAGTAGAGCTAGTAGTAGTAGTAGTAGTAGTAGTGGTTGAGCTAGTAGCATTGTTACTGTAGTGAGTAGTGAGGACAGGAGCAACGACTCTAAAAGTGGCTGTTCAAGCCAAAAAGGAGTTCAGTTGCATCGAGCCACCGGCCAGCTAAGACCTCCGGAAGAAGTCAGCGAGGAGTAACAGCAGCGGGCGCCAGGAACACGAGGTAAATGTTTTGGTTGCATTTTAAACAGTAGTGTGTAGAGTATGGTAGTGGTGGAGGTAGTAGCAATTTTTACTGTAGTGAGCGTCGAATTTGGACTCTCGAGAGTACGCTATCGTACATTCGTGCTGCTCGTGAACCAAATACGATACTCATTCAGGCGCGCGAAACTTGAGGTTTCACGGTACTACTGTCGCTCTGCAATTATTCGACAGACAGCTACAGTGAAATTGAGAGCGGAGCGCAGGAGTAGAATTAGTAGTAGTAGTGGGTTGAGCTAGAAATGGGTTGTTGGATTTTGAACAGTAGTGTGTAGGGTGGTGGTGGTGGTTGAGCTAGTAGCATTGTTACTGTAGTGAGCGTCGAATTTGGACTCACGAGAGCAGGCTATCGCATATTCGTGCTACTCGTGATCCAAATACGATACTCATTCAGGCGCGCGAAACTTGAGGTTTCACGGTACTACTGTCGCTCTGCAATTATTCGACAGGCAGCTACAGTGAAATTGAGAGTGGAGCGCAGGAGTAGAGCTAGTAGTAGTAGTAGTAGTAGTAGTGGTTGAGCTAGTAGCATTGTTACTGTAGTGAGTAGTGAGGACAGGAGCAACGACTCTAAAAGTGGCTGTTCAAGCCAAAAAGGAGTTCAGTTGCATCGAGCCACCGGCCAGCTAAGACCTCCGGAAGAAGTCAGCGAGGAGTAACAGCAGCGGGCGCCAGGAACACGAGGTAAATGTTTTGGTTGCATTTTAAACAGTAGTGTGTAGAGTATGGTAGTGGTGGAGGTAGTAGCAATTTTTACTGTAGTGAGCGTCGAATTTGGACTCTCGAGAGTACGCTATCGTACATTCGTGCTGCTCGTGAACCAAATACGATACTCATTCAGGCGCGCGAAACTTGAGGTTTCACGGTACTACTGTCGCTCTGCAATTATTCGACAGACAGCTACAGTGAAATTGAGAGCGGAGCGCAGGAGTAGAATTAGTAGTAGTAGTGGGTTGAGCTAGAAATGGGTTGTTGGATTTTGAACAGTAGTGTGTAGGGTGGTGGTGGTGGTTGAGCTAGTAGCATTGTTACTGTAGTGAGCGTCGAATTTGGACTCACGAGAGCAGGCTATCGCATATTCGTGCTACTCGTGATCCAAATACGATACTCATTCAGGCGCGCGAAACTTGAGGTTTCACGGTACTACTGTCGCTCTGCAATTATTCGACAGGCAGCTACAGTGAAATTGAGAGTGGAGCGCAGGAGTAGAGCTAGTAGTAGTAGTAGTAGTAGTAGTAGTGGTTGAGCTAGTAGCATTGTTACTGTAGTGAGTAGTGAGGACAGGAGCAACGACTCTAAAAGTGGCTGTTCAAGCCAAAAAGGAGTTCAGTTGCATCGAGCCACCGGCCAGCTAAGACCTCCGGAAGAAGTCAGCGAGGAGTAACAGCAGCGGGCGCCAGGAACACGAGGTAAATGTTTTGGTTGCATTTTAAACAGTAGTGTGTAGAGTATGGTAGTGGTGGAGGTAGTAGCAATTTTTACTGTAGTGAGCGTCGAATTTGGACTCTCGAGAGTACGCTATCGTACATTCGTGCTGCTCGTGAACCAAATACGATACTCATTCAGGCGCGCGAAACTTGAGGTTTCACGGTACTACTGTCGCTCTGCAATTATTCGACAGACAGCTACAGTGAAATTGAGAGCGGAGCGCAGGAGTAGAATTAGTAGTAGTAGTGGGTTGAGCTAGAAATGGGTTGTTGGATTTTGAACAGTAGTGTGTAGGGTGGTGGTGGTGGTTGAGCTAGTAGCATTGTTACTGTAGTGAGCGTCGAATTTGGACTCACGAGAGCAGGCTATCGCATATTCGTGCTACTCGTGATCCAAATACGATACTCATTCAGGCGCGCGAAACTTGAGGTTTCACGGTACTACTGTCGCTCTGCAATTATTCGACAGGCAGCTACAGTGAAATTGAGAGTGGAGCGCAGGAGTAGAGCTAGTAGTAGTAGTAGTAGTAGTAGTGGTTGAGCTAGTAGCATTGTTACTGTAGTGAGTAGTGAGGACAGGAGCAACGACTCTAAAAGTGGCTGTTCAAGCCAAAAAGGAGTTCAGTTGCATCGAGCCACCGGCCAGCTAAGACCTCCGGAAGAAGTCAGCGAGGAGTAACAGCAGCGGGCGCCAGGAACACGAGGTAAATGTTTTGGTTGCATTTTAAACAGTAGTGTGTAGAGTATGGTAGTGGTGGAGGTAGTAGCAATTTTTACTGTAGTGAGCGTCGAATTTGGACTCTCGAGAGTACGCTATCGTACATTCGTGCTGCTCGTGAACCAAATACGATACTCATTCAGGCGCGCGAAACTTGAGGTTTCACGGTACTACTGTCGCTCTGCAATTATTCGACAGACAGCTACAGTGAAATTGAGAGCGGAGCGCAGGAGTAGAATTAGTAGTAGTAGTGGGTTGAGCTAGAAATGGGTTGTTGGATTTTGAACAGTAGTGTGTAGGGTGGTGGTGGTGGTTGAGCTAGTAGCATTGTTACTGTAGTGAGCGTCGAATTTGGACTCACGAGAGCAGGCTATCGCATATTCGTGCTACTCGTGATCCAAATACGATACTCATTCAGGCGCGCGAAACTTGAGGTTTCAC
Source organism: Meiosimyza decipiens (assembly GCA_963680825.1). Lineage (NCBI taxonomy): Eukaryota > Metazoa > Arthropoda > Insecta > Diptera > Lauxaniidae > Meiosimyza > Meiosimyza decipiens. The sequence continues at coordinate 148,675,104 of OY804258.1, forward strand.
GGTACTACTGTCGCTCTGCAATTATTCGACAGGCAGCTACAGTGAAATTGAGAGTGGAGCGCAGGAGTAGAGCTAGTAGTAGTAGTAGTAGTAGTAGTGGTTGAGCTAGTAGCATTGTTACTGTAGTGAGTAGTGAGGACAGGAGCAACGACTCTAAAAGTGGCTGTTCAAGCCAAAAAGGAGTTCAGTTGCATCGAGCCACCGGCCAGCTAAGACCTCCGGAAGAAGTCAGCGAGGAGTAACAGCAGCGGGCGCCAGGAACACGAGGTAAATGTTTTGGTTGCATTTTAAACAGTAGTGTGTAGAGTATGGTAGTGGTGGAGGTAGTAGCAATTTTTACTGTAGTGAGCGTCGAATTTGGACTCTCGAGAGTACGCTATCGTACATTCGTGCTGCTCGTGAACCAAATACGATACTCATTCAGGCGCGCGAAACTTGAGGTTTCACGGTACTACTGTCGCTCTGCAATTATTCGACAGACAGCTACAGTGAAATTGAGAGCGGAGCGCAGGAGTAGAATTAGTAGTAGTAGTGGGTTGAGCTAGAAATGGGTTGTTGGATTTTGAACAGTAGTGTGTAGGGTGGTGGTGGTGGTTGAGCTAGTAGCATTGTTACTGTAGTGAGCGTCGAATTTGGACTCACGAGAGCAGGCTATCGCATATTCGTGCTACTCGTGATCCAAATACGATACTCATTCAGGCGCGCGAAACTTGAGGTTTCACGGTACTACTGTCGCTCTGCAATTATTCGACAGGCAGCTACAGTGAAATTGAGAGTGGAGCGCAGGAGTAGAGCTAGTAGTAGTAGTAGTAGTAGTAGTGGTTGAGCTAGTAGCATTGTTACTGTAGTGAGTAGTGAGGACAGGAGCAACGACTCTAAAAGTGGCTGTTCAAGCCAAAAAGGAGTTCAGTTGCATCGAGCCACCGGCCAGCTAAGACCTCCGGAAGAAGTCAGCGAGGAGTAACAGCAGCGGGCGCCAGGAACACGAGGTAAATGTTTTGGTTGCATTTTAAACAGTAGTGTGTAGAGTATGGTAGTGGTGGAGGTAGTAGCAATTTTTACTGTAGTGAGCGTCGAATTTGGACTCTCGAGAGTACGCTATCGTACATTCGTGCTGCTCGTGAACCAAATACGATACTCATTCAGGCGCGCGAAACTTGAGGTTTCACGGTACTACTGTCGCTCTGCAATTATTCGACAGACAGCTACAGTGAAATTGAGAGCGGAGCGCAGGAGTAGAATTAGTAGTAGTAGTGGGTTGAGCTAGAAATGGGTTGTTGGATTTTGAACAGTAGTGTGTAGGGTGGTGGTGGTGGTTGAGCTAGTAGCATTGTTACTGTAGTGAGCGTCGAATTTGGACTCACGAGAGCAGGCTATCGCATATTCGTGCTACTCGTGATCCAAATACGATACTCATTCAGGCGCGCGAAACTTGAGGTTTCACGGTACTACTGTCGCTCTGCAATTATTCGACAGGCAGCTACAGTGAAATTGAGAGTGGAGCGCAGGAGTAGAGCTAGTAGTAGTAGTAGTAGTAGTAGTAGTGGTTGAGCTAGTAGCATTGTTACTGTAGTGAGTAGTGAGGACAGGAGCAACGACTCTAAAAGTGGCTGTTCAAGCCAAAAAGGAGTTCAGTTGCATCGAGCCACCGGCCAGCTAAGACCTCCGGAAGAAGTCAGCGAGGAGTAACAGCAGCGGGCGCCAGGAACACGAGGTAAATGTTTTGGTTGCATTTTAAACAGTAGTGTGTAGAGTATGGTAGTGGTGGAGGTAGTAGCAATTTTTACTGTAGTGAGCGTCGAATTTGGACTCTCGAGAGTACGCTATCGTACATTCGTGCTGCTCGTGAACCAAATACGATACTCATTCAGGCGCGCGAAACTTGAGGTTTCACGGTACTACTGTCGCTCTGCAATTATTCGACAGACAGCTACAGTGAAATTGAGAGCGGAGCGCAGGAGTAGAATTAGTAGTAGTAGTGGGTTGAGCTAGAAATGGGTTGTTGGATTTTGAACAGTAGTGTGTAGGGTGGTGGTGGTGGTTGAGCTAGTAGCATTGTTACTGTAGTGAGCGTCGAATTTGGACTCACGAGAGCAGGCTATCGCATATTCGTGCTACTCGTGATCCAAATACGATACTCATTCAGGCGCGCGAAACTTGAGGTTTCACGGTACTACTGTCGCTCTGCAATTATTCGACAGGCAGCTACAGTGAAATTGAGAGTGGAGCGCAGGAGTAGAGCTAGTAGTAGTAGTAGTAGTAGTAGTGGTTGAGCTAGTAGCATTGTTACTGTAGTGAGTAGTGAGGACAGGAGCAACGACTCTAAAAGTGGCTGTTCAAGCCAAAAAGGAGTTCAGTTGCATCGAGCCACCGGCCAGCTAAGACCTCCGGAAGAAGTCAGCGAGGAGTAACAGCAGCGGGCGCCAGGAACACGAGGTAAATGTTTTGGTTGCATTTTAAACAGTAGTGTGTAGAGTATGGTAGTGGTGGAGGTAGTAGCAATTTTTACTGTAGTGAGCGTCGAATTTGGACTCTCGAGAGTACGCTATCGTACATTCGTGCTGCTCGTGAACCAAATACGATACTCATTCAGGCGCGCGAAACTTGAGGTTTCACGGTACTACTGTCGCTCTGCAATTATTCGACAGACAGCTACAGTGAAATTGAGAGCGGAGCGCAGGAGTAGAATTAGTAGTAGTAGTGGGTTGAGCTAGAAATGGGTTGTTGGATTTTGAACAGTAGTGTGTAGGGTGGTGGTGGTGGTTGAGCTAGTAGCATTGTTACTGTAGTGAGCGTCGAATTTGGACTCACGAGAGCAGGCTATCGCATATTCGTGCTACTCGTGATCCAAATACGATACTCATTCAGGCGCGCGAAACTTGAGGTTTCACGGTACTACTGTCGCTCTGCAATTATTCGACAGGCAGCTACAGTGAAATTGAGAGTGGAGCGCAGGAGTAGAGCTAGTAGTAGTAGTAGTAGTAGTAGTGGTTGAGCTAGTAGCATTGTTACTGTAGTGAGTAGTGAGGACAGGAGCAACGACTCTAAAAGTGGCTGTTCAAGCCAAAAAGGAGTTCAGTTGCATCGAGCCACCGGCCAGCTAAGACCTCCGGAAGAAGTCAGCGAGGAGTAACAGCAGCGGGCGCCAGGAACACGAGGTAAATGTTTTGGTTGCATTTTAAACAGTAGTGTGTAGAGTATGGTAGTGGTGGAGGTAGTAGCAATTTTTACTGTAGTGAGCGTCGAATTTGGACTCTCGAGAGTACGCTATCGTACATTCGTGCTGCTCGTGAACCAAATACGATACTCATTCAGGCGCGCGAAACTTGAGGTTTCACGGTACTACTGTCGCTCTGCAATTATTCGACAGACAGCTACAGTGAAATTGAGAGCGGAGCGCAGGAGTAGAATTAGTAGTAGTAGTGGGTTGAGCTAGAAATGGGTTGTTGGATTTTGAACAGTAGTGTGTAGGGTGGTGGTGGTGGTTGAGCTAGTAGCATTGTTACTGTAGTGAGCGTCGAATTTGGACTCACGAGAGCAGGCTATCGCATATTCGTGCTACTCGTGATCCAAATACGATACTCATTCAGGCGCGCGAAACTTGAGGTTTCACGGTACTACTGTCGCTCTGCAATTATTCGACAGGCAGCTACAGTGAAATTGAGAGTGGAGCGCAGGAGTAGAGCTAGTAGTAGTAGTAGTAGTAGTAGTGGTTGAGCTAGTAGCATTGTTACTGTAGTGAGTAGTGAGGACAGGAGCAACGACTCTAAAAGTGGCTGTTCAAGCCAAAAAGGAGTTCAGTTGCATCGAGCCACCGGCCAGCTAAGACCTCCGGAAGAAGTCAGCGAGGAGTAACAGCAGCGGGCGCCAGGAACACGAGGTAAATGTTTTGGTTGCATTTTAAACAGTAGTGTGTAGAGTATGGTAGTGGTGGAGGTAGTAGCAATTTTTACTGTAGTGAGCGTCGAATTTGGACTCTCGAGAGTACGCTATCGTACATTCGTGCTGCTCGTGAACCAAATACGATA
>OY804258.1:148679331-148737065 GCA_963680825.1 Meiosimyza decipiens
AAGCCAAAAAGGAGTTCAGTTGCATCGAGCCACCGGCCAGCTAAGACCTCCGGAAGAAGTCAGCGAGGAGTAACAGCAGCGGGCGCCAGGAACACGAGGTAAATGTTTTGGTTGCATTTTAACAGTAGTGTGTAGAGTATGGTAGTGGTGGAGGTAGTAGCAATTTTTACTGTAGTGAGCGTCGAATTTGGACTCTCGAGAGTACGCTATCGTACATTCGTGCTGCTCGTGAACCAAATACGATACTCATTCAGGCGCGCGAAACTTGAGGTTTCACGGTACTACTGTCGCTCTGCAATTATTCGACAGACAGCTACAGTGAAATTGAGAGCGGAGCGCAGGAGTAGAATTAGTAGTAGTAGTGGGTTGAGCTAGAAATGGGTTGTTGGATTTTGAACAGTAGTGTGTAGGGTGGTGGGTGGTGGTGGTTGAGCTAGTAGCATTGTTACTGTAGTGAGCGTCGAATTTGGACTCACGAGAGCAGGCTATCGCATATTCGTGCTACTCGTGATCCAAATACGATACTCATTCAGGCGCGCGAACTTGAGGTTTCACGGTACTACTGTCGCTCTGCAATTATTCGACAGGCAGCTACAGTGAAATTGAGAGTGGAGCGCAGGAGTAGAGCTAGTAGTAGTAGTAGTAGTAGTAGTGGTTGAGCTAGTAGCATTGTTACTGTAGTGAGTAGTGAGGACAGGAGCAACGACTCTAAAAGTGGCTGTTCAAGCCAAAAAGGAGTTCAGTTGCATCGAGCCACCGCCAGCTAAGACCTCCGGAAGAAGTCAGCGAGGAGTAACAGCAGCGGGCGCCAGGAACACGAGGTAAATGTTTTGGTTGCATTTTAAACAGTAGTGTGTAGAGTATGGTAGTGGTGGAGGTAGTAGCAATTTTTACTGTAGTGAGCGTCGAATTTGGACTCTCGAGAGTACGCTATCGTACATTCGTGCTGCTCGTGAACCAAATACGATACTCATTCAGGCGCGCGAAACTTGAGGTTTCACGGTACTACTGTCGCTCTGCAATTATTCGACAGACAGCTACAGTGAAATTGAGAGCGGAGCGCAGGAGTAGAATTAGTAGTAGTAGTGGGTTGAGCTAGAAATGGGTTGTTGGATTTTGAACAGTAGTGTGTAGGGTGGTGGTGGTGGTGGTTGAGCCTAGTAGCATTGTTACTGTAGTGAGCGTCGAATTTGGACTCACGAGAGCAGGCTATCGCATATTCGTGCTACTCGTGATCCAAATACGATACTCATTCAGGCGCGCGAAACTGAGGTTTCACGGTACTACTGTCGCTCTGCAATTATTCGACAGGCAGCTACAGTGAAATTGAGAGTGGAGCGCAGGAGTAGAGCTAGTAGTAGTAGTAGTAGTAGTAGTGGTTGAGCTAGTAGCATTGTTACTGTAGTGAGTAGTGAGGACAGGAGCAACGACTCTAAAAGTGGCTGTTCAAGCCAAAAAGGAGTTCAGTTGCATCGAGCCACCGGCCAGCTAAGACCTCCGGAAGAAGTCAGCGAGGAGTAACAGCAGCGGGCGCCAGGAACACGAGGTAAATGTTTTGGTTGCATTTTAAACAGTAGTGTGGTGAGTATGGTAGTGGTGGAGGTAGTAGCAATTTTACTGTAGTGAGCGTCGAATTTTGGACTCTCGAGAGTACGCTATCGTACATTCGTGCTGCTCGTGAACCAAATACGATACTCATTCAGGCGCGCGAAACTTGAGGTTTCACGGGTACTACTGTCGCTCTGCAATTATTCGACAGACAGCTACAGTGAAATTGAGAGCGGAGCGCAGGAGTAGAATTAGTAGTAGTAGTGGGTTGAGCTAGAAATGGTTGTTGGATTTTGAACAGTAGTGTGTAGGGTGGTGGTGGTGGTGGTTGAGCTAGTAGCATTGTTACTGTAGTGAGCGTCGAATTTGGACTCACGAGAGCAGGCTATCGCATATTCGTGCTACTCGTGATCCAAATACGATACTCATTCAGGCGCGCGAAACTTGAGGTTTCACGGTACTACTGTCGCTCTGCAATTATTCGACAGGCAGCTACAGTGAAATTGAGAGTGGAGCGCAGGAGTAGAGCTAGTAGTAGTAGTAGTAGTAAGTAGTGGTTGAGCTAGTAGCATTGTTACTGTAGTGAGTAGTGAGACAGAGCAACGACTCTAAAAGTGGCTGTTCAAGCCAAAAAGGAGTTCAGTTGCATCGAGCCACCGGCCAGCTAAGACCTCCGGAAGAAGTCAGCGAGGAGTAACAGCAGCGGGCGCCAGGAACACGAGGTAAATGTTTTGGTTGCATTTTAAACAGTAGTGTGTAGAGTATGGTAGTGGTGGAGGTAGTAGCAATTTTTACTGTAGTGAGCGTCGAATTTGGACTCTCGAGAGTACGCTATCGTACATTCGTGCTGCTCGTGAACCAAATACGATACTCATTCAGGCGCGCGAAACTTGAGGTTTCACGGTACTACTGTCGCTCTGCAATTATTCGACAGACAGCTACAGTGAAATTGAGAGCGGAGCGCAGGAGTAGAATTAGTAGTAGTAGTGGGTTGAGCTAGAAATGGGTTGTTGGATTTTGAACAGTAGTGTGTAGGGTGGTGGTGGTGGTGGTTGAGCTAGTAGCATTGTTACTGTAGTGAGCGTCGAATTTGGACTCACGAGAGCAGGCTATCGCATATTCGTGCTACTCGTGATCCAAATACGATACTCATTCAGGCGCGCGAAACTTGAGTTTCACGGTACTACTGTCGCTCTGCAATTATTCGACAGGCAGCTACAGTGAAATTGAGAGTGGAGCGCAGGAGTAGAGCTAGTAGTAGTAGTAGTAGTAGTAGTGGTTGAGCTAGTAGCATTGTTACTGTAGTGAGTAGTGAGGACAGGAGCAACGACTCTAAAAGTGGCTGTTCAAGCCAAAAAGGAGTTCAGTTGCATCGAGCCACCGGCCAGCTAAGACCTCCGGAAGAAGTCAGCGAGGAGTAACAGCAGCGGGCGCCAGGAACACGAGGTAAATGTTTTGGTTGCATTTTAAACAGTAGTGTGTAGAGTATGGTAGTGGTGGAGGTAGTAGCAATTTTTACTGTAGTGAGCGTCGAATTTGGACTCTCGAGAGTACGCTATCGTACATTCGTGCTGCTCGTGAACCAAATACGATACTCATTCAGGCGCGCGAACTTGAGGTTTCACGGTACTACTGTCGCTCTGCAATTATTCGACAGACAGCTACAGTGAAATTGAGAGCGGAGCGCAGGAGTAGAATTAGTAGTAGTAGTGGGTTGAGCTAGAAATGGGTTGTTGGATTTTGAACAGTAGTGTGTAGGGTGGTGGTGGTGGTGGTTGAGCTAGTAGCATTGTTACTGTAGTGAGCGTCGAATTTGGACTCACGAGAGCAGGCTATCGTACATTCGTGCTGCTCGTGAACCAAATACGATACTCATTCAGGCGCGCGAAACTTGAGGTTTCACGGTACTACTGTCGCTCTGCAATTATTCGACAGACAGCTACAGTGAAATTGAGAGCGGAGCGCAGGAGTAGAATTAGTAGTAGTAGTGGGTTGAGCTAGAAATGGGTTGTTGGATTTTGAACAGTAGTGTGTAGGGTGGTGGTGGTGGTTGAGCTAGTAGCATTGTTACTGTAGTGAGCGTCGAATTTGGACTCACGAGAGCAGGCTATCGCATATTCGTGCTACTCGTGATCCAAATACGATACTCATTCAGGCGCGCGAAACTTGAGGTTTCACGGTACTACTGTCGCTCTGCAATTATTCGACAGGCAGCTACAGTGAAATTGAGAGTGGAGCGCAGGAGTAGAGCTAGTAGTAGTAGTAGTAGTAGTAGTAGTGGTTGAGCTAGTAGCATTGTTACTGTAGTGAGTAGTGAGGACAGGAGCAACGACTCTAAAAGTGGCTGTTCAAGCCAAAAAGGAGTTCAGTTGCATCGAGCCACCGGCCAGCTAAGACCTCCGGAAGAAGTCAGCGAGGAGTAACAGCAGCGGGCGCCAGGAACACGAGGTAAATGTTTTGGTTGCATTTTAAACAGTAGTGTGTAGAGTATGGTAGTGGTGGAGGTAGTAGCAATTTTTACTGTAGTGAGCGTCGAATTTGGACTCTCGAGAGTACGCTATCGTACATTCGTGCTGCTCGTGAACCAAATACGATACTCATTCAGGCGCGCGAAACTTGAGGTTTCACGGTACTACTGTCGCTCTGCAATTATTCGACAGACAGCTACAGTGAAATTGAGAGCGGAGCGCAGGAGTAGAATTAGTAGTAGTAGTGGGTTGAGCTAGAAATGGGTTGTTGGATTTTGAACAGTAGTGTGTAGGGTGGTGGTGGTGGTTGAGCTAGTAGCATTGTTACTGTAGTGAGCGTCGAATTTGGACTCACGAGAGCAGGCTATCGCATATTCGTGCTACTCGTGATCCAAATACGATACTCATTCAGGCGCGCGAAACTTGAGGTTTCACGGTACTACTGTCGCTCTGCAATTATTCGACAGGCAGCTACAGTGAAATTGAGAGTGGAGCGCAGGAGTAGAGCTAGTAGTAGTAGTAGTAGTAGTAGTGGTTGAGCTAGTAGCATTGTTACTGTAGTGAGTAGTGAGGACAGGAGCAACGACTCTAAAAGTGGCTGTTCAAGCCAAAAAGGAGTTCAGTTGCATCGAGCCACCGGCCAGCTAAGACCTCCGGAAGAAGTCAGCGAGGAGTAACAGCAGCGGGCGCCAGGAACACGAGGTAAATGTTTTGGTTGCATTTTAAACAGTAGTGTGTAGAGTATGGTAGTGGTGGAGGTAGTAGCAATTTTTACTGTAGTGAGCGTCGAATTTGGACTCTCGAGAGTACGCTATCGTACATTCGTGCTGCTCGTGAACCAAATACGATACTCATTCAGGCGCGCGAAACTTGAGGTTTCACGGTACTACTGTCGCTCTGCAATTATTCGACAGACAGCTACAGTGAAATTGAGAGCGGAGCGCAGGAGTAGAATTAGTAGTAGTAGTGGGTTGAGCTAGAAATGGGTTGTTGGATTTTGAACAGTAGTGTGTAGGGTGGTGGTGGTGGTTGAGCTAGTAGCATTGTTACTGTAGTGAGCGTCGAATTTGGACTCACGAGAGCAGGCTATCGCATATTCGTGCTACTCGTGATCCAAATACGATACTCATTCAGGCGCGCGAAACTTGAGGTTTCACGGTACTACTGTCGCTCTGCAATTATTCGACAGGCAGCTACAGTGAAATTGAGAGTGGAGCGCAGGAGTAGAGCTAGTAGTAGTAGTAGTAGTAGTAGTGGTTGAGCTAGTAGCATTGTTACTGTAGTGAGTAGTGAGGACAGGAGCAACGACTCTAAAAGTGGCTGTTCAAGCCAAAAAGGAGTTCAGTTGCATCGAGCCACCGGCCAGCTAAGACCTCCGGAAGAAGTCAGCGAGGAGTAACAGCAGCGGGCGCCAGGAACACGAGGTAAATGTTTTGGTTGCATTTTAAACAGTAGTGTGTAGAGTATGGTAGTGGTGGAGGTAGTAGCAATTTTTACTGTAGTGAGCGTCGAATTTGGACTCTCGAGAGTACGCTATCGTACATTCGTGCTGCTCGTGAACCAAATACGATACTCATTCAGGCGCGCGAAACTTGAGGTTTCACGGTACTACTGTCGCTCTGCAATTATTCGACAGACAGCTACAGTGAAATTGAGAGCGGAGCGCAGGAGTAGAATTAGTAGTAGTAGTGGGTTGAGCTAGAAATGGGTTGTTGGATTTTGAACAGTAGTGTGTAGGGTGGTGGTGGTGGTTGAGCTAGTAGCATTGTTACTGTAGTGAGCGTCGAATTTGGACTCACGAGAGCAGGCTATCGCATATTCGTGCTACTCGTGATCCAAATACGATACTCATTCAGGCGCGCGAAACTTGAGGTTTCACGGTACTACTGTCGCTCTGCAATTATTCGACAGGCAGCTACAGTGAAATTGAGAGTGGAGCGCAGGAGTAGAGCTAGTAGTAGTAGTAGTAGTAGTAGTGGTTGAGCTAGTAGCATTGTTACTGTAGTGAGTAGTGAGGACAGGAGCAACGACTCTAAAAGTGGCTGTTCAAGCCAAAAAGGAGTTCAGTTGCATCGAGCCACCGGCCAGCTAAGACCTCCGGAAGAAGTCAGCGAGGAGTAACAGCAGCGGGCGCCAGGAACACGAGGTAAATGTTTTGGTTGCATTTTAAACAGTAGTGTGTAGAGTATGGTAGTGGTGGAGGTAGTAGCAATTTTTACTGTAGTGAGCGTCGAATTTGGACTCTCGAGAGTACGCTATCGTACATTCGTGCTGCTCGTGAACCAAATACGATACTCATTCAGGCGCGCGAAACTTGAGGTTTCACGGTACTACTGTCGCTCTGCAATTATTCGACAGACAGCTACAGTGAAATTGAGAGCGGAGCGCAGGAGTAGAATTAGTAGTAGTAGTGGGTTGAGCTAGAAATGGGTTGTTGGATTTTGAACAGTAGTGTGTAGGGTGGTGGTGGTGGTTGAGCTAGTAGCATTGTTACTGTAGTGAGCGTCGAATTTGGACTCACGAGAGCAGGCTATCGCATATTCGTGCTACTCGTGATCCAAATACGATACTCATTCAGGCGCGCGAAACTTGAGGTTTCACGGTACTACTGTCGCTCTGCAATTATTCGACAGGCAGCTACAGTGAAATTGAGAGTGGAGCGCAGGAGTAGAGCTAGTAGTAGTAGTAGTAGTAGTAGTAGTGGTTGAGCTAGTAGCATTGTTACTGTAGTGAGTAGTGAGGACAGGAGCAACGACTCTAAAAGTGGCTGTTCAAGCCAAAAAGGAGTTCAGTTGCATCGAGCCACCGGCCAGCTAAGACCTCCGGAAGAAGTCAGCGAGGAGTAACAGCAGCGGGCGCCAGGAACACGAGGTAAATGTTTTGGTTGCATTTTAAACAGTAGTGTGTAGAGTATGGTAGTGGTGGAGGTAGTAGCAATTTTTACTGTAGTGAGCGTCGAATTTGGACTCTCGAGAGTACGCTATCGTACATTCGTGCTGCTCGTGAACCAAATACGATACTCATTCAGGCGCGCGAAACTTGAGGTTTCACGGTACTACTGTCGCTCTGCAATTATTCGACAGACAGCTACAGTGAAATTGAGAGCGGAGCGCAGGAGTAGAATTAGTAGTAGTAGTGGGTTGAGCTAGAAATGGGTTGTTGGATTTTGAACAGTAGTGTGTAGGGTGGTGGTGGTGGTTGAGCTAGTAGCATTGTTACTGTAGTGAGCGTCGAATTTGGACTCACGAGAGCAGGCTATCGCATATTCGTGCTACTCGTGATCCAAATACGATACTCATTCAGGCGCGCGAAACTTGAGGTTTCACGGTACTACTGTCGCTCTGCAATTATTCGACAGGCAGCTACAGTGAAATTGAGAGTGGAGCGCAGGAGTAGAGCTAGTAGTAGTAGTAGTAGTAGTAGTGGTTGAGCTAGTAGCATTGTTACTGTAGTGAGTAGTGAGGACAGGAGCAACGACTCTAAAAGTGGCTGTTCAAGCCAAAAAGGAGTTCAGTTGCATCGAGCCACCGGCCAGCTAAGACCTCCGGAAGAAGTCAGCGAGGAGTAACAGCAGCGGGCGCCAGGAACACGAGGTAAATGTTTTGGTTGCATTTTAAACAGTAGTGTGTAGAGTATGGTAGTGGTGGAGGTAGTAGCAATTTTTACTGTAGTGAGCGTCGAATTTGGACTCTCGAGAGTACGCTATCGTACATTCGTGCTGCTCGTGAACCAAATACGATACTCATTCAGGCGCGCGAAACTTGAGGTTTCACGGTACTACTGTCGCTCTGCAATTATTCGACAGACAGCTACAGTGAAATTGAGAGCGGAGCGCAGGAGTAGAATTAGTAGTAGTAGTGGGTTGAGCTAGAAATGGGTTGTTGGATTTTGAACAGTAGTGTGTAGGGTGGTGGTGGTGGTTGAGCTAGTAGCATTGTTACTGTAGTGAGCGTCGAATTTGGACTCACGAGAGCAGGCTATCGCATATTCGTGCTACTCGTGATCCAAATACGATACTCATTCAGGCGCGCGAAACTTGAGGTTTCACGGTACTACTGTCGCTCTGCAATTATTCGACAGGCAGCTACAGTGAAATTGAGAGTGGAGCGCAGGAGTAGAGCTAGTAGTAGTAGTAGTAGTAGTAGTGGTTGAGCTAGTAGCATTGTTACTGTAGTGAGTAGTGAGGACAGGAGCAACGACTCTAAAAGTGGCTGTTCAAGCCAAAAAGGAGTTCAGTTGCATCGAGCCACCGGCCAGCTAAGACCTCCGGAAGAAGTCAGCGAGGAGTAACAGCAGCGGGCGCCAGGAACACGAGGTAAATGTTTTGGTTGCATTTTAAACAGTAGTGTGTAGAGTATGGTAGTGGTGGAGGTAGTAGCAATTTTTACTGTAGTGAGCGTCGAATTTGGACTCTCGAGAGTACGCTATCGTACATTCGTGCTGCTCGTGAACCAAATACGATACTCATTCAGGCGCGCGAAACTTGAGGTTTCACGGTACTACTGTCGCTCTGCAATTATTCGACAGACAGCTACAGTGAAATTGAGAGCGGAGCGCAGGAGTAGAATTAGTAGTAGTAGTGGGTTGAGCTAGAAATGGGTTGTTGGATTTTGAACAGTAGTGTGTAGGGTGGTGGTGGTGGTTGAGCTAGTAGCATTGTTACTGTAGTGAGCGTCGAATTTGGACTCACGAGAGCAGGCTATCGCATATTCGTGCTACTCGTGATCCAAATACGATACTCATTCAGGCGCGCGAAACTTGAGGTTTCACGGTACTACTGTCGCTCTGCAATTATTCGACAGGCAGCTACAGTGAAATTGAGAGTGGAGCGCAGGAGTAGAGCTAGTAGTAGTAGTAGTAGTAGTAGTGGTTGAGCTAGTAGCATTGTTACTGTAGTGAGTAGTGAGGACAGGAGCAACGACTCTAAAAGTGGCTGTTCAAGCCAAAAAGGAGTTCAGTTGCATCGAGCCACCGGCCAGCTAAGACCTCCGGAAGAAGTCAGCGAGGAGTAACAGCAGCGGGCGCCAGGAACACGAGGTAAATGTTTTGGTTGCATTTTAAACAGTAGTGTGTAGAGTATGGTAGTGGTGGAGGTAGTAGCAATTTTTACTGTAGTGAGCGTCGAATTTGGACTCTCGAGAGTACGCTATCGTACATTCGTGCTGCTCGTGAACCAAATACGATACTCATTCAGGCGCGCGAAACTTGAGGTTTCACGGTACTACTGTCGCTCTGCAATTATTCGACAGACAGCTACAGTGAAATTGAGAGCGGAGCGCAGGAGTAGAATTAGTAGTAGTAGTGGGTTGAGCTAGAAATGGGTTGTTGGATTTTGAACAGTAGTGTGTAGGGTGGTGGTGGTGGTTGAGCTAGTAGCATTGTTACTGTAGTGAGCGTCGAATTTGGACTCACGAGAGCAGGCTATCGCATATTCGTGCTACTCGTGATCCAAATACGATACTCATTCAGGCGCGCGAAACTTGAGGTTTCACGGTACTACTGTCGCTCTGCAATTATTCGACAGGCAGCTACAGTGAAATTGAGAGTGGAGCGCAGGAGTAGAGCTAGTAGTAGTAGTAGTAGTAGTAGTGGTTGAGCTAGTAGCATTGTTACTGTAGTGAGTAGTGAGGACAGGAGCAACGACTCTAAAAGTGGCTGTTCAAGCCAAAAAGGAGTTCAGTTGCATCGAGCCACCGGCCAGCTAAGACCTCCGGAAGAAGTCAGCGAGGAGTAACAGCAGCGGGCGCCAGGAACACGAGGTAAATGTTTTGGTTGCATTTTAAACAGTAGTGTGTAGAGTATGGTAGTGGTGGAGGTAGTAGCAATTTTTACTGTAGTGAGCGTCGAATTTGGACTCTCGAGAGTACGCTATCGTACATTCGTGCTGCTCGTGAACCAAATACGATACTCATTCAGGCGCGCGAAACTTGAGGTTTCACGGTACTACTGTCGCTGACAGACAGCTACAGTGAAATTGAGAGCGGAGCGCAGGAGTAGAATTAGTAGTAGTAGTGGGTTGAGCTAGAAATGGGTTGTTGGATTTTGAACAGTAGTGTGTAGGGTGGTGGTGGTGGTGGTTGAGCTAGTAGCATTGTTACTGTAGTGAGCGTCGAATTTGGACTCACGAGAGCAGGCTATCGCATATTCGTGCTACTCGTGATCCAAATACGATACTCATTCAGGCGCGCGAAACTTGAGGTTTCACGGTACTACTGTCGCTCTGCAATTATTCGACAGGCAGCTACAGTGAAATTGAGAGTGGAGCGCAGGAGTAGAGCTAGTAGTAGTAGTAGTAGTAGTAGTGGTTGAGCTAGTAGCATTGTTACTGTAGTGAGTAGTGAGGACAGGAGCAACGACTCTAAAAGTGGCTGTTCAAGCCAAAAAGGAGTTCAGTTGCATCGAGCCACCGGCCAGCTAAGACCTCCGGAAGAAGTCAGCGAGGAGTAACAGCAGCGGGCGCCAGGAACACGAGGTAAATGTTTTGGTTGCATTTTAAACAGTAGTGTGTAGAGTATGGTAGTGGTGGAGGTAGTAGCAATTTTTACTGTAGTGAGCGTCGAATTTGGACTCTCGAGAGTACGCTATCGTACATTCGTGCTGCTCGTGAACCAAATACGATACTCATTCAGGCGCGCGAAACTTGAGGTTTCACGGTACTACTGTCGCTCTGCAATTATTCGACAGACAGCTACAGTGAAATTGAGAGCGGAGCGCAGGAGTAGAATTAGTAGTAGTAGTGGGTTGAGCTAGAAATGGGTTGTTGGATTTTGAACAGTAGTGTGTAGGGTGGTGGTGGTGGTGGTTGAGCTAGTAGCATTGTTACTGTAGTGAGCGTCGAATTTGGACTCACGAGAGCAGGCTATCGCATATTCGTGCTACTCGTGATCCAAATACGATACTCATTCAGGCGCGCGAAACTTGAGGTTTCACGGTACTACTGTCGCTCTGCAATTATTCGACAGGCAGCTACAGTGAAATTGAGAGTGGAGCGCAGGAGTAGAGCTAGTAGTAGTAGTAGTAGTAGTAGTGGTTGAGCTAGTAGCATTGTTACTGTAGTGAGTAGTGAGGACAGGAGCAACGACTCTAAAAGTGGCTGTTCAAGCCAAAAAGGAGTTCAGTTGCATCGAGCCACCGGCCAGCTAAGACCTCCGGAAGAAGTCAGCGAGGAGTAACAGCAGCGGGCGCCAGGAACACGAGGTAAATGTTTTGGTTGCATTTTAAACAGTAGTGTGTAGAGTATGGTAGTGGTGGAGGTAGTAGCAATTTTTACTGTAGTGAGCGTCGAATTTGGACTCTCGAGAGTACGCTATCGTACATTCGTGCTGCTCGTGAACCAAATACGATACTCATTCAGGCGCGCGAAACTTGAGGTTTCACGGTACTACTGTCGCTCTGCAATTATTCGACAGACAGCTACAGTGAAATTGAGAGCGGAGCGCAGGAGTAGAATTAGTAGTAGTAGTGGGTTGAGCTAGAAATGGGTTGTTGGATTTTGAACAGTAGTGTGTAGGGTGGTGGTGGTGGTGGTTGAGCTAGTAGCATTGTTACTGTAGTGAGCGTCGAATTTGGACTCACGAGAGCAGGCTATCGCATATTCGTGCTACTCGTGATCCAAATACGATACTCATTCAGGCGCGCGAAACTTGAGGTTTCACGGTACTACTGTCGCTCTGCAATTATTCGACAGGCAGCTACAGTGAAATTGAGAGTGGAGCGCAGGAGTAGAGCTAGTAGTAGTAGTAGTAGTAGTAGTGGTTGAGCTAGTAGCATTGTTACTGTAGTGAGTAGTGAGGACAGGAGCAACGACTCTAAAAGTGGCTGTTCAAGCCAAAAAGGAGTTCAGTTGCATCGAGCCACCGGCCAGCTAAGACCTCCGGAAGAAGTCAGCGAGGAGTAACAGCAGCGGGCGCCAGGAACACGAGGTAAATGTTTTGGTTGCATTTTAAACAGTAGTGTGTAGAGTATGGTAGTGGTGGAGGTAGTAGCAATTTTTACTGTAGTGAGCGTCGAATTTGGACTCTCGAGAGTACGCTATCGTACATTCGTGCTGCTCGTGAACCAAATACGATACTCATTCAGGCGCGCGAAACTTGAGGTTTCACGGTACTACTGTCGCTCTGCAATTATTCGACAGACAGCTACAGTGAAATTGAGAGCGGAGCGCAGGAGTAGAATTAGTAGTAGTAGTGGGTTGAGCTAGAAATGGGTTGTTGGATTTTGAACAGTAGTGTGTAGGGTGGTGGTGGTGGTGGTTGAGCTAGTAGCATTGTTACTGTAGTGAGCGTCGAATTTGGACTCACGAGAGCAGGCTATCGCATATTCGTGCTACTCGTGATCCAAATACGATACTCATTCAGGCGCGCGAAACTTGAGGTTTCACGGTACTACTGTCGCTCTGCAATTATTCGACAGGCAGCTACAGTGAAATTGAGAGTGGAGCGCAGGAGTAGAGCTAGTAGTAGTAGTAGTAGTAGTAGTGGTTGAGCTAGTAGCATTGTTACTGTAGTGAGTAGTGAGGACAGGAGCAACGACTCTAAAAGTGGCTGTTCAAGCCAAAAAGGAGTTCAGTTGCATCGAGCCACCGGCCAGCTAAGACCTCCGGAAGAAGTCAGCGAGGAGTAACAGCAGCGGGCGCCAGGAACACGAGGTAAATGTTTTGGTTGCATTTTAAACAGTAGTGTGTAGAGTATGGTAGTGGTGGAGGTAGTAGCAATTTTTACTGTAGTGAGCGTCGAATTTGGACTCTCGAGAGTACGCTATCGTACATTCGTGCTGCTCGTGAACCAAATACGATACTCATTCAGGCGCGCGAAACTTGAGGTTTCACGGTACTACTGTCGCTCTGCAATTATTCGACAGACAGCTACAGTGAAATTGAGAGCGGAGCGCAGGAGTAGAATTAGTAGTAGTAGTGGGTTGAGCTAGAAATGGGTTGTTGGATTTTGAACAGTAGTGTGTAGGGTGGTGGTGGTGGTGGTTGAGCTAGTAGCATTGTTACTGTAGTGAGCGTCGAATTTGGACTCACGAGAGCAGGCTATCGCATATTCGTGCTACTCGTGATCCAAATACGATACTCATTCAGGCGCGCGAAACTTGAGGTTTCACGGTACTACTGTCGCTCTGCAATTATTCGACAGGCAGCTACAGTGAAATTGAGAGTGGAGCGCAGGAGTAGAGCTAGTAGTAGTAGTAGTAGTAGTAGTGGTTGAGCTAGTAGCATTGTTACTGTAGTGAGTAGTGAGGACAGGAGCAACGACTCTAAAAGTGGCTGTTCAAGCCAAAAAGGAGTTCAGTTGCATCGAGCCACCGGCCAGCTAAGACCTCCGGAAGAAGTCAGCGAGGAGTAACAGCAGCGGGCGCCAGGAACACGAGGTAAATGTTTTGGTTGCATTTTAAACAGTAGTGTGTAGAGTATGGTAGTGGTGGAGGTAGTAGCAATTTTTACTGTAGTGAGCGTCGAATTTGGACTCTCGAGAGTACGCTATCGTACATTCGTGCTGCTCGTGAACCAAATACGATACTCATTCAGGCGCGCGAAACTTGAGGTTTCACGGTACTACTGTCGCTCTGCAATTATTCGACAGACAGCTACAGTGAAATTGAGAGCGGAGCGCAGGAGTAGAATTAGTAGTAGTAGTGGGTTGAGCTAGAAATGGGTTGTTGGATTTTGAACAGTAGTGTGTAGGGTGGTGGTGGTGGTGGTTGAGCTAGTAGCATTGTTACTGTAGTGAGCGTCGAATTTGGACTCACGAGAGCAGGCTATCGCATATTCGTGCTACTCGTGATCCAAATACGATACTCATTCAGGCGCGCGAAACTTGAGGTTTCACGGTACTACTGTCGCTCTGCAATTATTCGACAGGCAGCTACAGTGAAATTGAGAGTGGAGCGCAGGAGTAGAGCTAGTAGTAGTAGTAGTAGTAGTAGTGGTTGAGCTAGTAGCATTGTTACTGTAGTGAGTAGTGAGGACAGGAGCAACGACTCTAAAAGTGGCTGTTCAAGCCAAAAAGGAGTTCAGTTGCATCGAGCCACCGGCCAGCTAAGACCTCCGGAAGAAGTCAGCGAGGAGTAACAGCAGCGGGCGCCAGGAACACGAGGTAAATGTTTTGGTTGCATTTTAAACAGTAGTGTGTAGAGTATGGTAGTGGTGGAGGTAGTAGCAATTTTTACTGTAGTGAGCGTCGAATTTGGACTCTCGAGAGTACGCTATCGTACATTCGTGCTGCTCGTGAACCAAATACGATACTCATTCAGGCGCGCGAAACTTGAGGTTTCACGGTACTACTGTCGCTCTGCAATTATTCGACAGACAGCTACAGTGAAATTGAGAGCGGAGCGCAGGAGTAGAATTAGTAGTAGTAGTGGGTTGAGCTAGAAATGGGTTGTTGGATTTTGAACAGTAGTGTGTAGGGTGGTGGTGGTGGTGGTTGAGCTAGTAGCATTGTTACTGTAGTGAGCGTCGAATTTGGACTCACGAGAGCAGGCTATCGCATATTCGTGCTACTCGTGATCCAAATACGATACTCATTCAGGCGCGCGAAACTTGAGGTTTCACGGTACTACTGTCGCTCTGCAATTATTCGACAGGCAGCTACAGTGAAATTGAGAGTGGAGCGCAGGAGTAGAGCTAGTAGTAGTAGTAGTAGTAGTAGTGGTTGAGCTAGTAGCATTGTTACTGTAGTGAGTAGTGAGGACAGGAGCAACGACTCTAAAAGTGGCTGTTCAAGCCAAAAAGGAGTTCAGTTGCATCGAGCCACCGGCCAGCTAAGACCTCCGGAAGAAGTCAGCGAGGAGTAACAGCAGCGGGCGCCAGGAACACGAGGTAAATGTTTTGGTTGCATTTTAAACAGTAGTGTGTAGAGTATGGTAGTGGTGGAGGTAGTAGCAATTTTTACTGTAGTGAGCGTCGAATTTGGACTCTCGAGAGTACGCTATCGTACATTCGTGCTGCTCGTGAACCAAATACGATACTCATTCAGGCGCGCGAAACTTGAGGTTTCACGGTACTACTGTCGCTCTGCAATTATTCGACAGACAGCTACAGTGAAATTGAGAGCGGAGCGCAGGAGTAGAATTAGTAGTAGTAGTGGGTTGAGCTAGAAATGGGTTGTTGGATTTTGAACAGTAGTGTGTAGGGTGGTGGTGGTGGTGGTTGAGCTAGTAGCATTGTTACTGTAGTGAGCGTCGAATTTGGACTCACGAGAGCAGGCTATCGCATATTCGTGCTACTCGTGATCCAAATACGATACTCATTCAGGCGCGCGAAACTTGAGGTTTCACGGTACTACTGTCGCTCTGCAATTATTCGACAGGCAGCTACAGTGAAATTGAGAGTGGAGCGCAGGAGTAGAGCTAGTAGTAGTAGTAGTAGTAGTAGTGGTTGAGCTAGTAGCATTGTTACTGTAGTGAGTAGTGAGGACAGGAGCAACGACTCTAAAAGTGGCTGTTCAAGCCAAAAAGGAGTTCAGTTGCATCGAGCCACCGGCCAGCTAAGACCTCCGGAAGAAGTCAGCGAGGAGTAACAGCAGCGGGCGCCAGGAACACGAGGTAAATGTTTTGGTTGCATTTTAAACAGTAGTGTGTAGAGTATGGTAGTGGTGGAGGTAGTAGCAATTTTTACTGTAGTGAGCGTCGAATTTGGACTCTCGAGAGTACGCTATCGTACATTCGTGCTGCTCGTGAACCAAATACGATACTCATTCAGGCGCGCGAAACTTGAGGTTTCACGGTACTACTGTCGCTCTGCAATTATTCGACAGACAGCTACAGTGAAATTGAGAGCGGAGCGCAGGAGTAGAATTAGTAGTAGTAGTGGGTTGAGCTAGAAATGGGTTGTTGGATTTTGAACAGTAGTGTGTAGGGTGGTGGTGGTGGTGGTTGAGCTAGTAGCATTGTTACTGTAGTGAGCGTCGAATTTGGACTCACGAGAGCAGGCTATCGCATATTCGTGCTACTCGTGATCCAAATACGATACTCATTCAGGCGCGCGAAACTTGAGGTTTCACGGTACTACTGTCGCTCTGCAATTATTCGACAGGCAGCTACAGTGAAATTGAGAGTGGAGCGCAGGAGTAGAGCTAGTAGTAGTAGTAGTAGTAGTAGTGGTTGAGCTAGTAGCATTGTTACTGTAGTGAGTAGTGAGGACAGGAGCAACGACTCTAAAAGTGGCTGTTCAAGCCAAAAAGGAGTTCAGTTGCATCGAGCCACCGGCCAGCTAAGACCTCCGGAAGAAGTCAGCGAGGAGTAACAGCAGCGGGCGCCAGGAACACGAGGTAAATGTTTTGGTTGCATTTTAAACAGTAGTGTGTAGAGTATGGTAGTGGTGGAGGTAGTAGCAATTTTTACTGTAGTGAGCGTCGAATTTGGACTCTCGAGAGTACGCTATCGTACATTCGTGCTGCTCGTGAACCAAATACGATACTCATTCAGGCGCGCGAAACTTGAGGTTTCACGGTACTACTGTCGCTCTGCAATTATTCGACAGACAGCTACAGTGAAATTGAGAGCGGAGCGCAGGAGTAGAATTAGTAGTAGTAGTGGGTTGAGCTAGAAATGGGTTGTTGGATTTTGAACAGTAGTGTGTAGGGTGGTGGTGGTGGTGGTTGAGCTAGTAGCATTGTTACTGTAGTGAGCGTCGAATTTGGACTCACGAGAGCAGGCTATCGCATATTCGTGCTACTCGTGATCCAAATACGATACTCATTCAGGCGCGCGAAACTTGAGGTTTCACGGTACTACTGTCGCTCTGCAATTATTCGACAGGCAGCTACAGTGAAATTGAGAGTGGAGCGCAGGAGTAGAGCTAGTAGTAGTAGTAGTAGTAGTAGTGGTTGAGCTAGTAGCATTGTTACTGTAGTGAGTAGTGAGGACAGGAGCAACGACTCTAAAAGTGGCTGTTCAAGCCAAAAAGGAGTTCAGTTGCATCGAGCCACCGGCCAGCTAAGACCTCCGGAAGAAGTCAGCGAGGAGTAACAGCAGCGGGCGCCAGGAACACGAGGTAAATGTTTTGGTTGCATTTTAAACAGTAGTGTGTAGAGTATGGTAGTGGTGGAGGTAGTAGCAATTTTTACTGTAGTGAGCGTCGAATTTGGACTCTCGAGAGTACGCTATCGTACATTCGTGCTGCTCGTGAACCAAATACGATACTCATTCAGGCGCGCGAAACTTGAGGTTTCACGGTACTACTGTCGCTCTGCAATTATTCGACAGACAGCTACAGTGAAATTGAGAGCGGAGCGCAGGAGTAGAATTAGTAGTAGTAGTGGGTTGAGCTAGAAATGGGTTGTTGGATTTTGAACAGTAGTGTGTAGGGTGGTGGTGGTGGTGGTTGAGCTAGTAGCATTGTTACTGTAGTGAGCGTCGAATTTGGACTCACGAGAGCAGGCTATCGCATATTCGTGCTACTCGTGATCCAAATACGATACTCATTCAGGCGCGCGAAACTTGAGGTTTCACGGTACTACTGTCGCTCTGCAATTATTCGACAGGCAGCTACAGTGAAATTGAGAGTGGAGCGCAGGAGTAGAGCTAGTAGTAGTAGTAGTAGTAGTAGTGGTTGAGCTAGTAGCATTGTTACTGTAGTGAGTAGTGAGGACAGGAGCAACGACTCTAAAAGTGGCTGTTCAAGCCAAAAAGGAGTTCAGTTGCATCGAGCCACCGGCCAGCTAAGACCTCCGGAAGAAGTCAGCGAGGAGTAACAGCAGCGGGCGCCAGGAACACGAGGTAAATGTTTTGGTTGCATTTTAAACAGTAGTGTGTAGAGTATGGTAGTGGTGGAGGTAGTAGCAATTTTTACTGTAGTGAGCGTCGAATTTGGACTCTCGAGAGTACGCTATCGTACATTCGTGCTGCTCGTGAACCAAATACGATACTCATTCAGGCGCGCGAAACTTGAGGTTTCACGGTACTACTGTCGCTCTGCAATTATTCGACAGACAGCTACAGTGAAATTGAGAGCGGAGCGCAGGAGTAGAATTAGTAGTAGTAGTGGGTTGAGCTAGAAATGGGTTGTTGGATTTTGAACAGTAGTGTGTAGGGTGGTGGTGGTGGTGGTTGAGCTAGTAGCATTGTTACTGTAGTGAGCGTCGAATTTGGACTCACGAGAGCAGGCTATCGCATATTCGTGCTACTCGTGATCCAAATACGATACTCATTCAGGCGCGCGAAACTTGAGGTTTCACGGTACTACTGTCGCTCTGCAATTATTCGACAGGCAGCTACAGTGAAATTGAGAGTGGAGCGCAGGAGTAGAGCTAGTAGTAGTAGTAGTAGTAGTAGTGGTTGAGCTAGTAGCATTGTTACTGTAGTGAGTAGTGAGGACAGGAGCAACGACTCTAAAAGTGGCTGTTCAAGCCAAAAAGGAGTTCAGTTGCATCGAGCCACCGGCCAGCTAAGACCTCCGGAAGAAGTCAGCGAGGAGTAACAGCAGCGGGCGCCAGGAACACGAGGTAAATGTTTTGGTTGCATTTTAAACAGTAGTGTGTAGAGTATGGTAGTGGTGGAGGTAGTAGCAATTTTTACTGTAGTGAGCGTCGAATTTGGACTCTCGAGAGTACGCTATCGTACATTCGTGCTGCTCGTGAACCAAATACGATACTCATTCAGGCGCGCGAAACTTGAGGTTTCACGGTACTACTGTCGCTCTGCAATTATTCGACAGACAGCTACAGTGAAATTGAGAGCGGAGCGCAGGAGTAGAATTAGTAGTAGTAGTGGGTTGAGCTAGAAATGGGTTGTTGGATTTTGAACAGTAGTGTGTAGGGTGGTGGTGGTGGTGGTTGAGCTAGTAGCATTGTTACTGTAGTGAGCGTCGAATTTGGACTCACGAGAGCAGGCTATCGCATATTCGTGCTACTCGTGATCCAAATACGATACTCATTCAGGCGCGCGAAACTTGAGGTTTCACGGTACTACTGTCGCTCTGCAATTATTCGACAGGCAGCTACAGTGAAATTGAGAGTGGAGCGCAGGAGTAGAGCTAGTAGTAGTAGTAGTAGTAGTAGTCAGATTGGTATAATAGTTATGTTACTTACAATAAAGGCCTAATAGGATTTCGTGTTATGTGCGTAAGATGTGTTATTTTAACATATCTTTAGGGAAGTATGTTTCTCGCATAATAACATCCACTACCTAGTACAAAAGTTCGTGTGTTATCGAGTATCCTATGCACACTAATGTATGTGGTAGGGTGTGAGCTAATGTGGTGAAAAAGTGTAAACGTAATGGAGTAAGCAATCATGTCATGCGCTATATTAAGTTGTGTGAACATTGGTTGGGCACCTAATCATAAAATGGTTATTTAAGTGTCATGCGGTTAAACTAATTAGCGAATATGTCGGACTTTCCCTATTTTGAGGAAAGTTGATGGTCGAATAAGACTCATATTCGGTTTGTTGATGGTGTTGTATGGTGAAAAAAACTCGTTCCAGTGTATTGCGGTATAAGATTTCTTATTATTGTATATAATATAAAGCATCAAATGTTGTTTATGGTGTACACGTTTTATAAAGTTTTTCAAATAACCAGAGGGCTACAGGTTATCGTGGTTCGTTATATGTGAAACTGATGTGGGTGATATTCATATCTTTACCATGATGGCTGTGTTTATTCGGCTGTAAAATATAGTTAGTATATTATGTCGGAAAACCGAATACAGTAAAAACGTAATACCTCTAGACAAAAAACATGTTGGTTAGAGAACATGTGTTTTTGTGAAGAGATGCGTTTTTCGTTTCAACCTTTATTCAGTTGGGGTAGAGCATTACTCGTTTTACTCAATACACTATTTGTTAGATAATATGTGATATTTTGGGGCGAGTGTGTTTCTACGAAAAAGCATTTGGTAAGGAGGGTGATATCTGAAAAACGTAGTATGTCATTTATATATATTTGGTGCTTATTAATTAGTAAGATGTCTTAAGTATTAAATTTTGTTCTATTTGTAATATCTTCTTGGACTAAAATCGGCTCTTTATTAAAAACGGTGATCAGCTATCAAATCATTATTTCACAGGAGAAAACGTGTCATATTGATTTGAACACTTAGTCAAAAAAGCTACTGTAAATTGTCATGTGGCTAAGGTTATGTAAACGAAAATGTTGTATAACGAATATGTTGAACTTATCCCTGTTTTGAGGAAAGTTGACGGTCTAAGAACAAGACTCATATTCGGTTTTTTTAGGATTTTGTAAGAAACGGGTGAAAAAGTGTGAAAATACGTTTGTATTATTGTGTTTGAATTATTCAATCTACCGTATCATATTTTTATGTTTGAAATATTCGATTTACCGTATCATTTTTTTACTGTTTTAAAGGTCATTATGGGATATTAACTCTTTTTTATGTTATTCAAGAAAAAACAATATGATGTCTTAGATTATTTATGTCAAAGATGGTTGTGAAAGATATTCTATGTTGATGTTACTTGTTTGATAGTGAGAATATGGTGGAGGTTTTGGGTTATATGCTTAACCTGGCTTATAAACTTCTCTGTGTATTTAGTTGTTTTATGTGATAAACGGTAGTAATTGGATAGTATAGAAGTATTAGAGCAGTATATATAGTTTCAATAATTTAGCAAACTCTTGATTTTAGTTTTTTGCTTACCCATTAGTTTCCACAGTAGTATCTGGAAAAGTGTAGGAAAAATATATATTTTGTGATTAGGTGATAGAGGAAGATGAAAGACCCTTTTATATGAGTTAGAGTTAGAGGATAATGTATAGAGTAGAAAAGAGAATTACTATACGACCTGTGAGAAAAATATTACCGTGTAGGTATCTATTATGTGGTTGCCAAGAAACGTTTTTCGTCCCGACCAATGGACTCCTCAGTTGGCTTGTAATAAAAAGGAGGCGATTCTAAATACAAATGATTTATATCAAGGGACCTTGAAGTCAAAAAATGGACTGCTAATGTGTAGATAAATGTCTGCTATAGGAGTAGAGGATATATAAGGATAACATACCTGTGAATGTTGATCGGAATAGTCTTGTTTTTTCATCATCAAAAATAGTTGTGTTTTTGCTTATTCAGGTCACTATTCTTTCACATTATATTTGCAGGGTTCTGTGTTTGCAGAATATCTTATTTTAACACGTATAAAAGTTTACAATATTTCAAGACGTGAGGTTTTTGTTATAACATTTGGTATCAATGATGGTGTAAAATAGTTGTTATCGTACGCACTTCACTAAAAAGGGGGGTTTTTTTATCGTAAAACACTTCACTGTAATGGGCTTTTTGTTGTTGTTGCTAAAAAGGCACTAAAAATAAGCCATTATTTAGATTTCACTTATGTAGAGACGTCAGACTATTAATATAGTGCAGTCTCTAAATTCGGGAGACAGAAAACAAATGTAAAAATTGGTACTAAATTCAATTAAAATGGAATCATTATCGCGTATCCGAAAAAAGCTAGCAAAAACTAAAATAAAATAAAAATCTCGATTTTGATTATAAATTATTTATTAATTGCAAAAAAACAACAATGTTTAACCGAACAAATCACGTTAAATAAAATTTCTTAAAAAACATGGGTTGCTTATAAAAAATATGTGAAGTGATGTATTAGGTGAAAAAGAATGCGGTAGTTATTTTATATGATATTTTATACTGTTTTAGTCTCAAAAAATCTGTATGATTTTTCGAAAATGTGGGGTTGATGTGAGGTATTAAATATAGACAAAAAGGGAGTAGTGTTTTATTAAAGAATGAGGATGAATTCATAAGATCATTATGGCGATTTTATTGTGAGTTTAGAGGTTTTTATATGGTGGTTTTACAGAGGGCTAAACTTAGAGTAGTTTTGGTTATTCGTATAACTTGAAGAGAACAAGGGAATATAATAATAATAGTGTAGGCGGAAAGAAGAGGGCGAGCTGTAAACGAAAAAGTGTGTCATAAGGTAGTCAATCTGAGGATATATAAATCTGTGAGGTGAAAAGTATTTATTGCAGAATTTCATATCAAATGTTTTATATGTGAAAAAAGCAGTGTGTGCAAAAAAATTTTTTTGTATATGTATGCCGACACTGGTTAGCTATAGTGTGCTAAAAATGTCACAATAATTGTCACCGGCACTGTCTTTTTTAAGGAATGTAAAAAATGTCGATAAAAGGGTGTAAAAAACCACATGTGAAATAGTAACATGTGTGGGATGATGCAATGCGTTTGGAACATAGGTGTGAAGGAGAACGATGTTGTGTTAAGAGGAAAAAACAAATATAAGTAAAAGAGAACCAGTGAAAATGGATGCTGGTTGCTTAGTTTTTTTAAAAAAGAGAATTGAAAGTTCAGTTATTAGTTGCTATTCTGTTGAACGGACATTTTACTTTGTGCATAAAAAAGCCGCGTTTTTGAATGTTAAATGTTCATTAAAAGTATAATGAAATCATTTTAAACTTAATTAAGCAATGTGTTTAGATAATGTTGGAAAAATTTACTTCATTGTTGAAGGCAGAGGTATAAATATTAAAGGTGCAAAACTTAATGTGCGTAATATGTTAAAGGGATCATAACTAAAAAGCAAAAAACCTATTAGGTAGCAACATTAATGTCTATATTGAGTGTTTGAAAAATGATATTTGGTGGTAAAAAAATATATAGTACAAATAGCAGTAGACATGTAACCTTTCGTTTCAAATGGAATGTTGGTGTAACAGGTAGTGTTCATATGCAAAACCAATGGACAAAAGGTCCTTTTTTACAAGTCTTGACAAAAAATTTTTTAAAATATGTAGTAGGTAAAATTAGAGGGATGTTATGTTGCGTACATGTTGTGGTTTTGTATGGCTGTTTGTGAAAAGGAAAGTGGTAAATAACCGTTTTAGCTTTCTCATTTTAGTTTCCCGCTAGAGAATCGTCAGAAAAAAGTTATTATATGGTGTAGGAATTAGGCATTCAGGTGGTGCTATTATGATGTAGTTGTCATCAGAATATATGAGTTAAAAGTTAATGTGAAACAAAAAACCAGAGGACAAGAAGTGATATCAATATAGGTTTAAAGTGTTAGACATGCATATATATAATGATGTGTTGAAAAATCGTATGGCCCCTGATATATTCCATGTTGGCATTGTAAGTGTCTTCAAAATACTCCTTGTATTACATCCCCTTACTAACCTTAAAACAGTGAAAAAATGGTTACAAAAAATGAAATTATAGTGTAGTGTTTTGAATGGTAAACTCAAAAAATCGTATGTGGTAGAAAATTATTCTAGTGGTAGAAAAAAGTATGTGGTAGAAAAAGTATTCTAGTGGTAGATGTAAAGTATTAAGTAGTAGAAAAAAATTTTTTATTCTAGTGGTAGAAAAAAGTATGTGGTAGAAAAAGTATTCTAGTGGTAGATATAAAGTATTAAGTAGTAAAAAAATATATGGTGTAGTTGAGTAGTGTGTAGTAGTAGTTGCATGGGATCACTCCTTACCCTTTTGGCATCTGCATAGTTGGGTGCAAAATGATGAATAGCCAGAGCCGTATCTTTAGATGTATGATGCATCATAAAACAAGTGCGGCTCACATAGGCATTTCTGAAGCACATATAAATAAATTATTTATAAAAACTATGTAATAACCTTGATATAAAATGCCATTGGGCTTAGGGAACTTTTTAGTTGGTTATGGTATACGATGGAAACTTTTTAGTTGTAGTGTAGTAGAAATGACATCAATTATATGGATATGTGTTAACTTTCTTTTTCTATTCAACAGGTTGTAATGATTGCAGGGGCGTTTGTTAACAATACATATTATATGAATTACAGCAAAACCCGGGAACTACAAAGCTCAAAAAACTGCCGGTGTTAATGTTAGCAGAATAACACAACAAATATCAAACTATTTCGTCAAAATCCGGAAAAACCAGAAACTGGAAAGACAGTGGTCAAAAAACAAACACTGAAAAAAAGAAGCATCTATAAATTTGGATTAAAAACACAGGACGGAATAGGTTAGCCGTAATTAACATCACAAAAACTTTTAAGGTCATCTATATATGACAATACAAATAACTACATCTAAAAACATCACAAAAGTTTTGTGAAGTCATCCATATATGACGTCACATAAATCTATATCAAACAAGTTTTTTGAAAAAACTCCTTCAAAGCCATCTATATATCACGCTACAAAAACCTATAACAAAGAATTTCCACTACGAAAAACATCTTTATATATGACACTATAAATACCAAGCAGTGTCCCACTATATTGATATTCAGGTAAGGATTTTTTAGAAAAATATCAATGAAGGATATTATGATTAGTGGTTATTATTTCTTTTTCCTCTCAGGTGCTGCAAAACCTTATATCATATGGATTACAGAAGCCAAGAAACCGCAAATTTCAAAAAACTATCAGCCTTAATGTGACAATCAAATTGCAGAATCACCAAAAAGATGTGTATTCACCAAAAAAATGGAATGGAAATCGAAAGACAGGAGAAAAAACTAGTGAAAAACAAGTGAAAAGTGCATCTATAAAATTGGATTAAAAATCACAAACTGAATGTGGTGGTAGTCAACGAAAACTTTTAAAACTTGAAAAATCTATGAAGTCATCTAATTTATGGCGTTGGAAATATCTATATCTAAAATTTACTGAAAAAATCTCATAAAAAGTACTACACATTCTTACAAAAAACATTTTATATATGGCGCTATAAATACACGGAGTAACCAATTGCATTCTATATTCAGGTAAGGATTTAATGTCTGTTAAAGATATTTTGATTAATGACTATTATCCCTTTTTTGTTTCAGGTGCTGTGAACAGAGCACATCAATAAACAAAAGGAACAAATAAGTACGCAAAACACAACAGTGGCTAATTATTTTAACAAGTACCTGTGATTGTCAACATGGGCATCCTTATGTAGTAGCAGAAAACGTCATACCTCTTGGTGAGTGTTTTTCATTAATATAATAAGTATCTTAAAATCAGAAAACCCTTAAAATATAGTCCTTTTTGTTATGTGTCAGCTTTCCGTAGTGTGTAAATAGAAAATGAAATGGTCATGGAGATGTAGTGTAAAAATGGTGATTAAGATGACCAGTAATATGGATTTTGGTCATGTATGTGTTTGTAATGTTGATGAAGCATAAATACGATTAATGCACAATCAAAAACGCTGGTTGGAAATTAGATCTGTTATGGTCTTATGTTTAGAGGATAAAGGTCAAAAAAGAAAGAAATTCATTGTGCCCGTAAAGCCAATAATGTGGATTTTGGTTATGCGACGGTTTTGTGGAATGACCGGTAAAACAGTGGTGATATTTAAAAATCAAGTAAAAATAAACAACGGAAAACTGACAAATAAGACAAAGGCAATAATAATTTCATAGTAGTGAAAATCTGCTGGATAACAAATTAGAGCGAAAAAAACACCTAAAAAGAACCCTTAGAACAAGTCGCAACACATATGATCATGTACACCAATGAAGTGGATTTTGGTTGTACTAATACTTATAAAAAGTGAGTTATATATCATGTTAGGGTACATAATAAGATGTAAAAAGTATTCAATGTAAAAATATTAACAATTGTCATGGGTTATTTTATATGTGTGGCTAGCAAAAAGATTTTTTGTTACGGGTTAAGGGTTAAAAAACTAAATTGGTTAAGCTTTTTTTACATATCTATATTGGCCCTTGTAGTGAGGTGTTTTTAATCGACAATTGTTTTTGATTTCCACATTATATTACATCATATCTAAATGTGAAAGTTTATAGGGTATATATGATATTTTAAACCACAAACTATGGATCATTAAAAACAGTGATATAACAACCAAAAGACTGTTGTATGGTTGCATGTCTGTTGGTTGAATTAGGCTGGAAAAAATAACTACAAAAAACATGTGTTAAAAACATAAAGCTTTGTGAGTTGAACGAGTAGTTGTTGAATGTGGCCAATAAATTGGATTTTGGTCGGTGTATGTGCTATGAGGGCAAGCCCAAATACTGTGACACAACCAGACGCGGTACACTATGTACAATTAAGACTATTACTCGAACACATGATAACCAAGAATATGGATATTGGTTATTGTGTTTGTTCATGTATCTTATTGTCCTTCATATTATATAATATTATACAATCTATATATAACCATATAACTTATATTGACTATATTGATTCTATATGTAACCATAAAACTTATATCAACTATATTGACTCTATATTGAACATATAATATTATCATGGTGGGAAAAAATAATAGTGGGTATGGTCTAAAAATTTTTTTGGTTCAAAACCCTTAACGTAAAATTTTTTAGGAATAATTTTTTAGGTCATTTGAGTATCTATTACAACTAGTGTTGTTTTCCTATGTTTTTGTTACTATAAGAAATATAGTAGAAACCGTGTGAGAAGTTAGAAGTGTTGATGAATCTTGTTGATACTATTACAACTAATAATCTGGATTTCGGTTGCTTTAGAGTAGCGCTCATAATATTATAACCAATAATCTGGACTTTGGTTGCTTAAAATAGTGTAGCCAATAATATGGATTTTGGTTGCGTGTCTCAAGGAATGTTATTTTTGTTTACTGTGTTTTTGCAGGCAGTATGTGTAAGCAACAAGAAATGTTGTGAGTCAAAACAGTAGTTGTTGATGTGGTGGCCAATAATTTGGATTTTGGTCGGTGATTGTGTTATGAGGGCCTTTAATATTGTGATACAATCGGAAGATGACGACATTTTGTATGATAAAGACTATTAGTTAGAAAACATGATGATCAAGAATATGGATATTGGTTATTGTGTTTGTTCGTGTACCGTATTGTCCTTTTAACTATATTATATTATATAGCTTATATACAACCCTATCAAAATATGTGTTAACTATATTAATTCTATATTCAGCGTATAATATTATCGCGGTGGGAAAAATGATGGGTATGGTTTAGAATTTTGGATTAAAAGACTTTACAGAAAATTAAGATAAAATATTTATGTTAAAATATTTTATAAAGCTATTCGAATAACTATCTAAAAAGCTATTACAGGAAATTAAGATAAAATATTTATGTTAAAATATTTTATAAAGCTATTCGAATAACTATTTAAAAAGCTGTGTTGCTCACACTAATGTTTTAGTTTTTAAGAAATGTAGTGGAGCAGCACAAGGTTAAAATTGTTGGTGGATCTTGTCTATAATATAACAACCAATAATCTGGATTTTGGTTGCTTTAAAGTAGCGCTAATAATATTACAACCAATGATCTGGATTTTAGCGCTTAACAAATAGTGCAGCCAGTAATATGGATTTTGGCTGTGCGTCTTAGAAGAGTGTTTATTTCATGGGGTGTTATTTGATTTTGCGGTGTTATTGAAGAACATTGACGTTTTATGTTTGCACTATTAGTTGCAAGGATCTATTTAAATTCGGTGCGGGTCAATTGGTTTGTGATTTTGAAATAGAGATGGGGGTAAAGAATGGTGGCAGTTGTATGGTCAGTAAACTGGGTTTTGGTCATATGTCAAGGGTACGAAAAAATGTTTATCAAGTATATTAAAGTTTCATCAAGTATATTAAAGGACAGCTGATTCTATGTGTCACATGTTTTAGTTGAATGTTGGCTAATAATATGGATTTTAGTTAAGACCTAAAAATAAAAAATAAATAAAAAGAGAAAATAATAATGTGGGTTTTGGTTTTTACATGTCGTTTGGTTACTAGTATGCGTTTTAGGATATAATATGTAGGACGATAAACTAATAATGTGGATTTTAGTTGTTGTGTGTCATATTGTTGGGGGAAAAAATACATACAGAAAAATGATGGCTGGTAATAAGGATTTTATATAAACCTAATAAACAAAAATCATTCGGAGTGTGATGGCTAATAATGTGGATATTGGTCGGTATCTTTGGGACGAGTAGCCAATAATGTGGATTTTGGTTTTCATATGCAGTGAGTTGGAGGGGGTTAAAAATTAGGATTTTAGACAAACGAATGTGGAAGAATCAAGACTATGGATTTTGGTTGTTTTATATATACTTTTTTAGCTGGAATTTGGTTATCATATGCTGTGAGACGGGGAGGGTTAAAATGCGGATTTTAGTCAATCGAATGTGGAAAAAATCAAAAATATGGATTTTGGTTGTTTATATATATTTTTTAGTTGGAAGGAAATAATCAACTTGGGATGGCTAATAACATGGATTTTGGTTGAAGGAAGATGATTAGATGAGGAAGAATCAATAGTATGGATTTTAGTTGTTTATATAATTTAGTTGGAAGAAAAAATCAATATATAATGGCTAATAAAATGGATTTTGGTCAGAAAAAGATAACCACCATATGATGGCTGATGGTGTGGATTTTAGTCTATGAAACAGCGGAAACAAAGGTGGCGTTGATGAAGAATTCAGGTGTTTTATGCTAAGGGGTAGAGGAAAGAAGTAACAGAGGATGGTAGACAATATAGACTTAAGTTGATTGTTTATGGATATAAGCCAATTATATAGATTTTTGTTAAGTGATGTATATTGTAGTTAGAGGAATTGTTGGGTAATATGGTGTGTGACCTAATAAATTGGTATAAATGAGTTGGGCGATGCATAGGATCAGTTGTAGAAATGTTAAAATATACTTAACGAATCACGGTGCGGTTAATAAAATTTGAGAAGAATTTATATGCTTATGTGGTGGTTTAGGTTTATTTGCCATGTATATCAACAAGCGTTACGTAAAATTAAAATGTTGCGTTTTGTTTGTTGTCGAAATGTTAGTTATTGATTTATATGAGTTGCAGTGATATTTGTGTGTTTAAAAAAATTTTTTTAAAAAAATTTTTTACATAAAAAAATTTTTTTAGTTAATCTACGTCTGTTCCAGTCTTTATCGACTAGCAAAACCTTTATTTGTTTATCCATGTTTGTAGAAAACCTCAAAGGATAGGAAAAGGGGGTAATTTGTTAAACTTAGTCTGTTGAAATCTTCGGCCTTGGGAAGGAATGTTAAACTGTTGATCCGAGTCTGTTCGAGATATTTAGGAAAAGAAGAGCATATTAAGGAATGCAAATTTAGTGAGGAGGATATTTTGAAAAATGATTGCAAATATTTTATTTTTATTTTTGCTATGAAAGTAAAGCAGTGATTTTTTCTGTTGTGTAGGTGTTGTTGGCTGGTGTGAGTGTAAGCAAAACATAGACCAAGTTGATGTATAACGTAAAGTGACGAGCCAAGAAAAGAAGTAAGAGACTGAGAAATACAACGTTGATGAAAATCGGTAAAATAAAATAAAATAAAATAAAATAAAATAAAATAAAACTAACCGGGGACAACACTAAGGACGGATATAATGAAAATAACCGGGCAAACATCACAATAAACCTTGAACAACATGTGGATATCTCTTTAATATTGTAAACTTATCATTATAAAAGGTTATTAATTCTACTTATTATATATTCATTTAAAAATAACCAGTTAACATTTTTGCGTTGTAAAAAATAACGTAAAAACATTCAGAATATCTATAGATCATAATTTTTAGGAGGCTTTAAAAATCAGGAAAATGGATAGACGTAGGCTTAGTTGTGTAGAGGATAATAGTTTATCGGATGGTACAGAGGATAATTATTTAATGAGTATAGTAGCTCAATATGAGGAAGCTGAGGCGACAGCATTAGAAAAATTAGAGTTAGAGAAGGCAGCACTAGACGAGTTAGAATTAGAGGAGTTAGGAGCAGTTCAGTCAGTTGGGTATCCCGTAGACGAAGGGTCAGTGTGTAGTAGGCCCTCCTCTACAATAGTGATATCCGATGATGATTCAATCCAAAAAAATCCTGTTGTAGATGAACATGATATGTCATTATGTGTTGTAAGTAGCAAGGATGTCTGTTCAAATACTGAGGGTAAAAATGAGTCTAGTTTAGAATACGAAGATGCTGTAATTAATTTCCTTTCTCATCTCAAATGTCTAGTAACTGAGATTAATAAGGATGGTGTTGTAACAGATGGTCCGATAATGGGTTCTGTTAATGTAATAGTTTCAGCTGTTGAAAAAAGTGTTGTTTCTGAGGTTTATGATGTTGTTATTGTGGATGTTGAAAATAATAGTGTTATTCCAGATGTTGACGATAATGAGGTCGATAGTGTTACTGAAGTTTGTACGGAGGTTGATTCGGTTGTAGAACAAGTAGAGGTTGATTTGCCGCAAATTTTAACAATTAATGATAATCTTCAGGTAGAGGTCATTAACCAAGATTGTACAGAGGTTATATCAGTTGTGGAACGAGTTGAGGTTAATATGCCACAAATTTTACCCATTAATAATGTTCATCAGGACGAGATCATAAACCAAGAATGTGATGACCCCAGTTATATATTTGAAAAAGTGCCCATGGAGGTTTGTGTGGATGCCCAAAATCCAACTAATCGTGATATTTTACTAGGTAAAAAACTTTCCTCTAACATGATAGACATGTTACGTGGTGAGGGCGATGATTATATAATATCTGCTGTGACTTTGCCTAAGGCGGTGCCTGGTGGTTTCAGAAATTTAACAAATATACCTGTTGACAGGGAAGTGGAGGTTCTGCTAAGTTATGGTCCAAAATTTGTGCCACCTAGTGTGCCAACTTTCTTAAATGTAGTGGATCTGATTTCACATTTTGCGCTTCGTTATAATCATGTGTATGATGGCGTAGGTGATTTTAATTTGATTTTTGGCGAGGTGTTGAATGAATATTTCTATGTTTTGACGGAGGTGATTTCTGCTAAGAAGTATGATACTGTGTTAGTACGCATGTTTCATGGTATGTTAAAGAAAGTTAGGGGTTTTTTATTAGATCATAAGGATGTATGTATAGTGCAGTCTGACAAAAGTAGGTGCACGACTTTAATGTACAAGTCTGAGTACAACGCTAAGATGTATGAATTAATAGAAAAATGTACCAGGGTTGGTACTTATGAATTATACATAGGTTGCTATGATAGGAATCGTACTATTGTTCAGGCTGCCTATAGGGCCTTGAGTAAGAAGTTGCAACAGTGTTTTAGAGATAGTGTAGTGAAGCCTTTTACTTTCAAGAAATATTGTTCTTTGAGGGATTTTGACAAACATGAAGTAAGATTCCCTAGTCTTTATGGAGTAGTAAAGGATCATAAGGAAGGGTATCCTTGTCGTCCTATATGTAGTACTTTGAATTGGTATACATATCCAATACAACAAATAATAGCCGAAGTGCTCGGTAGCGTTCTGAAAGCGAATTTGTCAAGCCATAATGTGAAAAATATCGATGATGTTGTGGTCGAGTTGCATACTATACCTATATGTGAAGGGTGGGTGTTTGTAAAATTCGATGTACAAGATATGTATCCCAGTATGAACAAAGTAGAGATTTTTCGTGTTTTAGAGAAGATGGTGTATTCAACATGGTTTCAAACGAGGTGTAGTATACCACCTGGTTTACTATTGTCATGTGTCCGATATTCCTTTGATGTGGCTAATTTTTTCACTTTTGATGGTGAGGTATATAAACAGTTGAGGGGGCTTCCTCAAGGGGCTTGCGATTCTGGTTTATTAGCTACGATTTTATTGGACTATTATATGGATGTCTATAGTCTAGAACTATTTCGTTGGAATAAGGTCGTATTTTGGTGGAAATACATAGACGATTTTTTCATGTATATACATGAGGATTGTATTGAGAACTATAAAGATGTCTTTAACAAACGAACCGCTTTGACTTTAACTATTGAGAAGGAGGAATTAGATGGCGATTTTAGTAAGATATCGTTCTTGGATATAATGGTATGGAGGAAAGAGGGTAGGCTATATACTAGTATGTATAAGAAAGAGTGTTCATCACAGCGGATGATGCATTTTTTCACTAATTATCGGCGCTCGTCACATAACAATACCATAGTGGCATTCTTACAGAAAATATTGTTACGGACAAGTAATTTATTTTTGGTTGCCGATATGGATTCCTTGATGGTTAAATGTCGTGACAACGAATATCCTGTTTTGTTATTGCATGACTTATTTTTGCGTACTATAAATCGAGAGATATCAAAATTAGAGAATGTGTTATCTATGGGTAATTATATATTGGTTGTTGAGAAAAATGAAGTTTTGATAAAGTTACGAATAGATATTTTGCGAAAATATGCTGTTCGATTCACATATGACACATCTGGTGATGATGTGTTTAAGGTGGTTAGGCCGGCTAAGCGTGCTTTTAGGGGAGCTTCGTGTAAGCCTATTTATTATGTTTGTGAAGAATTTAGTTCATTCCTAGTCAAGATGTTTTCCAAGTATAAGTTAGGATATCCCACTTTTTCAAAATCTGATACTTTGTTTAAGTTATTAAAAATGTCTTTAAAGACTTTGGGTCAAAATCAAGGGCCAACAATTTTAAAGGAACAAATTTATGTGGCTGTTTGTGCTGATTGCAATATGCATTTCCTTTTGGTAGGGACTAGTACGAAGTCTGTCGTTCTAAATGCTGCATTAAGTGATTCTAGGACAGCTATTTCTAAACATTTAATACAGTATGAACATACTAATTATGAATTTGGGTTTTATTTGTCTGCAAATCATTTACCTGTGTCAGTTCTGCAATATATATATAGATTATTGTTGGACTCTTTAGGGGTTGTGTGTGCTGATGAGACCATTTTATCGTTGGTTCCTCGTTATATTAAGATTGTCGCTAGTAGAAGTATAAATGCCGTTATGTGTGTAAGGGGTTCTACAGATGTTGTTTGATTTAATAAGGGCATATGATTCAGTTCTCTGGTTTCTTATTAATATTTGTTCGTTTTAGAGTACCTAACTTTTCAGTAGAAACTTATTATTCAGCTGTCAAGGTTCGCTATTGATAAATATGTAGTTCTGTTAATTAACTTATTTTAGTATTTTTTGTTTCTTCATTCCAAAAACTATTAAGAATGTGGAGTTTTATTAATAGCGAATTGATTTTCTTATATGTAATCACCAACTATTATGTTGGCTGTGTGAGCAAGCATTAGTTATTTGATTAGAAAAAACGAAAATGAGATAAAAATAGACGCCGTATATGCAAGTAGAGACAAAAAATATGGTAAACAATGAAGTGTGTTAAAAAAGTGCTGAAGGTGGTCAGTTTAGTTTTATTTAGAAGGGATAGTGTTTTTTATAGAAAAAACATAAAAAATTTTTAAGTAGTTTAAAAAATATAGGAGATTTATGAAAAGCGAATTTTCTCAAAAAATAGACTAAAGTGTGTCGTAAAGAGTTAATTGATTCAGGTGTAAAATTATTAATGTGTGAAAAAATATAACAAATGTTAGTTATACGTGAATATTATAAAGATTTTAAAAAATATTAAAATGTGAAAAAATATATTAATTATACTGTGTTTCTCTTGTGTTAAGAATCTACATGATGTGAGAAGAGTGAATATTAAATAATTCATTAAATGTAAAAGATTGAAAAACCATTGATTTTGTCTCCACCAACAGTACACGGTTAAAAATAATGAGGAGTATCAATTCGCTTTCATTCTTAATTATTTTCCTATAGATGGAATTAAATAAGCTAATGTAATGTTGTATGGAGGTTGTACAAAATATATATATCTCCTAATTAGGATAAAAAATGCATGGAATGAAAGATGCATTGTGGGTTCGTGGTAGGAATATAGTGTAAGGGGTCAATTATGTTTTGTTAATTTGTATTAGGTGTAGTGATTTAGTGGATGATTTTTTGGTATTATATCGGAAAAAATCAATAACTTATTAATGATAAGAATCCACATATGAAATATGTTGCGTCAAGTTAGTGGGGAAGTAAACCCATAATATACAAGTAATTATATGAAATTACGTCCTTAACGGAAAAACTCGTAATAAGCAACAAGTGAAAGACTTAGGGTCTTAACGCAATGAATAACAGAAGACCTCAAAATAGAATAAATATTCCATGAAATCAAGGAAGATCTTGATCTCTATTCTCCATGAATAGGGGGAAAAAAATGACGCAAAACATTTCTTGTGGGTGTCGCATTTTATGAGATTCAGAAATCCATAGGTAACAATTTATATATGTTAACTATAGTATTTCTAAATTATGTTATACAAATGCGCCAATGATGCTTAATTATTAAACCATTGTTCCCATATAAACGGGTTAATCATTGAACAATGGTGTTTGTTTAAAGCATCATAAAAGTATCATATGGATATGGCATATGATTGGGTGATGTTGTGTGCAACAGTAACAAATTTGGT
This sequence comes from Meiosimyza decipiens, assembly GCA_963680825.1. Taxonomy (NCBI): domain Eukaryota; kingdom Metazoa; phylum Arthropoda; class Insecta; order Diptera; family Lauxaniidae; genus Meiosimyza; species Meiosimyza decipiens. Next base: position 148,713,575 of record OY804258.1, read on the forward strand.
TGCTCACGTTCATTGGTGGTAAGTTGACAAAAGAACACCAATTGGGTATAGAGATTCTTAAGCCCTGTGTGCGTCAGGGGTTCATTCCTACCTAGGCTACGGGAAATTAACGATGTCGTCATCGTTTTAGTAAACAGATTGGTATAATAGTTATGTTACTTACAATAAAGGCCTAATAGGATTTCGTGTTATGTGCGTAAGATGTGTTATTTTAACATATCTTTAGGGAAGTATGTTTCTCGCATAATAACATCCACTACCTAGTACAAAAGTTCGTGTGTTATCGAGTATCCTATGCACACTAATGTATGTGGTAGGGTGTGAGCTAATGTGGTGAAAAAGTGTAAACGTAATGGAGTAAGCAATCATGTCATGCGCTATATTAAGTTGTGTGAACATTGGTTGGGCACCTAATCATAAAATGGTTATTTAAGTGTCATGCGGTTAAACTAATTAGCGAATATGTCGGACTTTCCCTATTTTGAGGAAAGTTGATGGTCGAATAAGACTCATATTCGGTTTGTTGATGGTGTTGTATGGTGAAAAAAACTCGTTCCAGTGTATTGCGGTATAAGATTTCTTATTATTGTATATAATATAAAGCATCAAATGTTGTTTATGGTGTACACGTTTTATAAAGTTTTTCAAATAACCAGAGGGCTACAGGTTATCGTGGTTCGTTATATGTGAAACTGATGTGGGTGATATTCATATCTTTACCATGATGGCTGTGTTTATTCGGCTGTAAAATATAGTTAGTATATTATGTCGGAAAACCGAATACAGTAAAAACGTAATACCTCTAGACAAAAAACATGTTGGTTAGAGAACATGTGTTTTTGTGAAGAGATGCGTTTTTCGTTTCAACCTTTATTCAGTTGGGGTAGAGCATTACTCGTTTTACTCAATACACTATTTGTTAGATAATATGTGATATTTTGGGGCGAGTGTGTTTCTACGAAAAAGCATTTGGTAAGGAGGGTGATATCTGAAAAACGTAGTATGTCATTTATATATATTTGGTGCTTATTAATTAGTAAGATGTCTTAAGTATTAAATTTTGTTCTATTTGTAATATCTTCTTGGACTAAAATCGGCTCTTTATTAAAAACGGTGATCAGCTATCAAATCATTATTTCACAGGAGAAAACGTGTCATATTGATTTGAACACTTAGTCAAAAAAGCTACTGTAAATTGTCATGTGGCTAAGGTTATGTAAACGAAAATGTTGTATAACGAATATGTTGAACTTATCCCTGTTTTGAGGAAAGTTGACGGTCTAAGAACAAGACTCATATTCGGTTTTTTTAGGATTTTGTAAGAAACGGGTGAAAAAGTGTGAAAATACGTTTGTATTATTGTGTTTGAATTATTCAATCTACCGTATCATATTTTTATGTTTGAAATATTCGATTTACCGTATCATTTTTTTACTGTTTTAAAGGTCATTATGGGATATTAACTCTTTTTTATGTTATTCAAGAAAAAACAATATGATGTCTTAGATTATTTATGTCAAAGATGGTTGTGAAAGATATTCTATGTTGATGTTACTTGTTTGATAGTGAGAATATGGTGGAGGTTTTGGGTTATATGCTTAACCTGGCTTATAAACTTCTCTGTGTATTTAGTTGTTTTATGTGATAAACGGTAGTAATTGGATAGTATAGAAGTATTAGAGCAGTATATATAGTTTCAATAATTTAGCAAACTCTTGATTTTAGTTTTTTGCTTACCCATTAGTTTCCACAGTAGTATCTGGAAAAGTGTAGGAAAAATATATATTTTGTGATTAGGTGATAGAGGAAGATGACAGACCCTTTTATATGAGTTAGAGTTAGAGGATAATGTATAGAGTAGAAAAGAGAATTACTATACGACCTGTGAGAAAAATATTACCGTGTAGGTATCTATTATGTGGTTGCCAAGAAACGTTTTTCGTCCCGACCAATGGACTCCTCAGTTGGCTTGTAATAAAAAGGAGGCGATTCTAAATACAAATGATTTATATCAAGGGACCTTGAAGTCAAAAAATGGACTGCTAATGTGTAGATAAATGTCTGCTATAGGAGTAGAGGATATATAAGGATAACATACCTGTGAATGTTGATCGGAATAGTCTTGTTTTTTCATCATCAAAAATAGTTGTGTTTTTGCTTATTCAGGTCACTATTCTTTCACATTATATTTGCAGGGTTCTGTGTTTGCAGAATATCTTATTTTAACACGTATAAAAGTTTACAATATTTCAAGACGTGAGGTTTTTGTTATAACATTTGGTATCAATGATGGTGTAAAATAGTTGTTATCGTACGCACTTCACTAAAAAGGGGGGTTTTTTTATCGTAAAACACTTCACTGTAATGGGCTTTTTGTTGTTGTTGCTAAAAAGGCACTAAAAATAAGCCATTATTTAGATTTCACTTATGTAGAGACGTCAGACTATTAATATAGTGCAGTCTCTAAATTCGGGAGACAGAAAACAAATGTAAAAATTGGTACTAAATTCAATTAAAATGGAACCATTATCGCGTATCCGAAAAAAGCTAGCAAAAACTAAAATAAAATAAAAATCTCGATTTTGATTATAAATTATTTATTAATTGCAAAAAAACAACAATGTTTAACCGAACAAATCACGTTAAATAAAATTTCTTAAAAAACATGGGTTGCTTATAAAAAATATGTGAAGTGATGTATTAGGTGAAAAAGAATGCGGTAGTTATTTTATATGATATTTTATACTGTTTTAGTCTCAAAAAATCTGTATGATTTTTCGAAAATGTGGGGTTGATGTGAGGTATTAAATATAGACAAAAAGGGAGTAGTGTTTTATTAAAGAATGAGGATGAATTCATAAGATCATTATGGCGATTTTATTGTGAGTTTAGAGGTTTTTATATGGTGGTTTTACAGAGGGCTAAACTTAGAGTAGTTTTGGTTATTCGTATAACTTGAAGAGAACAAGGGAATATAATAATAATAGTGTAGGCGGAAAGAAGAGGGCGAGCTGTAAACGAAAAAGTGTGTCATAAGGTAGTCAATCTGAGGATATATAAATCTGTGAGGTGAAAAGTATTTATTGCAGAATTTCATATCAAATGTTTTATATGTGAAAAAAGCAGTGTGTGCAAAAAAATTTTTTTGTATATGTATGCCGACACTGGTTAGCTATAGTGTGCTAAAAATGTCACAATAATTGTCACCGGCACTGTCTTTTTTAAGGAATGTAAAAAATGTCGATAAAAGGGTGTAAAAAACCACATGTGAAATAGTAACATGTGTGGGATGATGCAATGCGTTTGGAACATAGGTGTGAAGGAGAACGATGTTGTGTTAAGAGGAAAAAACAAATATAAGTAAAAGAGAACCAGTGAAAATGGATGCTGGTTGCTTAGTTTTTTTAAAAAAGAGAATTGAAAGTTCAGTTATTAGTTGCTATTCTGTTGAACGGACATTTTACTTTGTGCATAAAAAAGCCGCGTTTTTGAATGTTAAATGTTCATTAAAAGTATAATGAAATCATTTTAAACTTAATTAAGCAATGTGTTTAGATAATGTTGGAAAAATTTACTTCATTGTTGAAGGCAGAGGTATAAATATTAAAGGTGCAAAACTTAATGTGCGTAATATGTTAAAGGGATCATAACTAAAAAGCAAAAAACCTATTAGGTAGCAACATTAATGTCTATATTGAGTGTTTGAAAAATGATATTTGGTGGTAAAAAAATATATAGTACAAATAGCAGTAGACATGTAACCTTTCGTTTCAAATGGAATGTTGGTGTAACAGGTAGTGTTCATATGCAAAACCAATGGACAAAAGGTCCTTTTTTACAAGTCTTGACAAAAAATTTTTTAAAATATGTAGTAGGTAAAATTAGAGGGATGTTATGTTGCGTACATGTTGTGGTTTTGTATGGCTGTTTGTGAAAAGGAAAGTGGTAAATAACCGTTTTAGCTTTCTCATTTTAGTTTCCCGCTAGAGAATCGTCAGAAAAAAGTTATTATATGGTGTAGGAATTAGGCATTCAGGTGGTGCTATTATGATGTAGTTGTCATCAGAATATATGAGTTAAAAGTTAATGTGAAACAAAAAACCAGAGGACAAGAAGTGATATCAATATAGGTTTAAAGTGTTAGACATGCATATATATAATGATGTGTTGAAAAATCGTATGGCCCCTGATATATTCCATGTTGGCATTGTAAGTGTCTTCAAAATACTCCTTGTATTACATCCCCTTACTAACCTTAAAACAGTGAAAAAATGGTTACAAAAAATGAAATTATAGTGTAGTGTTTTGAATGGTAAACTCAAAAAATCGTATGTGGTAGAAAATTATTCTAGTGGTAGAAAAAAGTATGTGGTAGAAAAAGTATTCTAGTGGTAGATGTAAAGTATTAAGTAGTAGAAAAAAATTTTTTATTCTAGTGGTAGAAAAAAGTATGTGGTAGAAAAAGTATTCTAGTGGTAGATATAAAGTATTAAGTAGTAAAAAAATATATGGTGTAGTTGAGTAGTGTGTAGTAGTAGTTGCATGGGATCACTCCTTACCCTTTTGGCATCTGCATAGTTGGGTGCAAAATGATGAATAGCCAGAGCCGTATCTTTAGATGTATGATGCATCATAAAACAAGTGCGGCTCACATAGGCATTTCTGAAGCACATATAAATAAATTATTTATAAAAACTATGTAATAACCTTGATATAAAATGCCATTGGGCTTAGGGAACTTTTTAGTTGGTTATGGTATACGATGGAAACTTTTTAGTTGTAGTGTAGTAGAAATGACATCAATTATATGGATATGTGTTAACTTTCTTTTTCTATTCAACAGGTTGTAATGATTGCAGGGGCGTTTGTTAACAATACATATTATATGAATTACAGCAAAACCCGGGAACTACAAAGCTCAAAAAACTGCCGGTGTTAATGTTAGCAGAATAACACAACAAATATCAAACTATTTCGTCAAAATCCGGAAAAACCAGAAACTGGAAAGACAGTGGTCAAAAAACAAACACTGAAAAAAAGAAGCATCTATAAATTTGGATTAAAAACACAGGACGGAATAGGTTAGCCGTAATTAACATCACAAAAACTTTTAAGGTCATCTATATATGACAATACAAATAACTACATCTAAAAACATCACAAAAGTTTTGTGAAGTCATCCATATATGACGTCACATAAATCTATATCAAACAAGTTTTTTGAAAAAACTCCTTCAAAGCCATCTATATATCACGCTACAAAAACCTATAACAAAGAATTTCCACTACGAAAAACATCTTTATATATGACACTATAAATACCAAGCAGTGTCCCACTATATTGATATTCAGGTAAGGATTTTTTAGAAAAATATCAATGAAGGATATTATGATTAGTGGTTATTATTTCTTTTTCCTCTCAGGTGCTGCAAAGCCTTATATCATATGGATTACAGAAGCCAAGAAACTGCAAATTTCAAAAAACTATCAGCCTTAATGTGACAATCAAATTGCAGAATCACCAAAAAGATGTGTATTCACCAAAAAAATGGAATGGAAATCGAAAGACAGGAGAAAAAACTAGTGAAAAACAAGTGAAAAGTGCATCTATAAAATTGGATTAAAAATCACAAACTGAATGTGGTGGTAGTCAACGAAAACTTTTAAAACTTGAAAAATCTATGAAGTCATCTAATTTATGGCGTTGGAAATATCTATATCTAAAATTTACTGAAAAAATCTCATAAAAAGTACTACACATTCTTACAAAAAACATTTTATATATGGCGCTATAAATACACGGAGTAACCAATTGCATTCTATATTCAGGTAAGGATTTAATGTCTGTTAAAGATATTTTGATTAATGACTATTATCCCTTTTTTGTTTCAGGTGCTGTGAACAGAGCACATCAATAAACAAAAGGAACAAATAAGTACGCAAAACACAACAGTGGCTAATTATTTTAACAAGTACCTGTGATTGTCAACATGGGCATCCTTATGTAGTAGCAGAAAACGTCATACCTCTTGGTGAGTGTTTTTCATTAATATAATAAGTATCTTAAAATCAGAAAACCCTTAAAATATAGTCCTTTTTGTTATGTGTCAGCTTTCCGTAGTGTGTAAATAGAAAATGAAATGGTCATGGAGATGTAGTGTAAAAATGGTGATTAAGATGACCAGTAATATGGATTTTGGTCATGTATGTGTTTGTAATGTTGATGAAGCATAAATACGATTAATGCACAATCAAAAACGCTGGTTGGAAATTAGATCTGTTATGGTCTTATGTTTAGAGGATAAAGGTCAAAAAAGAAAGAAATTCATTGTGCCCGTAAAGCCAATAATGTGGATTTTGGTTATGCGACGGTTTTGTGGAATGACCGGTAAAACAGTGGTGATATTTAAAAATCAAGTAAAAATAAACAACGGAAAACTGACAAATAAGACAAAGGCAATAATAATTTCATAGTAGTGAAAATCTGCTGGATAACAAATTAGAGCGAAAAAAACACCTAAAAAGAACCCTTAGAACAAGTCGCAACACATATGATCATGTACACCAATGAAGTGGATTTTGGTTGTACTAATACTTATAAAAAGTGAGTTATATATCATGTTAGGGTACATAATAAGATGTAAAAAGTATTCAATGTAAAAATATTAACAATTGTCATGGGTTATTTTATATGTGTGGCTAGCAAAAAGATTTTTTGTTACGGGTTAAGGGTTAAAAAACTAAATTGGTTAAGCTTTTTTTACATATCTATATTGGCCCTTGTAGTGAGGTGTTTTTAATCGACAATTGTTTTTGATTTCCACATTATATTACATCATATCTAAATGTGAAAGTTTATAGGGTATATATGATATTTTAAACCACAAACTATGGATCATTAAAAACAGTGATATAACAACCAAAAGACTGTTGTATGGTTGCATGTCTGTTGGTTGAATTAGGCTGGAAAAAATAACTACAAAAAACATGTGTTAAAAACATAAAGCTTTGTGAGTTGAACGAGTAGTTGTTGAATGTGGCCAATAAATTGGATTTTGGTCGGTGTATGTGCTATGAGGGCAAGCCCAAATACTGTGACACAACCAGACGCGGTACACTATGTACAATTAAGACTATTACTCGAACACATGATAACCAAGAATATGGATATTGGTTATTGTGTTTGTTCATGTATCTTATTGTCCTTCATATTATATAATATTATACAATCTATATATAACCATATAACTTATATTGACTATATTGATTCTATATGTAACCATAAAACTTATATCAACTATATTGACTCTATATTGAACATATAATATTATCATGGTGGGAAAAAATAATAGTGGGTATGGTCTAAAAATTTTTTTGGTTCAAAACCCTTAACGTAAAATTTTTTAGGAATAATTTTTTAGGTCATTTGAGTATCTATTACAACTAGTGTTGTTTTCCTATGTTTTTGTTACTATAAGAAATATAGTAGAAACCGTGTGAGAAGTTAGAAGTGTTGATGAATCTTGTTGATACTATTACAACTAATAATCTGGATTTCGGTTGCTTTAGAGTAGCGCTCATAATATTATAACCAATAATCTGGACTTTGGTTGCTTAAAATAGTGTAGCCAATAATATGGATTTTGGTTGCGTGTCTCAAGGAATGTTATTTTTGTTTACTGTGTTTTTGCAGGCAGTATGTGTAAGCAACAAGAAATGTTGTGAGTCAAAACAGTAGTTGTTGATGTGGTGGCCAATAATTTGGATTTTGGTCGGTGATTGTGTTATGAGGGCCTTTAATATTGTGATACAATCGGAAGATGACGACATTTTGTATGATAAAGACTATTAGTTAGAAAACATGATGATCAAGAATATGGATATTGGTTATTGTGTTTGTTCGTGTACCGTATTGTCCTTTTAACTATATTATATTATATAGCTTATATACAACCCTATCAAAATATGTGTTAACTATATTAATTCTATATTCAGCGTATAATATTATCGCGGTGGGAAAAATGATGGGTATGGTTTAGAATTTTGGATTAAAAGACTTTACAGAAAATTAAGATAAAATATTTATGTTAAAATATTTTATAAAGCTATTCGAATAACTATCTAAAAAGCTATTACAGGAAATTAAGATAAAATATTTATGTTAAAATATTTTATAAAGCTATTCGAATAACTATTTAAAAAGCTGTGTTGCTCACACTAATGTTTTAGTTTTTAAGAAATGTAGTGGAGCAGCACAAGGTTAAAATTGTTGGTGGATCTTGTCTATAATATAACAACCAATAATCTGGATTTTGGTTGCTTTAAAGTAGCGCTAATAATATTACAACCAATGATCTGGATTTTAGCGCTTAACAAATAGTGCAGCCAGTAATATGGATTTTGGCTGTGCGTCTTAGAAGAGTGTTTATTTCATGGGGTGTTATTTGATTTTGCGGTGTTATTGAAGAACATTGACGTTTTATGTTTGCACTATTAGTTGCAAGGATCTATTTAAATTCGGTGCGGGTCAATTGGTTTGTGATTTTGAAATAGAGATGGGGGTAAAGAATGGTGGCAGTTGTATGGTCAGTAAACTGGGTTTTGGTCATATGTCAAGGGTACGAAAAAATGTTTATCAAGTATATTAAAGTTTCATCAAGTATATTAAAGGACAGCTGATTCTATGTGTCACATGTTTTAGTTGAATGTTGGCTAATAATATGGATTTTAGTTAAGACCTAAAAATAAAAAATAAATAAAAAGAGAAAATAATAATGTGGGTTTTGGTTTTTACATGTCGTTTGGTTACTAGTATGCGTTTTAGGATATAATATGTAGGACGATAAACTAATAATGTGGATTTTAGTTGTTGTGTGTCATATTGTTGGGGGAAAAAATACATACAGAAAAATGATGGCTGGTAATAAGGATTTTATATAAACCTAATAAACAAAAATCATTCGGAGTGTGATGGCTAATAATGTGGATATTGGTCGGTATCTTTGGGACGAGTAGCCAATAATGTGGATTTTGGTTTTCATATGCAGTGAGTTGGAGGGGGTTAAAAATTAGGATTTTAGACAAACGAATGTGGAAGAATCAAGACTATGGATTTTGGTTGTTTTATATATACTTTTTTAGCTGGAATTTGGTTATCATATGCTGTGAGACGGGGAGGGTTAAAATGCGGATTTTAGTCAATCGAATGTGGAAAAAATCAAAAATATGGATTTTGGTTGTTTATATATATTTTTTAGTTGGAAGGAAATAATCAACTTGGGATGGCTAATAACATGGATTTTGGTTGAAGGAAGATGATTAGATGAGGAAGAATCAATAGTATGGATTTTAGTTGTTTATATAATTTAGTTGGAAGAAAAAATCAATATATAATGGCTAATAAAATGGATTTTGGTCAGAAAAAGATAACCACCATATGATGGCTGATGGTGTGGATTTTAGTCTATGAAACAGCGGAAACAAAGGTGGCGTTGATGAAGAATTCAGGTGTTTTATGCTAAGGGGTAGAGGAAAGAAGTAACAGAGGATGGTAGACAATATAGACTTAAGTTGATTGTTTATGGATATAAGCCAATTATATAGATTTTTGTTAAGTGATGTATATTGTAGTTAGAGGAATTGTTGGGTAATATGGTGTGTGACCTAATAAATTGGTATAAATGAGTTGGGCGATGCATAGGATCAGTTGTAGAAATGTTAAAATATACTTAACGAATCACGGTGCGGTTAATAAAATTTGAGAAGAATTTATATGCTTATGTGGTGGTTTAGGTTTATTTGCCATGTATATCAACAAGCGTTACGTAAAATTAAAATGTTGCGTTTTGTTTGTTGTCGAAATGTTAGTTATTGATTTATATGAGTTGCAGTGATATTTGTGTGTTTAAAAAAATTTTTTTAAAAAAATTTTTTACATAAAAAAATTTTTTTAGTTAATCTACGTCTGTTCCAGTCTTTATCGACTAGCAAAACCTTTATTTGTTTATCCATGTTTGTAGAAAACCTCAAAGGATAGGAAAAGGGGGTAATTTGTTAAACTTAGTCTGTTGAAATCTTCGGCCTTGGGAAGGAATGTTAAACTGTTGATCCGAGTCTGTTCGAGATATTTAGGAAAAGAAGAGCATATTAAGGAATGCAAATTTAGTGAGGAGGATATTTTGAAAAATGATTGCAAATATTTTATTTTTATTTTTGCTATGAAAGTAAAGCAGTGATTTTTTCTGTTGTGTAGGTGTTGTTGGCTGGTGTGAGTGTAAGCAAAACATAGACCAAGTTGATGTATAACGTAAAGTGACGAGCCAAGAAAAGAAGTAAGAGACTGAGAAATACAACGTTGATGAAAATCGGTAAAATAAAATAAAATAAAATAAAATAAAATAAAATAAAACTAACCGGGGACAACACTAAGGACGGATATAATGAAAATAACCGGGCAAACATCACAATAAACCTTGAACAACATGTGGATATCTCTTTAATATTGTAAACTTATCATTATAAAAGGTTATTAATTCTACTTATTATATATTCATTTAAAAATAACCAGTTAACATTTTTGCGTTGTAAAAAATAACGTAAAAACATTCAGAATATCTATAGATCATAATTTTTAGGAGGCTTTAAAAATCAGGAAAATGGATAGACGTAGGCTTAGTTGTGTAGAGGATAATAGTTTATCGGATGGTACAGAGGATAATTATTTAATGAGTATAGTAGCTCAATATGAGGAAGCTGAGGCGACAGCATTAGAAAAATTAGAGTTAGAGAAGGCAGCACTAGACGAGTTAGAATTAGAGGAGTTAGGAGCAGTTCAGTCAGTTGGGTATCCCGTAGACGAAGGGTCAGTGTGTAGTAGGCCCTCCTCTACAATAGTGATATCCGATGATGATTCAATCCAAAAAAATCCTGTTGTAGATGAACATGATATGTCATTATGTGTTGTAAGTAGCAAGGATGTCTGTTCAAATACTGAGGGTAAAAATGAGTCTAGTTTAGAATACGAAGATGCTGTAATTAATTTCCTTTCTCATCTCAAATGTCTAGTAACTGAGATTAATAAGGATGGTGTTGTAACAGATGGTCCGATAATGGGTTCTGTTAATGTAATAGTTTCAGCTGTTGAAAAAAGTGTTGTTTCTGAGGTTTATGATGTTGTTATTGTGGATGTTGAAAATAATAGTGTTATTCCAGATGTTGACGATAATGAGGTCGATAGTGTTACTGAAGTTTGTACGGAGGTTGATTCGGTTGTAGAACAAGTAGAGGTTGATTTGCCGCAAATTTTAACAATTAATGATAATCTTCAGGTAGAGGTCATTAACCAAGATTGTACAGAGGTTATATCAGTTGTGGAACGAGTTGAGGTTAATATGCCACAAATTTTACCCATTAATAATGTTCATCAGGACGAGATCATAAACCAAGAATGTGATGACCCCAGTTATATATTTGAAAAAGTGCCCATGGAGGTTTGTGTGGATGCCCAAAATCCAACTAATCGTGATATTTTACTAGGTAAAAAACTTTCCTCTAACATGATAGACATGTTACGTGGTGAGGGCGATGATTATATAATATCTGCTGTGACTTTGCCTAAGGCGGTGCCTGGTGGTTTCAGAAATTTAACAAATATACCTGTTGACAGGGAAGTGGAGGTTCTGCTAAGTTATGGTCCAAAATTTGTGCCACCTAGTGTGCCAACTTTCTTAAATGTAGTGGATCTGATTTCACATTTTGCGCTTCGTTATAATCATGTGTATGATGGCGTAGGTGATTTTAATTTGATTTTTGGCGAGGTGTTGAATGAATATTTCTATGTTTTGACGGAGGTGATTTCTGCTAAGAAGTATGATACTGTGTTAGTACGCATGTTTCATGGTATGTTAAAGAAAGTTAGGGGTTTTTTATTAGATCATAAGGATGTATGTATAGTGCAGTCTGACAAAAGTAGGTGCACGACTTTAATGTACAAGTCTGAGTACAACGCTAAGATGTATGAATTAATAGAAAAATGTACCAGGGTTGGTACTTATGAATTATACATAGGTTGCTATGATAGGAATCGTACTATTGTTCAGGCTGCCTATAGGGCCTTGAGTAAGAAGTTGCAACAGTGTTTTAGAGATAGTGTAGTGAAGCCTTTTACTTTCAAGAAATATTGTTCTTTGAGGGATTTTGACAAACATGAAGTAAGATTCCCTAGTCTTTATGGAGTAGTAAAGGATCATAAGGAAGGGTATCCTTGTCGTCCTATATGTAGTACTTTGAATTGGTATACATATCCAATACAACAAATAATAGCCGAAGTGCTCGGTAGCGTTCTGAAAGCGAATTTGTCAAGCCATAATGTGAAAAATATCGATGATGTTGTGGTCGAGTTGCATACTATACCTATATGTGAAGGGTGGGTGTTTGTAAAATTCGATGTACAAGATATGTATCCCAGTATGAACAAAGTAGAGATTTTTCGTGTTTTAGAGAAGATGGTGTATTCAACATGGTTTCAAACGAGGTGTAGTATACCACCTGGTTTACTATTGTCATGTGTCCGATATTCCTTTGATGTGGCTAATTTTTTCACTTTTGATGGTGAGGTATATAAACAGTTGAGGGGGCTTCCTCAAGGGGCTTGCGATTCTGGTTTATTAGCTACGATTTTATTGGACTATTATATGGATGTCTATAGTCTAGAACTATTTCGTTGGAATAAGGTCGTATTTTGGTGGAAATACATAGACGATTTTTTCATGTATATACATGAGGATTGTATTGAGAACTATAAAGATGTCTTTAACAAACGAACCGCTTTGACTTTAACTATTGAGAAGGAGGAATTAGATGGCGATTTTAGTAAGATATCGTTCTTGGATATAATGGTATGGAGGAAAGAGGGTAGGCTATATACTAGTATGTATAAGAAAGAGTGTTCATCACAGCGGATGATGCATTTTTTCACTAATTATCGGCGCTCGTCACATAACAATACCATAGTGGCATTCTTACAGAAAATATTGTTACGGACAAGTAATTTATTTTTGGTTGCCGATATGGATTCCTTGATGGTTAAATGTCGTGACAACGAATATCCTGTTTTGTTATTGCATGACTTATTTTTGCGTACTATAAATCGAGAGATATCAAAATTAGAGAATGTGTTATCTATGGGTAATTATATATTGGTTGTTGAGAAAAATGAAGTTTTGATAAAGTTACGAATAGATATTTTGCGAAAATATGCTGTTCGATTCACATATGACACATCTGGTGATGATGTGTTTAAGGTGGTTAGGCCGGCTAAGCGTGCTTTTAGGGGAGCTTCGTGTAAGCCTATTTATTATGTTTGTGAAGAATTTAGTTCATTCCTAGTCAAGATGTTTTCCAAGTATAAGTTAGGATATCCCACTTTTTCAAAATCTGATACTTTGTTTAAGTTATTAAAAATGTCTTTAAAGACTTTGGGTCAAAATCAAGGGCCAACAATTTTAAAGGAACAAATTTATGTGGCTGTTTGTGCTGATTGCAATATGCATTTCCTTTTGGTAGGGACTAGTACGAAGTCTGTCGTTCTAAATGCTGCATTAAGTGATTCTAGGACAGCTATTTCTAAACATTTAATACAGTATGAACATACTAATTATGAATTTGGGTTTTATTTGTCTGCAAATCATTTACCTGTGTCAGTTCTGCAATATATATATAGATTATTGTTGGACTCTTTAGGGGTTGTGTGTGCTGATGAGACCATTTTATCGTTGGTTCCTCGTTATATTAAGATTGTCGCTAGTAGAAGTATAAATGCCGTTATGTGTGTAAGGGGTTCTACAGATGTTGTTTGATTTAATAAGGGCATATGATTCAGTTCTCTGGTTTCTTATTAATATTTGTTCGTTTTAGAGTACCTAACTTTTCAGTAGAAACTTATTATTCAGCTGTCAAGGTTCGCTATTGATAAATATGTAGTTCTGTTAATTAACTTATTTTAGTATTTTTTGTTTCTTCATTCCAAAAACTATTAAGAATGTGGAGTTTTATTAATAGCGAATTGATTTTCTTATATGTAATCACCAACTATTATGTTGGCTGTGTGAGCAAGCATTAGTTATTTGATTAGAAAAAACGAAAATGAGATAAAAATAGACGCCGTATATGCAAGTAGAGACAAAAAATATGGTAAACAATGAAGTGTGTTAAAAAAGTGCTGAAGGTGGTCAGTTTAGTTTTATTTAGAAGGGATAGTGTTTTTTATAGAAAAAACATAAAAAATTTTTAAGTAGTTTAAAAAATATAGGAGATTTATGAAAAGCGAATTTTCTCAAAAAATAGACTAAAGTGTGTCGTAAAGAGTTAATTGATTCAGGTGTAAAATTATTAATGTGTGAAAAAATATAACAAATGTTAGTTATACGTGAATATTATAAAGATTTTAAAAAATATTAAAATGTGAAAAAATATATTAATTATACTGTGTTTCTCTTGTGTTAAGAATCTACATGATGTGAGAAGAGTGAATATTAAATAATTCATTAAATGTAAAAGATTGAAAAACCATTGATTTTGTCTCCACCAACAGTACACGGTTAAAAATAATGAGGAGTATCAATTCGCTTTCATTCTTAATTATTTTCCTATAGATGGAATTAAATAAGCTAATGTAATGTTGTATGGAGGTTGTACAAAATATATATATCTCCTAATTAGGATAAAAAATGCATGGAATGAAAGATGCATTGTGGGTTCGTGGTAGGAATATAGTGTAAGGGGTCAATTATGTTTTGTTAATTTGTATTAGGTGTAGTGATTTAGTGGATGATTTTTTGGTATTATATCGGAAAAAATCAATAACTTATTAATGATAAGAATCCACATATGAAATATGTTGCGTCAAGTTAGTGGGGAAGTAAACCCATAATATACAAGTAATTATATGAAATTACGTCCTTAACGGAAAAACTCGTAATAAGCAACAAGTGAAAGACTTAGGGTCTTAACGCAATGAATAACAGAAGACCTCAAAATAGAATAAATATTCCATGAAATCAAGGAAGATCTTGATCTCTATTCTCCATGAATAGGGGGAAAAAAATGACGCAAAACATTTCTTGTGGGTGTCGCATTTTATGAGATTCAGAAATCCATAGGTAACAATTTATATATGTTAACTATAGTATTTCTAAATTATGTTATACAAATGCGCCAATGATGCTTAATTATTAAACCATTGTTCCCATATAAACGGGTTAATCATTGAACAATGGTGTTTGTTTAAAGCATCATAAAAGTATCATATGGATATGGCATATGATTGGGTGATGTTGTGTGCAACAGTAACAAATTTGGTTGCTCACGTTCATTGGTGGTAAGTTGACAAAAGAACACCAATTGGGTATAGAGATTCTTAAGCCCTGTGTGCGTCAGGGGTTCATTCCTACCTAGGCTACGGGAAATTAACGATGTCGTCATCGTTTTAGTAAACAGATTGGTATAATAGTTATGTTACTTACAATAAAGGCCTAATAGGATTTCGTGTTATGTGCGTAAGATGTGTTATTTTAACATATCTTTAGGGAAGTATGTTTCTCGCATAATAACATCCACTACCTAGTACAAAAGTTCGTGTGTTATCGAGTATCCTATGCACACTAATGTATGTGGTAGGGTGTGAGCTAATGTGGTGAAAAAGTGTAAACGTAATGGAGTAAGCAATCATGTCATGCGCTATATTAAGTTGTGTGAACATTGGTTGGGCACCTAATCATAAAATGGTTATTTAAGTGTCATGCGGTTAAACTAATTAGCGAATATGTCGGACTTTCCCTATTTTGAGGAAAGTTGATGGTCGAATAAGACTCATATTCGGTTTGTTGATGGTGTTGTATGGTGAAAAAAACTCGTTCCAGTGTATTGCGGTATAAGATTTCTTATTATTGTATATAATATAAAGCATCAAATGTTGTTTATGGTGTACACGTTTTATAAAGTTTTTCAAATAACCAGAGGGCTACAGGTTATCGTGGTTCGTTATATGTGGAACTGATGTGGGTGATATTCATATCTTTACCATGATGGCTGTGTTTATTCGGCTGTAAAATATAGTTAGTATATTATGTCGGAAAACCGAATACAGTAAAAACGTAATACCTCTAGACAAAAAACATGTTGGTTAGAGAACATGTGTTTTTGTGAAGAGATGCGTTTTTCGTTTCAACCTTTATTCAGTTGGGGTAGAGCATTACTCGTTTTACTCAATACACTATTTGTTAGATAATATGTGATATTTTGGGGCGAGTGTGTTTCTACGAAAAAGCATTTGGTAAGGAGGGTGATATCTGAAAAACGTAGTATGTCATTTATATATATTTGGTGCTTATTAATTAGTAAGATGTCTTAAGTATTAAATTTTGTTCTATTTGTAATATCTTCTTGGACTAAAATCGGCTCTTTATTAAAAACGGTGATCAGCTATCAAATCATTATTTCACAGGAGAAAACGTGTCATATTGATTTGAACACTTAGTCAAAAAAGCTACTGTAAATTGTCATGTGGCTAAGGTTATGTAAACGAAAATGTTGTATAACGAATATGTTGAACTTATCCCTGTTTTGAGGAAAGTTGACGGTCTAAGAACAAGACTCATATTCGGTTTTTTTAGGATTTTGTAAGAAACGGGTGAAAAAGTGTGAAAATACGTTTGTATTATTGTGTTTGAATTATTCAATCTACCGTATCATATTTTTATGTTTGAAATATTCGATTTACCGTATCATTTTTTTACTGTTTTAAAGGTCATTATGGGATATTAACTCTTTTTTATGTTATTCAAGAAAAAACAATATGATGTCTTAGATTATTTATGTCAAAGATGGTTGTGAAAGATATTCTATGTTGATGTTACTTGTTTGATAGTGAGAATATGGTGGAGGTTTTGGGTTATATGCTTAACCTGGCTTATAAACTTCTCTGTGTATTTAGTTGTTTTATGTGATAAACGGTAGTAATTGGATAGTATAGAAGTATTAGAGCAGTATATATAGTTTCAATAATTTAGCAAACTCTTGATTTTAGTTTTTTGCTTACCCATTAGTTTCCACAGTAGTATCTGGAAAAGTGTAGGAAAAATATATATTTTGTGATTAGGTGATAGAGGAAGATGACAGACCCTTTTATATGAGTTAGAGTTAGAGGATAATGTATAGAGTAGAAAAGAGAATTACTATACGACCTGTGAGAAAAATATTACCGTGTAGGTATCTATTATGTGGTTGCCAAGAAACGTTTTTCGTCCCGACCAATGGACTCCTCAGTTGGCTTGTAATAAAAAGGAGGCGATTCTAAATACAAATGATTTATATCAAGGGACCTTGAAGTCAAAAAATGGACTGCTAATGTGTAGATAAATGTCTGCTATAGGAGTAGAGGATATATAAGGATAACATACCTGTGAATGTTGATCGGAATAGTCTTGTTTTTTCATCATCAAAAATAGTTGTGTTTTTGCTTATTCAGGTCACTATTCTTTCACATTATATTTGCAGGGTTCTGTGTTTGCAGAATATCTTATTTTAACACGTATAAAAGTTTACAATATTTCAAGACGTGAGGTTTTTGTTATAACATTTGGTATCAATGATGGTGTAAAATAGTTGTTATCGTACGCACTTCACTAAAAAGGGGGGTTTTTTTATCGTAAAACACTTCACTGTAATGGGCTTTTTGTTGTTGTTGCTAAAAAGGCACTAAAAATAAGCCATTATTTAGATTTCACTTATGTAGAGACGTCAGACTATTAATATAGTGCAGTCTCTAAATTCGGGAGACAGAAAACAAATGTAAAAATTGGTACTAAATTCAATTAAAATGGAACCATTATCGCGTATCCGAAAAAAGCTAGCAAAAACTAAAATAAAATAAAAATCTCGATTTTGATTATAAATTATTTATTAATTGCAAAAAAACAACAATGTTTAACCGAACAAATCACGTTAAATAAAATTTCTTAAAAAACATGGGTTGCTTATAAAAAATATGTGAAGTGATGTATTAGGTGAAAAAGAATGCGGTAGTTATTTTATATGATATTTTATACTGTTTTAGTCTCAAAAAATCTGTATGATTTTTCGAAAATGTGGGGTTGATGTGAGGTATTAAATATAGACAAAAAGGGAGTAGTGTTTTATTAAAGAATGAGGATGAATTCATAAGATCATTATGGCGATTTTATTGTGAGTTTAGAGGTTTTTATATGGTGGTTTTACAGAGGGCTAAACTTAGAGTAGTTTTGGTTATTCGTATAACTTGAAGAGAACAAGGGAATATAATAATAATAGTGTAGGCGGAAAGAAGAGGGCGAGCTGTAAACGAAAAAGTGTGTCATAAGGTAGTCAATCTGAGGATATATAAATCTGTGAGGTGAAAAGTATTTATTGCAGAATTTCATATCAAATGTTTTATATGTGAAAAAAGCAGTGTGTGCAAAAAAATTTTTTTGTATATGTATGCCGACACTGGTTAGCTATAGTGTGCTAAAAATGTCACAATAATTGTCACCGGCACTGTCTTTTTTAAGGAATGTAAAAAATGTCGATAAAAGGGTGTAAAAAACCACATGTGAAATAGTAACATGTGTGGGATGATGCAATGCGTTTGGAACATAGGTGTGAAGGAGAACGATGTTGTGTTAAGAGGAAAAAACAAATATAAGTAAAAGAGAACCAGTGAAAATGGATGCTGGTTGCTTAGTTTTTTTAAAAAAGAGAATTGAAAGTTCAGTTATTAGTTGCTATTCTGTTGAACGGACATTTTACTTTGTGCATAAAAAAGCCGCGTTTTTGAATGTTAAATGTTCATTAAAAGTATAATGAAATCATTTTAAACTTAATTAAGCAATGTGTTTAGATAATGTTGGAAAAATTTACTTCATTGTTGAAGGCAGAGGTATAAATATTAAAGGTGCAAAACTTAATGTGCGTAATATGTTAAAGGGATCATAACTAAAAAGCAAAAAACCTATTAGGTAGCAACATTAATGTCTATATTGAGTGTTTGAAAAATGATATTTGGTGGTAAAAAAATATATAGTACAAATAGCAGTAGACATGTAACCTTTCGTTTCAAATGGAATGTTGGTGTAACAGGTAGTGTTCATATGCAAAACCAATGGACAAAAGGTCCTTTTTTACAAGTCTTGACAAAAAATTTTTTAAAATATGTAGTAGGTAAAATTAGAGGGATGTTATGTTGCGTACATGTTGTGGTTTTGTATGGCTGTTTGTGAAAAGGAAAGTGGTAAATAACCGTTTTAGCTTTCTCATTTTAGTTTCCCGCTAGAGAATCGTCAGAAAAAAGTTATTATATGGTGTAGGAATTAGGCATTCAGGTGGTGCTATTATGATGTAGTTGTCATCAGAATATATGAGTTAAAAGTTAATGTGAAACAAAAAACCAGAGGACAAGAAGTGATATCAATATAGGTTTAAAGTGTTAGACATGCATATATATAATGATGTGTTGAAAAATCGTATGGCCCCTGATATATTCCATGTTGGCATTGTAAGTGTCTTCAAAATACTCCTTGTATTACATCCCCTTACTAACCTTAAAACAGTGAAAAAATGGTTACAAAAAATGAAATTATAGTGTAGTGTTTTGAATGGTAAACTCAAAAAATCGTATGTGGTAGAAAATTATTCTAGTGGTAGAAAAAAGTATGTGGTAGAAAAAGTATTCTAGTGGTAGATGTAAAGTATTAAGTAGTAGAAAAAAATTTTTTATTCTAGTGGTAGAAAAAAGTATGTGGTAGAAAAAGTATTCTAGTGGTAGATATAAAGTATTAAGTAGTAAAAAAATATATGGTGTAGTTGAGTAGTGTGTAGTAGTAGTTGCATGGGATCACTCCTTACCCTTTTGGCATCTGCATAGTTGGGTGCAAAATGATGAATAGCCAGAGCCGTATCTTTAGATGTATGATGCATCATAAAACAAGTGCGGCTCACATAGGCATTTCTGAAGCACATATAAATAAATTATTTATAAAAACTATGTAATAACCTTGATATAAAATGCCATTGGGCTTAGGGAACTTTTTAGTTGGTTATGGTATACGATGGAAACTTTTTAGTTGTAGTGTAGTAGAAATGACATCAATTATATGGATATGTGTTAACTTTCTTTTTCTATTCAACAGGTTGTAATGATTGCAGGGGCGTTTGTTAACAATACATATTATATGAATTACAGCAAAACCCGGGAACTACAAAGCTCAAAAAACTGCCGGTGTTAATGTTAGCAGAATAACACAACAAATATCAAACTATTTCGTCAAAATCCGGAAAAACCAGAAACTGGAAAGACAGTGGTCAAAAAACAAACACTGAAAAAAAGAAGCATCTATAAATTTGGATTAAAAACACAGGACGGAATAGGTTAGCCGTAATTAACATCACAAAAACTTTTAAGGTCATCTATATATGACAATACAAATAACTACATCTAAAAACATCACAAAAGTTTTGTGAAGTCATCCATATATGACGTCACATAAATCTATATCAAACAAGTTTTTTGAAAAAACTCCTTCAAAGCCATCTATATATCACGCTACAAAAACCTATAACAAAGAATTTCCACTACGAAAAACATCTTTATATATGACACTATAAATACCAAGCAGTGTCCCACTATATTGATATTCAGGTAAGGATTTTTTAGAAAAATATCAATGAAGGATATTATGATTAGTGGTTATTATTTCTTTTTCCTCTCAGGTGCTGCAAAGCCTTATATCATATGGATTACAGAAGCCAAGAAACCGCAAATTTCAAAAAACTATCAGCCTTAATGTGACAATCAAATTGCAGAATCACCAAAAAGATGTGTATTCACCAAAAAAATGGAATGGAAATCGAAAGACAGGAGAAAAAACTAGTGAAAAACAAGTGAAAAGTGCATCTATAAAATTGGATTAAAAATCACAAACTGAATGTGGTGGTAGTCAACGAAAACTTTTAAAACTTGAAAAATCTATGAAGTCATCTAATTTATGGCGTTGGAAATATCTATATCTAAAATTTACTGAAAAAATCTCATAAAAAGTACTACACATTCTTACAAAAAACATTTTATATATGGCGCTATAAATACACGGAGTAACCAATTGCATTCTATATTCAGGTAAGGATTTAATGTCTGTTAAAGATATTTTGATTAATGACTATTATCCCTTTTTTGTTTCAGGTGCTGTGAACAGAGCACATCAATAAACAAAAGGAACAAATAAGTACGCAAAACACAACAGTGGCTAATTATTTTAACAAGTACCTGTGATTGTCAACATGGGCATCCTTATGTAGTAGCAGAAAACGTCATACCTCTTGGTGAGTGTTTTTCATTAATATAATAAGTATCTTAAAATCAGAAAACCCTTAAAATATAGTCCTTTTTGTTATGTGTCAGCTTTCCGTAGTGTGTAAATAGAAAATGAAATGGTCATGGAGATGTAGTGTAAAAATGGTGATTAAGATGACCAGTAATATGGATTTTGGTCATGTATGTGTTTGTAATGTTGATGAAGCATAAATACGATTAATGCACAATCAAAAACGCTGGTTGGAAATTAGATCTGTTATGGTCTTATGTTTAGAGGATAAAGGTCAAAAAAGAAAGAAATTCATTGTGCCCGTAAAGCCAATAATGTGGATTTTGGTTATGCGACGGTTTTGTGGAATGACCGGTAAAACAGTGGTGATATTTAAAAATCAAGTAAAAATAAACAACGGAAAACTGACAAATAAGACAAAGGCAATAATAATTTCATAGTAGTGAAAATCTGCTGGATAACAAATTAGAGCGAAAAAAACACCTAAAAAGAACCCTTAGAACAAGTCGCAACACATATGATCATGTACACCAATGAAGTGGATTTTGGTTGTACTAATACTTATAAAAAGTGAGTTATATATCATGTTAGGGTACATAATAAGATGTAAAAAGTATTCAATGTAAAAATATTAACAATTGTCATGGGTTATTTTATATGTGTGGCTAGCAAAAAGATTTTTTGTTACGGGTTAAGGGTTAAAAAACTAAATTGGTTAAGCTTTTTTTACATATCTATATTGGCCCTTGTAGTGAGGTGTTTTTAATCGACAATTGTTTTTGATTTCCACATTATATTACATCATATCTAAATGTGAAAGTTTATAGGGTATATATGATATTTTAAACCACAAACTATGGATCATTAAAAACAGTGATATAACAACCAAAAGACTGTTGTATGGTTGCATGTCTGTTGGTTGAATTAGGCTGGAAAAAATAACTACAAAAAACATGTGTTAAAAACATAAAGCTTTGTGAGTTGAACGAGTAGTTGTTGAATGTGGCCAATAAATTGGATTTTGGTCGGTGTATGTGCTATGAGGGCAAGCCCAAATACTGTGACACAACCAGACGCGGTACACTATGTACAATTAAGACTATTACTCGAACACATGATAACCAAGAATATGGATATTGGTTATTGTGTTTGTTCATGTATCTTATTGTCCTTCATATTATATAATATTATACAATCTATATATAACCATATAACTTATATTGACTATATTGATTCTATATGTAACCATAAAACTTATATCAACTATATTGACTCTATATTGAACATATAATATTATCATGGTGGGAAAAAATAATAGTGGGTATGGTCTAAAAATTTTTTTGGTTCAAAACCCTTAACGTAAAATTTTTTAGGAATAATTTTTTAGGTCATTTGAGTATCTATTACAACTAGTGTTGTTTTCCTATGTTTTTGTTACTATAAGAAATATAGTAGAAACCGTGTGAGAAGTTAGAAGTGTTGATGAATCTTGTTGATACTATTACAACTAATAATCTGGATTTCGGTTGCTTTAGAGTAGCGCTCATAATATTATAACCAATAATCTGGACTTTGGTTGCTTAAAATAGTGTAGCCAATAATATGGATTTTGGTTGCGTGTCTCAAGGAATGTTATTTTTGTTTACTGTGTTTTTGCAGGCAGTATGTGTAAGCAACAAGAAATGTTGTGAGTCAAAACAGTAGTTGTTGATGTGGTGGCCAATAATTTGGATTTTGGTCGGTGATTGTGTTATGAGGGCCTTTAATATTGTGATACAATCGGAAGATGACGACATTTTGTATGATAAAGACTATTAGTTAGAAAACATGATGATCAAGAATATGGATATTGGTTATTGTGTTTGTTCGTGTACCGTATTGTCCTTTTAACTATATTATATTATATAGCTTATATACAACCCTATCAAAATATGTGTTAACTATATTAATTCTATATTCAGCGTATAATATTATCGCGGTGGGAAAAATGATGGGTATGGTTTAGAATTTTGGATTAAAAGACTTTACAGAAAATTAAGATAAAATATTTATGTTAAAATATTTTATAAAGCTATTCGAATAACTATCTAAAAAGCTAT